>JARHVA010005854.1:642500-1050000 GCA_037957365.1 Torreya grandis
GGGAAGGTATTAAGATAGTCAATTAGACATGTGCTGAGGTATGAACTTATAACTACCTCTTAAAGTGGGTGTGTAAGTTCCAAATCAAGGCATGTGGTAGTTTAAAGAGCACAAGATGAGGCATTAAATAAAATGATGGTCTCCTATGCCAATTTAAAGAATAACATCATCAATCAAGTGCACACATGTTCAAGATAAATTTCAAGACTATATTCTTTATCAAGTTCTTATATTGAAACTACCCTCATGATAGATGACACTTGTCATGGTCTTCTCCAATGTCTACCTCCTCTATCCTTATCATTCTCTTCTATAAATACTACCTAAAAGGCCTTTGTATGGGACTTCCACCATGAGTATGGTGAATTCATAATATTTTTAAAGATTATGATCAATATATAGTTAATTTTTCCTTATTTCATGTCTACATGTAGTATAAATAGTTAAATGATTGAGTAAATCAAGTGTAGACTCAGCTCACCTTGGTTTATTATCTTGTTTTCTTACCTCCATGTAGTTTAGCTCATTATTTCAAGTTGTAGATATTGTCAATAGAGATCACTTGTGGATTAGAACTGGAGAGAATATTCCCTCATAACCCTATAATATATTACCTCTCTACAAATCAATAATGTGATAGGTGTAAGTTGAGAGTAGTTCATGTCTTTCAATCCTATAGGTCATAGTGCATATGAAATATGCATTAGTGGTCTTAAGATATGTTGTATCACATCCCTAGTTAAGTTTTATTTCATGTTATCCCTCTCGCTTCTCCTCATAAGCTAGTATTTTAGTGTTTTGAGCCTAATTGATACATTAATGGGAGTTATACCTAGAATCTAGATATTCAATCCACCTATTAGGCCAACCATAGCCTAGGATTATCTCTATGTTACCATAAAATTTAAAGGCTTGAACAACCTTCTAATGGTGAAAATTTGGGTGATAAAAATTTCCATTGTTATGTTTATGAGGTGAATACCCAACTTGTAAAATAATATCACATTAAAATGGATTTAGCACTCACCTAGGTAAGATCAACATTAAAAAAATTTATTTATAAATAGGAACTCAGTTCATATGTAGATATAATCAAAATCCTTACCAAAATTTTTATTTTAAAATTGAAAAACTTACCTTGTTTCTTTGATCACTATCATTTTAATTCCAATGTTGATATTACTTGACAATGATATTGTTCCTCCTTTCACCATCTACCATTATTCTCTTTTAAATTATTCTAATCCTATTTCATTTTCTCATCCATATTTTGCATGTCTTACAATTTCTCCTAAAACTCTATGAGTTCACCATAATGGGACTCGAATTCATAATTGCATGTTTTATTATTGTTGTCATTAAATTATAGTCTATAACCCTATTTTGGCATGGTGGTTACATGTAAACCCCCTCTTTTCACCAAATTATGAAGTCAACCCAAAATGATAGCGATTTAAATTTTTAAGGGAGTTATGGAATGTAAAATGCTAGGTTGTTAAAGTGATAGAATAATAAATTAGGGAATAACTATATCAATATCAAAATCCACTAATTTGTAAAATAATTGATTTATATTATTTAATTATAAATAGTAATGAATTATAAAGGAAATACTTATCTAAAAAATTAACTGAGATGGATAAGTGGTAGGCTATAAATTGGTTTAAGAATAATGCAATGTGTTTCCAATAGGGAATAGGTGTCAAAACCCCTCCTGGATAATAACATGGTCCTCTTGTCAATAACACACCATGATAGTGTCTTATATGTCATGCTAATATCCTTGGGCATCAAAGATAATGAATTTCTAGATGGACCTTCACCTAGTTATAAGAAGCATGTGCCTGCGTGACCAGATGTTGGATCACTAAATGTTCCCTATTTTGACTTATTTTAATGTGAAACCTTAAGCCTCCATGTTTATTAGGATATTTAAGAAACAAAGCTTTAAAAGGAGTGGTATTGGTAGGGTAGGATAGACATGACCTCAGCACCCCATGTGTTGAGTTTTTCCTACATACCAATACCTTGAAAGGGGATCAAACTTGATGTATTTCTCCCAATCTAAGTGTTAATGCAAGTGCAAGTGAATATTATGATGAGTGCTAATTTGAATTCTTTGAATGTGACTTTAGATTATAAATATAATTAATCTAAGATCTAGGCTATTATATATGGGTGTCTATATAATTATCATAGAATAGGGATCAATAAACTTGATTTACACAACTATTTCTATGTTTATTTGTGAGTATTTTCATTTAATTTACCTCTAGGGGATAAATGAATAAAATTGGTTTATATATAGCATTTTGGTGCTTATTGAGACATGAAATGGGTCTATGTCAACCCTAAGGTGATTTGATAAATTGAAAGATATTTATTAGGGGTAAAAATAGAAAGGGGACATTAACATTTCCCCCTTTCCAGTAGTGCAATGTGATATAGTCCAAAGGGTCATACTAATGTCTAGGTGGTATGAATGGGTCAAAAAAGGGGCCTGAGTACCTAAGTGAAGGCTCAGTTCTAATTTTGGTATATATTGGGATGAGTTAGACACAGGTAAAAGTTGGAAAATGATCAAGAGAGGCACTAATATAGTTATATGGAAAAGATAAGGATAAGGTGGTCTTAAATGACACTCATTAAACTAAAATGACATTTTAGATCACTACATTCACCCCCCATTAATACTATAAATATATTAAAGTGAAATGATGTGGATAAAGGAAAAAAATGTACCTAAACTTACCTATGAGGTAGAGCCTATGAATTTGGGTTTGATTCTTAAAATCTTGCTTTATTGTGTGTCCTATAAATAAAACATGAATGAATCAATCTTTAAAAAATATCAAAAATAAAGACAAAATTGAGTAAAAATATGATAGAAAGAAGAAAGGAATGAATACACCTCATTAGGTACATGAACCAATGCAAAAACTTGATGATATCTTGTGTGTGTAAATGGTGATCAAATGGTGAATATCTTGGACTAAGTTTTTGGATTTCTTAATCTTCATGTGTGGCTAGATTCAGAACTCAAGATGGACTTAACTCCATCATTATCCATCCCTACTCAATGGATCATGATTTATGAATCATTTGAATTATAATGATGAGTTATTGAACCCTCCTATGTAGTTGGATAAAGAACTCAATCTAGCCTTGAATCCATCATTGCTTAACCCTATTCATTATAAGAAATTGAAAGTAAAATAAGTGTCATGAAGCTATAAAATATGGCTCTGGGACATTTGGGAATTGTGAACACAAAATGGCTCATGGGCCACTTAGAAACTCTAAATATACAATAGATCTAGGCCACTCAGGAATGCAATCTGATTCAAATGGAATAAAGAATTAATCTAGTGTAAACTTGGTGCAAAATTAGTGAAAATAGTTTCTACATTATACAACATGGAGAATGGCGTGGAATTAACATTCCATCTAAGTAACTAGTGAAAAACTAAGCATAAAAAAGTAATGTGTAAGGCACATTCCCCCAATTCTAACATATGTGAATATGTATTCTAGATTGAGTTATAGTAATAAATGTTTGTACATATCTAAAACTAAAATGGGAGTGATCATGCCACACATGATGACCCCAATCTAGGCAAACCTATGTAATTCTATGTAAAAATTGAGTATATATTGATCTATTTAATAATGTGTGACTGAAACTATGGAAACCTAAAATGTACCTATTTTACCTTTCTAATAATTCTAAAATTTTCTATTTTGGGGGTTATTGGATAGTATCATACTCCCCTGGTCAATATTGCATTGAGATAGTTTCCTATGTTTTATGTTATTGACGAAATGTACTACTTTTGGGAAAAAATGAGACTAATCTAGGTGTGACTATTTTCACTATATTTTCTTGAGCTTGGGCTCTATAATATATCTATGTGCTTAAAATTATGTTCTGAGTTCACTAATATGGCCTAATGTATTTGACAAACCCCTATGAATTCCCTCTCTTTTGAGGGGACTTGTTGAACTTGTGAAATAATTATTCTAAAAACAAAAGTTATGCACAATATATTATAGACTAATAATATATGATATCTACATGATAAACCAATATATTGTGTATACATGACATCGTAATATAAATAGATTGAGCATAAGTTGGCAATATATTATTTACATTAGAACTAACATTCACAAGGTTGTCAAGATATATATAATAATGTAAGCATGTATATGAACAAAATGTCTGAGTATAATCTATGTAAACTACCTATGGGGATGGGGCATGATGTCCATCAAGGCACCCAAGAGGTAAGGTGAGATGCATGAGGTCCCTCATGGCATCACAAATTGAGTGTGCAAGCAAAAAGTAAGAGATAAGTGTCATATCCATGCTTCATACATGAAAACATACACAAACACACATGAGGCACACAAAGTGGGCCAAAGGTCCATAATACAAGGGATATGGGCACATGTCACAATTTAGAGAAATTAAATACATATAAGAACATTTTAAAATGTCCACATATGCAAAAATCAAGCAAGGTTAGATTAGATTCAAATGAAAGGACATATTTAAATATCCTCACACACAATCAAGAAGCATTCACAATGGCATGGACACATGTCTAAATAATAAATACAATGAAGGAAGTGGCATAGATCCATGGAAAAATGGCATATTCAAATTCCCTTGAGTAGATATATAAGCCAAAAAATTCAATCAAATCTAAACTAGAAAATATATAAATGAAAGTATGCATGAACATGTGGTAAAAATATACATAAGATAAACTATGTACATAATTTGAGGCTATAGTAGTAGCAATCGACAAAAAATTAGTGTGGTATAGAATTATATAACTTGGGAAATTGGAAGTTATGTAATATAATGCAACCAATGGGTGCATATATTAATGTTGAATATGTGTATTTGTCTATATGCCCCCAATGGGTGAATAGTAGTAAATCTAGATCTAAGTGGAATATCTGAGTCCTATAATGATCTGTACACACTCGAATAGAACAAGTGAAGCATGTATGTATGGTATAGTTGACTACACTAATATAGATAGGATTTGTAGTACCTAAAAAATAGAAGGAATTTAAACATGGAAATGTATACAATATGAAATTTGTATTTTATGATTAATATTTGAATCCTTTTGTATTTTTGAATATATTTTATTTCTTTTATATTTTTTGAGTATAAGTTATATACAAAAAATATGAAAATGAAAGTATATACAATAAACAAGAATGAATGAAAATATGTACATGTAATGTGTAAGTAAATGAAATTATATACAAATGAAATTTAGTGCCTCTATAGACCTAAGAACACATCTATAAGATGTGGTTAGTCAAATGGTAGATTTAGTGGGAGGTTATCTAATATTAGATACTAAATCTAACTAAACTCAAATAATCATCATCATTGTGATCATCATACCATGGTGTCGATATAAGTATAACATTATTATTTGTGTTAGTCTAGATTATGTACATTAGAACGACATGATTCTCTAATATGTAAGAGCCTCCCATGCAATCCCAAGGTAAACCACATTAGACTACTAGATGTCTATATGAAATCTATGATTTTAATTTGGGCCATCATTTAATATATAAACTATGTGTCCCTCATGACTTAAATTCAATGTTATGCTTATCTGATCAACTATATCATCAATTGCATGTAACCATGTATTGCTAAGTGTAACATGTATATGAGTGCCTATGCTCATGATGAATATTAGTGTGTTTATAACCTTAGAGATGCATGAAACGAGGAGTGTGATATGTCCTAAAGTGTCATGACAATGTATATCATGCTATAGATTAGTCTCCTAATGTCCTATATTTTGTAAGAATGTCAATTTACAAGTGTTAGGAACATAATCTTCATATATATATAAACATGAGGGATGTATTGGTCCTTAATGAAATATTGAATAATCAAGGGATCATTCCATGAATGTCTATGTCAATGAATAATCCATCATAGTGATACTTGTGGAGGTGGAGGATTTGTAATCTATATAGTCTCATGAGCCTTGAATTTAATTAATTTCTATTGTAATGTTTAGCATGCATTTTTATCATGTCTGATAATCCTATGAAAATGATAAAAGAGTCTATCATATTACTATGATGGTATTGTAATGGATATGTGGCAAATTATGGGTAGTGTCATCAATCATCTTTCAAGTAATATCTATAAAATATGGTGCATTTTATTATGTGTACTACCTACATGAATCTAGATAACTAGTTCAATATCCATAAATGTAACCATATGTATTGATTGTATATAATAATCTACTTCTAACTTCAAATTAGTGTTTAGGCCTATATTTATGTAACTATGAACTAGTGGTGATGCCTATGTAGGTAAATTAATGAGAGCCTTTGAATCATCTATGTGCTCTCTAAGGCATACTGGTGTGAAGATCAATCCACATAAATAATCATCTATGTTTATTGGTGCATTATTATCCTCTATGGTGGTCTCAAAATCTGTATCTAAGTTTTGATGTATACTTCCTTTGAGTTAACAAGTAATGGTAATTGTACTATGTGAATCCCATAAACCATTATGGGTGGGGATAATTGTGTTGTATTAATATCTCTATCCATTATGAGTGAATATAATGGTGTTATAGGAGAGTCAATCTCTATCATGGGTGAATATAATGGTTTTTTATGAGGATCTAGAACTAGTCAAGGAATATTGGTTCTAGATACCCCAATCTCATATGTATGCATCTATTTGATAAAAATGATATGAGTTGGGGACTCTATGACAACATGAGGTATCCCATATAAATATATACTTTAGGTAGTATGATCAATGAATCTATAATATCTAAATTATTGGTTATCAGCTGGACAAGTGTATAACTATCCATCATGTAAAAAATTTACATATTTATGCAATATATATGGTACAAACTCCATGGAATGTATCCAAGGTCTCCCAAGTAAATTATCTCTTTAGTAATAAATTATAATTTAAATTATTAGCCATCATATGGAAATATGTGGAGAGGGTTTTTGGCCCAACCATGATATCTAATATAATAGAACCCAATGCCTATTAAGGAATGTCATCAAAACCTAAAATGTTCGTAAATGTATTTTTAATGGATGTTATATCAACCCCCATAATATATAAAATGTGAGGTTTCATATGTTAATCCTTAAACCATTATTAATTAGAACTAATTTAATAGTGGTGTTTTTGATTTATTATTAAATGAAGAGTGGTAGATTCTGATCGATAACTATTTATGAAGGAAAATCCTCACTATCAAAAGCTATAACATCCTCAATTTAGTTTATAATTTTCATGACATATGAAAACTAAGATGGTTTGAAAAATAAAATCTTTAAAGATGGTTTCCTTTTAAATTAGTTCCAATAAATAAATCTTATCTAGTGTATTTCTCAATTGATCTGTAATATCATATGATTTGTGTTGATGTGTATGCCCCATTTTATTACTTTGGGGATAGGGGGATCATGGGATTATGTTTTTCTTGTATAGGATGAGGAGGCATATTATTTCATATAGTATTATATCAAATGATAGGATCTACTATTTTCTAAGGATGAGTAGTAGAGGTGGGATGGGAGTGAAGGTGGCCAACTAGTCTAGGTGGAGGAGGAACAAAAGGAGTCCTCTAAGCTCACTATCATTGAGTAGTAACTAGAGGTAACATATAATTGGCCATGAAATAATGATCTTAATGGAAGGGGAGTTCAAGAGGGGGTGGACCAATGTACCAAGTAAATTGATTTTTAATGTGATCCATGAGAGCAGTAACATACATGTGCAATATTCTACAAATGATAGGTAATAAGAATGTAAGACAAGCCACCAAACTTTGTACCAACTAGTAAAAAATGGCTTCAATTCTAATAATCATGATGAAAGGATAAAAAATTGAAAACTAAGCAAATTTTGGAAATAATAAAGAAAACCCTAATGGTTCATAAGGGTTTTAAGCAATATGTTTGAAGTAAGTTAGGTTCACTAAATGATTTAAATTTTTAAGGGAGTTATGTAATGTAAAACCCTAGGTTGTTAAAATTTTGGAATAATAAATCAAGGAATAAATATAGAAACATCAATAATCACTTATTTGTATAATAATTGATTTTTTTACTGATCATATAAATAGTAATAATTTATAAAGGAGATACTTAGCTAGAAAAATGACTTACACTGACAAGTGGTGCATTGTAAATTGGTGGAAGAATAATGTAAGGTGTCAAAAATAGGGAACAAGTGTTAGAAATGCTCATAGATAGTAATGTGTTCCTTTGGTCAATGGCACACTGTTATAGTATCTCATATGCCATGATAATGTTCTTTTACATCAAAGAGTGTGAATTTTTAGGTGGGCCTTATGATGCAGGAGCATGGTCACAAGCAAGCATCTAGAGAGTGTTATGAAGTCAAAATGAGTTTAATTGTTTTATTAAATATGTCTTTATGTTTTTGTGTTGTGAAACCACTTTGATGTGTGGTCAAAAGGTGAACTATTTTGGTAGAATAAAAAGGTTGAGTTATCTAGTAATTTAAGTCATTTTGAGATTAATAGGATTTATAGCCTTATAGCATACCTTAGTATATATTGTAATCTCATGTAGGGGTTGATAATAACATGAATATAGGGAGGTTGAACTAGTTTTGAGGAGCTTTTGAGTTTGTTTAGGAATGAGAGATATTAGGAGTCAAAATTGGAATCTTTCCAATAGGGAAGATAGAGAGGTATTGTATTGTTTGTTTTTGGATTGTATTTGGATGGTGTGAGAATCAAAAGAATATGGGTGTAAGACTTAAAGAAGTATGTTTTAAATATGTCAATTGTAGTTGAAAGATTCTTGGAATCAAAACTAAGTTTAATTTTTATGTTACAAAAGATAAGCTTCATACCGTAATAGGGAGAATCTATGTATGCAATCTACATAAGTCAAGAAAGGAGAGTAAGTGGTAGAGAAAAGATAGAGTTACAAACTTTTAGAAGGAATGATATTGCAATGAGAGATGGTATGTTTGTGATATATATGTTTGAGTAAAGAGTGGTGGTATATAAGAAGGTATGTAGAAGTGTGACCAGATCTGTAGGAGGAATAGTTTATAATTTCTATTGGATGTATGTATAAAAGAAGAATTTTTATGATCTGAAACTTCACCCATATATAGCGCATGTTACTCTATGATTTTTTAATTGAATTGTATGTATAATCAGTTGTAATCATATTATAACTTGGTTGTCTTCATATTATATATGATTGCATGCCTTATATGTGTCTATGATGAGAATTGTACATCAAATTACTTAAGATCTAACTATGTGCGAAATGCAAAAGTTTTTTTTATTATAAAAGGAATCTAGATTAAGATATTTAAGCCCTCTATAAGGTGATTAATGAATTAACTAAGATCTCAAATTTGGCTTATAAAATGAGTTTCATGGATTAAATTAATATAATAATAAATACATGTAGATTGAATATCTATTGCGACCTCTATAATAGAATTCTATGTTTTTAATAATTCTTAGTTCTACAACTGAGTCTTTATTGCATGATCAATTCTCAAAATAAAGGTCAAATATTAAAGACATGCCTATGTGAGGTAATACAAAATCTTGAATGCAAAGAGACTGTAATTAGTGAAATAATTTTATATGTTTCCTATTCATAATATAGGATAGAGGTCAAGAATATTAAAGTGATAATTTAGTATTCATATAATGGCCTAAATATTGGTGCTCTACTGGGTAAAAAACATCTAATGAATAAGTTTTCAAGATAAATCATCTTTTAGATCAAGTTACAGGATTTGTGTGAAGAGAATGAAATTGACAAAATAATGTGAACAAAGAAAGGCATTTAAATTTCTTAAGGAAATAATTGGTCTAATTTGAAATGATGGATGGAGGTGTGATGATGGATTCATGATGATTTGTGAAGGTGAGGAGGGTTTACATAGGTATATCTATGAATTAGCACAAAATTAAAAAGTCTTTGATAAATTAGTTAAATCATAGTTTTATTCTCTTGGTGTAAATCTAAATATACCCAACCCATCATTTTAATGAGAATAGTTTTAATTGAATAAACAAGGAGTTAAGTTGGTGGAAGTGGTGAGGAATTTGAAGGGATGGAAGATAAACCATGTGGAGTTCTTTGAATGAGTTACAGACATAGCTTACATATTAGATTTAAAAAGATAATGAACCAAGTGAATTTATGGAAATCTTGTGAATCATATTATTGTAGGATTATTTAAAAGATTTAGGAATGTATGTTGTTGATTCAAAAGAATTATTTTCATTAGTCTGTGGTTGTTATGGGAATAGTAATGCTATGGGTAAAATTTAAATAAATTGCTGAGATGTGATTATTGAAAGTAAAAGTTTTAGGTATTCAGGGATGGAATCTAGGTAGAGTATTATTTGGGGTTGCATCATTTTTTGTATCAGAGCAAGACACTCTTGGGAAATTCATGATGAGGTGGAAGCTAATAAATTTTACAACTACCAATTATATAGTAAAAGTTTTATAGGAAAGTAACTTGAAGATATTGGCACAAGCTCTATGAAAAGGTATATTTTTGTTTCTGAAGATTTGTCTAAGAAGAAGGTTACAGTGATTGATAATTTTCAGGTGTTTGAGAAAAAGTGAGAGGAAAGAAGGTTATTTGAAACCTCAATTGAAAAGGGGTAAGAGTAGTGGCAATAAGGTACCTAAAGCCAATAAGGCTTGAAAGAGTGAAAGGGAGCTTTTGGAAGATCAAGGTAAAGCTCAAGAAGAGCTCAAAGAAAGAAGGTAAGTCTAAGGAAAAGGACTAGAAACCTCCCAAAAGACTAGGGTGCAAGATACCTTCGTGAGGTACCAGGTAGAAAGGTGGAAAAGACTTGCTAAGAAGAAGAGAAGAGAGAGAAAAATATAGAATGAGAGAGTGTGAGACTCCAAGTGAGAGTCAAGTGGATATAAATATTAAATGAGAGAGAGAGAGAGAGAGAGAGAGAGAGAGAGAGAGAGAGAGAGAGAGAGAGAGAGAGAGATGAGAGAGAGAGAGAGAGAGAGAGAGAGAGAGAGAGAGAGAGAGAGAGAGAGAGAGAGAGAGAGAGAGAGAGAGAGAGAGAGTGAAGGGATCAATTTAGAAATGTTTCCACAAAAAAGTGAAAGATGAAGTAATGAGGAGAGAGATAGACATGGAAAAAGAAATTGTTGAGATAAAAATGGAATTAACAGCCATGTAAATGGTCTTGGAGGAATCAAGATAAAGGTTTATAGTAAGAATCATGAAAAGGATTTAGTGGCCTCTCAGAGAAATCCAAAAGAAAAGGAAAAGAGAAGAGATCAAATAGGTTTTGACTGTGAATAATTCAAGTAGGTATGAAGAAGAAGTGATAGATGTATTCTTAGCATCTATTGGAGATGAGAATGTTGTTGATGTGGAAGTAGAAGTAAAAAAAGAAGCCAATGAAGGGGTTATATGGCCTCATATTTTTTCATTTGATATTTCTCTTGATGTTTTGATTACAGGAAAAAGAAGTTATTGGTAAAGGTAAAAGTTTTGAACCAAAAGAAAGCTCATGAATAAGAGAGATGATGAATACAATGAGAAGAAGGTGGGTGTAGTAGCCATGAAGAATGAGGAATAAAAATGAGAATATTATTGGTGGGAAAAGGAGCTAAAGATAATGGAGGAAATATTTGAAGGCAACCAAAATAATTAGTCTTATCGAACCTTGAGAAAACAAATTGATCTACAGGAGTTGATCATGCAATCAACTGAAACCATTGAATATGAAAAAAAAATGAAGAAATTGCTTTGAGTAAGAAGGTACTTATTTAAATTGAAGAGTTGAAAGAATAAGACCTCATGAAATTAATATTGGGATAGACATGTAGCCTAAAGTAGTGAGTAAAGTAGATTTATGAAAGAAAAAATTATGGTTACTTGAGGAGACTCACAACTCTAAATGTGTTATGTTTAACACTTTTATGAGTGATGAAAGTACATATATGATGGTGAAAGAATATCTTGAAGGATTTCAAACATGGAAGTTGATAAGGAAAGATAATAAAAAAAATTAAGTCATATATGAGACAAGCATAATGAAAGAGGATGAAGCTCAAGAACTAGTGGTTCAACAAAGAGACCAAGATACTTCTAAGGGATCAAAGTTATACAAAGAGGAACAATAATTCAATGAGAAAGCAAGATTTTTCAATGATATCAAAGGTAATGGAAACCAAATAATTTCTAAGGAAAGAGGTATGACTGTAGATGGAGCTGATGAGAAGATTGAAAACAATAGTTTGACTAATGATGGAGTTGAGGGAATGAAGACATTGCAAGTTGAAAGTGGATAGTGGATACCTTAGAATACATTACGATAAGGGAGACCACAAGGACATAAAATCATGGAGATTACACTATGAAACTAATGTTTTTTGAAATAATTACAAGAAATGGAATCAAGAATCTGATAGTGGTGTGATTATCTCTAATGTGTTTGTTATATATGGAGGTATAACTTAGAATTATATAGGAAAGAAGGTTGACATCAAAAAGGATAAAATTGTCTCACTTGAAAAGAATGCTAGAAAAAATCAAATTTTAGCATTCCAAATGAGAATGTGGGATCTAAGACAACAAAAAATGGAAGAAAGAGGAATAAGAGTTAGACAAGTAGGTGACCAAGATGAAATACTACATAATAGTGAAAGGTTGAAGATCAAGATGTTGATAAGAGAGGTGGAACATCATGAATAGGAGTCCATGAAAAATTTTAAGTGCGGGAATATGATGCAAGAGCATGGTCAAAAGTAAGAATATCGAGAGTGTTATGAAGTCAAAATGAGTTTAATTATTTTATTAAACATGTCTTTACATTTTCATGTTGTAAAACCACCTTGATATGTAGTCAAAAGGTGAACTATTGTGGTAGAATCAAATAGTTGAGTTATCTAGTAAGTTAAGTCATTTTGAGAATAATAGGCTTTATAGCCTTATGGTATACCTTAGTAAATATTAGAATCTCACATAGGGGTTGAGAATAGAATGAAGATAGGGAAGTTGAACTATTTTTTAGGAGTTGATTTTTTTTAGGAATGAGATTATTAGGAGTCAAAATTGGAATCTTTCCAATAAGGAAGATAGAGAGGTATTGTATTATTTGTTGTTGGATTGTATTTGGATGGTGTGAGAGTCAGAAGAATGTGGGTGGAAGACTTTAAAAAGTATGTTTTAAATAGGTTGATTGCAGTTTAAAGATTCCTGGAAACAAAACTAAGTTTAATTGTTTTATTCTAAAAGATAAGCTTCATACCGTAATAGGGAAAAGCTATATATGCAATCTACATAAGACAAAAAAGGAGAGTAAGTGGTATAGAATAGATAGAGTCATATAATTTTAGAAGGAATGATAGTGTAATGGGATATGGTATGTTTGTATTAAAGATGTTTGGGTCAAGAGTGGTGGTGTATAAGAAGGTATGTAGAAGTGTGACCATATCTATAGGAGGAGTAGTTTATAATTTGTATTGGATGTATGTATAAAAGAAGAATTTTTATGATCTACAACTTCACCCATATATAGTTCGTGTTCTTATATGATTGTGTCATCAACTTATATGTATAATCAGTTGTAATCATATTATAACTCAGTTGTCTTCATATTATATATGATTACATGCCTTACATGTGTCTATGAAGAGAATTATGCATCAAATTACTTAAGATCTAACTGTGTAAGAAATGGAAATTTTTTTTACTATAAAAGGAATCCAACTTAAGATAGTTGAGCCCTATATAAGGTGATTGATGAATTCACTAAGCTCTCTATTTTGGCTTATACAACAAGTTTCATGGATTAAATTAATATAATGATAAATATATGAAGATTAAATGTCTATTGCAACCTCTATAATAGATTTATATGTTTGTAATAACACTTGGATCTACAACTGGGTCTTTATTGCATGATCAATTCTCAAAATAATGGTCAAATATTAAAGACATGGCTGTGTAAGGTAATACTAAATATTGAATGAAAAGAGATTGTAATTATTGAAATAATTATATATGTTTCCTATTCATAATATGGGATAGAGGTCAAGAATAGTAAATTGATAATTTAGTGTTCATATAATGACCTGAATATTGGTTTTATGTTGGGTCAAAAACATTTTATGAATAAGTATTTGAGATAAATCACCTTTTAGATCAACTTATAGGTTCTATGTGAAAAGAATGAAATTGAGCAAACAATGTGGACAAAAAAAGGCATTTAAATTTCCTAAGGAAATATCAGTTTACCTTTGAAATGATGGATGGAGTCATGATGGTGGATTCATGATGCTTTGCAAATGTGAAGAGGTTTGACATAGGTATATATATGAATTGGCACAAAATTGAAAAGTCTTTGATAAATTTGTTAAATCATAGTTTTATTCTCTTGGGTGTAAATTTAAATATGCCTAACCCATAATTTTAATGAGAATATTTTAAATGGACTAAACAAAGACTTAAGTTAGTAGAAGTGGTGAGGAAGTCAAAGGGATGGAGTATAAATCATGTGTAGTTCTTTGAATGAGTAAAGACAATGTTTGCATATTAGTTTTAAAAGGATAATAAACGAAGTGAATTTATGTAAATCTTATGAATCATATTGTTGTAAGATTATTTAAAAGATTTAGTAATTTATGTTATTGATTCAAATGAATAATTTTCATCAATCTATGGTTATTATGGGCATAGTAATGCTACACATAGAATTTAAGTAAATTATTGAAATGTGATTATTGAAAGTAAAAGTTGTAGGTATTCAGGGGTCAAATCTAGTTAGAGTATTATTTTGGGTTGCATGACCTTCCTTTGGTTCTATGAATGTTGTTCCTATGTGACTAGATACTGGATCATTGTATGTTCCTTATTTTAACTAATTTTAATGTGAAACCCTAAGCTTCCATGTTTATTAGGGCATTTGAGAAGCAAAATTAGAAAAAGAGTGGCATTAGTAGTGTACTTTAGACATGAACTCAAAAATACTATGTGTTGAGAATTTCATACATAACAATACCTTAAAAGGGTATCAATTCCAATGCAGTTCTCCTAATCTAAGTGTTGATGCAAGTGAAAGTGAATGATAGTATGATTATTGATTTGAATGTTTTAAGTGTGACTTGAGACTGTAAATCTAAGTAATATAAACTTTGGGCTCTTGTATATGTGTGTATATAGAAGTAGGGTAGAATAAGGACCAATGACCTTGATTTTCATAATTATTTTTGAGTTTTTTTGTGATTATTTGTATCTAATTTCCATCTAGGGGATAAATGATTGAAAGAGGTATTTATATAACATTCTATTGCTTTTTGAGACATGAAATGGGTCTAGGTCAACCTTAATGTGATTTAAGAAATGGAAAGATATTGTTTGGGGGTGAAAAGAGTAAGGAGACATTATCACTTCCCTTTTGCCAATAGTGTAGTGTGATATATTTCAAAGGGTCACACTAATGTCTAGGTGGTAGGAATGGGTGAAAAAGGGGCCCGAGTGCCTAAGTGAAGGATTAGTGATAATTTTGGTATTAAGTATGGGTTATACTCACACAAAATATATAAAATGGTCAAGAAATAACCTAAGATAGGTCTAGGGATAAGCTAAGGATAAGGTGATCTCAAGTGACACTTATTGCACTAAAATGACATTTTAGATGACTATGAACAGTAATATAAAACCTAATTTCCTTCTCAAAGATTTCAATAATGACCTAATTATGTTTGGATTGAGAGGTGTATGGAAATAAACTATTAGAATCTTCCACACTAACCCAAAGCTAGTTTTTTTAAGTTTCTAAGAACCCTTATAAGATAATTGCTTAGGTCCCTTTTTACCTATTTTACTATAACCTCTAAAAAGAGGTAGGGTTTGAGTCCTAAGGCTATTACATATTTACATATAAAGATATGGTTTTTAATATACATCATATGAATTTAAATATTTATAATGCATATAAATAAGTCTATCACCATTAAAAACATAGTAATTAGAGTTTAACCCACATAATATTTTCATAGAGATTCAAAAAAACAATGCATATTAATAGATTTAATGAATTAAATTAATGAAGAAAATCCATTCCAACTTGGTTATGAAATAACAAGGTAAATAATCAACTAAATTTAATTCAACCATGCAATATTATCCATAGAGATGGCTAATAAAAACAAACACTTAACATATTCATAGAATATCATTAAAATTTAATGTATTTCAATTATTAAATGTGTGTGTGTGTGGGGCTTCAGTTTCACTCTTAATGACCAAAATTACAATATTTGAATCCTCTTCCCCTATGATACTTTCCATCTATTCTAATTTGTTATGGTGGGATAGTCTTGGAAATGCCCCAATAAAAAAAAATGCAGTAATTTTAAGCTTGTAACATAATAATAAAGTAGGATTAGGCTCCTTTAAGATCTGAAAAGTCTAATGTAAAAAATGAAAATCCTAGAATTGGTGTAACTTGGAATGTCCCCCCTCATGGGTGGATCAAAGGGAACTTTGATGGAGCTGCTAAAGGGAACCCAGGGAATGCAGGATGTGGAGGAGTCTTGAGAAACCATATGGGAAACGTAATTGATGCTATTGTTATCCCCATTAGTAAGTCAAACTGCCATATTGCTGAAGCTTCTACTGCCCTCCAAACCATTAAGCTAGCTATTGAATTGGGATATTCTAAATTATGGCTAGAAGGGGACTCCTTGAATATCATAAATATCTTAAATAATAAAAATTATGTTTCATGGTCAATAGAGGCTATGGTGATGGAAATGAAAACTTTAATAAAAAAATTTGAGAAATTTACTATCACCCATACTTATCGTGAAGCTAACAGAGTCGCTGATTGGATAGAAAATTATGCAGTTTGAATAGGACACAAGGTAAGTTGGTAGGAGACATTAAACAAGAATGTGGATCTTAGAGCTCTCATTCATCATGATGCAATTCATGCAAAGGAGGGAAAGATCAGATTGGAATAGAAAATTAATGATTTGGGGGAGTGTAATAATGGAGAAAGGTGTACACTCATTAAATATAAATGTTCTAGAGTATGTGAGGATCCAAAATGTGCCAAAAAATAGGTGAGTTCTGCTCCAAATTGGTAATAGATGGGTTCATTGTTTAGCTGACAGGGTTTGGGCATTAAAGGAGATTTGTATGGCTCGTAAAAGGAAAGGAGAACCAAGGAAGTAGGAACCCAAATACTATGAAGAGTGGAAAGCAAAAGAAGATGTCTAGAAAATTATTTAGAGAGGAAAGGTTGTGAGTTATATGGAATGGCTTCATGGCTCAAAACCCCATATTACAATAGCTTTTTTCAAAAACTGGATTGATGATAGGGTTACCCTGCATGGCACCATAGTGAATTTAACTAAGGAATTCATAGCGGAGGTCACGAGGCTTCCAATGGAGGGAATAAAATTCTCAAAGCAGACCAACATTTCAAATGAGGCTTTTTGCAAATTCCATAAGACGGATGTCGAGGAGTAGCAGCTGGAAAAAAGTGGTGACTTTTTTGAATTAGAGCAGATTAATGGTATATGGAGGGATGTCTTATGTTGTATTTGTGAGTACTTCATACTTGATGGAAGAAGCAAGAGAGTCCACAAATTTCACTTTGTATTTCTGAATCACTTCAAACACAAAGTAAGAATCTCCTTTCCTTTTTATTTGTGTTACTCCTTACTCCAAAGTTTGTTCGCTCATAAGAAAAAGGAGTCTTGGCCCATCCTGCATGAGGGGTTAATTCTTATAATTGAAGGGCATTGCAAGAATAAGGCCATTGTAAAGAATCCTTATTCGAGAAAAAACAAGGACTTACAGAGTAACAAGAAAGAAATAGTAAAAGGGAATGAAAAAGATAAATTTAAACTCCCAAGCTTCAACAACCAGACTACTGATAAGGAAACAGAGTGGGAAAGTTCTAAAAATACTGGGGAGGAGAGTATAGAGGAAGAGGGAGGAACAAAAAGTGGGCATTCAAGTTCCAGTGAGGAAGAAGAAGTGCAAGATAATAATGAGAAAGAAGGAGTCACTATAGAGGAAGAACCTGAAAAAAGCAACCATGATTTTGAGGAAAACCAACAAGTGTTTGAGGAAATCGATAAAGATCTAGATGATCCTGCTATGGACCCTGATTTGATTAATGAAAAGGAAAATCTTGTTCAGGTCGCCAACCAAATATTGGAAATGGGAGCTCAAGTTAAGGAAGTGAGTAACCAAAATGCAAGCCCTGCTGAAACAAAGGAACAAAAACAAATGGAAATGGAGGACTACATTGAAGAAGTTGGAAACAGTCCCAAAAAGAACACAGAAGACTGGAGTGATAAAAGATAGAATGATGAAAGCTACCCACCTACTAGATTGGCCAATTTCAAAGCTGATGCTACTCTTCAATTCGATTTATGGACGTATAAGGAGATAATGGAATCAATAGGAAAATGGAAATAATGGAAGGTAAATAGGAGGCAATTTGGAACAAAATCAATAATATGGAAAAGCAGATGAGGGATATTCATAAAACTCAAAGACTATGAGAACAACCTAAGGGAACTCATAAAGGAAAGAAGAATGAAGATGGAGGAGGTTACCTCTAGCATTTGTGCTACTGTTGTAAACATTGGAAAAAGAGCAAATGAGGAAATCGAAACCTTGGAGGGGCCTAGCAAGAGAAATAGATAGAGCTCAAGAAAGAAAGTAATGCAAGAGGGAGCTTTGCAGGCGGCTAATGCCATCCAGGACACTTGTGAAAGGTAACGAAGCAGTGAAGATGATCTTGGAACTAGAAGAATAGTTCCTGGTTCTTTTTGTTGGTTGTGATATCTGGTCTTGTTACCTAGTTTTTTGTATTCTTTTTACTATGGAGTTTCTAGGTCTCTGTAAAACCTGGGGTCTGTCTTTGGTTTTTCGTTCGTTAGCTTCAGGTCTATGTAAACCTAGTTTTGTTGCTTCTGTGAAGTAGGTTTTAGGCTTCACTTGTGGGCATAACTATTTTATCTTTCTCCTTTTGTTTAGGGTTTCGGGGTCCCTTCAAAACCTATTTTTACCTTAATCTAAAACATAATAATAAAGTACTCAAAATTTATATATATCAAATAAAATGATATAAAATAAATCAAATCTAAAAATAAATACACATACATACAATATTATAATACACAATATATATAGTGTATCCATAAACACACGAAAATGTCCTTTAGACATAACAAATCATAAGATATAGTATAGTTTTCAAATAATACAACATAAATGTCCAAAAAAAATTAGTAACTACTAATCATTGGTTTCAATCACCTCACTAATACTAATGTAGTCTTTAGAGAGTAGGATGGTATGTGACATCCTTCCCCCATAAATAAGGTCATCTTCTTAATTACTTTAATTTCATTTTTTTTTTTGAAAGTAACAATAATATTCAACATAATGTTATTAAAATAAATGAGGAAACAACCTATAGAATTCTTCATAGTCCTCACATGTGGTACTATCTACAAAATATTTGTCCCACTAGACCTTGCATTGTGATACTTTCATGTTACATAATCTAATATTAGTATTATCAATTATTTTTATTGGTTATATTATGAACACCCCTAAATCCAAAACCTATAATGCATTCTATTCAAAAACATGTGAAGGATCAACCAAATATTTTTTAAGATAAGATACATGAAAAAATTATGTATTTGTGCTAAATATGGTCATAAATCAATTTTATATGTTATAGGATTTATCACTTAAATAACCTCAAAGGGTCACACATATATTAGTGACAATTTTGCTTATTTTGCAAACTTAATGAAACTCTTTTGGAATTTGACCCACATAAAAAACTTATCTCCAACTAAGAATTTCATTGTTGTCCTTTTTTGGTTTGCGTATATTTTATTCTTACCATTAGATTAAACCAATCTATGTCTTATTATCTTCACCTACTCTTACATTTCAGCAATCATATCAGGTTCAAAGACCACTCTATCTTCTAACTTATCCCAATTGATTACCATTTTATACCTCATTCCATATAATCATTCAAAGGAAACAATATTCAATGGTGATTAGAATGAGTTTTTATAAGAAAACTCAACCAAAGGTAAGTATTATTTTAATTTTTATTATTGGTCCATTGAATACATCCTCAAAATATATTCTAATATCTAATTCACTCTCTCTATTTAACCATCTATTTATAGACAGTAAGTTGTACTAAAGTTTAATTTTGTAACTAGAGCTACATTGAGAGTTTGTAAAAACATTAAGGTCATCTAGGATCCTTGTCTAAAATTAGATTTTATGGAAACCCATTCAATCTATACACTATCTTTACAAACCTTTTGGTAAGTATTGGTGAATCATATGTTAAATTAATTAGAATTAATTGTGTTACTTTGGTGATTTTATCAACCACCACCACTATAATATCATGTCAATTACTTGACATAGTAAATCCTTGGACAAATTACATGCTAATGACTTTCCATTTCCATTATAGTATGGAATGTGGGTAAAATAACCCAATAAGATGCACATTTTTAGCTTCAACTCATTGACACTCCGAGTATCTATACATAATTTTTTTGTATCTTTATAGATTCCTTTTCATAAATACAATGCTCTTAGATCTATTAAGATCTTAGTCACACCATGATGTCCTAAATATGGTGTATTGTGCGACTCTCTCTTTATAATACCCCTCAAATTCTCCCTATCAGGCACATAAATTCTTCCATTATATCTCAAAATCTCATCATTCTCAAATTAAAATCCATTATATATAGGATATTGTAAATTATCTCATAGTGCCTTCCTTACCTACTCATATAATCCATCTCCTAGTGAGAACTATACTACCTAGTCTTATAAGGTACTCCTAATTATGGCCAAATCTTCAATGTACCTTCTATGAGTAAGGGCATCTACAACTCTATTTTATTTTCCCTTAATGTAGCTAATGTAAAAATCATAATCTAACAATAATTATAACCATCATATTTGATGATAATTAAGGCTAGGTTAGGTAAATATTTACTTGAGTCCAAAATTACTAATTTTGAGATTGAAATATTTTTCCAACAAGTAATGCCTCCATACCTATAAATCATGCATTATGGTAGATAAATATAAGTCATGTGGGGAATAATTTATCTCCTATGGATTTAATTTTATTGATTAATAAGCTAAAATAAAATCTAACTAAATAATAAATCCTCCCAAACCATCTTTTAAAGTAATGATTATTACTAAAAATAACCATTTATATCTAGAATCCACAACACTAGTGTTGAAGTAAGCCTCATTTTTAGAATATGAAATTATTATTTTCAATTGTTAGACCAAAAAATGTTTTTATTTTCACTAAAGAGAGGCGATTAGATTTTATATCTTAAATAAATTGAGAACAAATTTCCTATAGTATCCTAATAAACCCTTAAAACTACACACATCATGTACATTTCTAGGTGTTAGCCATTACATAATAGCTCTAATATTAGTTGGATCTACTAAAATTCATTTTTCATAAATAATATTTCCCAAGTATTTTAATCTTATTTTAAAGAAGGCACACTTATATAATTTATCATAGAGTTTTTCTTTTGCAACCATTTCAAAACCAAACATAATGTTTTATTATTTTAGGAAATTAGGTGTTTAATTCCTAAGTAATAAATGTCTAGAATATGGTGAGAATTTTAGTTTTATGTAGTAAAATACAATTTTATGCCAATTTTATCAACTTAACTTACATAGGAAAGAAAAGATAAAGAAATATTAACTTGGTTTTATGTTGAAACTAATGATTCTAAATATGAAATTCAAGGAGCAAGACTAGGACAATGTCTAAATTCTAGATGTGGTCTCTATTTTCTAATTAGATAGGAGCATCATTAATAGGACACCCTAATGTCTGATGCTATAGTCCTTTCCCAACACTATTGTCCTAAGGCTAAAAGATTTCTAGGTTTTTTCCATCTACTCAGTATGACTATATGTAATAGATTTCAAGTCTTAAAAGTCACTTAAGCTTGTTTTAGGTCTATTTCAGTCTTTAGTACCTATATTAGTCTACATACATGATAAAAACAAAGAAAATAAAAGAACAAGGGGGAAAAATTGGGTTAAGGGAAGAATGATCACACAATTAAGAACCCATGTTTTTCTGACTACTCCCTACATTAACCCTCAAGCTAAGGGTCTTAAATATAATGTAGTTCTCCCTTAGGGAATATGCATAGTCAACATGCATGATTGATGTAAGAATGAATTTCACCTAGGCCCTTCATTGATTAGGTATTGAAACCTATGTGTGATGAAGAGATGTTAAACTATACTCTTGATTGATTTTATTATGTATAATGTGCCAAAATAGTAAGTGTTAGATATAAAATGCGTTGTGTAGTTATTTATATAGGAGACTAATTATTTTGAATTTGGGAGGTTTATTTGCATTTTATCTACATTATAAA
This sequence comes from Torreya grandis, assembly GCA_037957365.1. Classification (NCBI taxonomy): domain Eukaryota; kingdom Viridiplantae; phylum Streptophyta; class Pinopsida; order Cupressales; family Taxaceae; genus Torreya; species Torreya grandis. The sequence continues at coordinate 665,046 of JARHVA010005854.1, forward strand.
ACTTATGAATAAATAAAATAAAAGGGGTAAGACTCATCTTAAAAAAATGACTATTAGAACCAAAATTATGCTTGGAAAATAGCATTGGAAACTAGACACCTTTGGTTTTGGCACTGTATTCCTATTTGGGTGCTATTATCCAAGGGGTGTGTAACCTAGGGGGATGGGTCTAGGTCTAAAATATGTGCCTAGTCATAAAAGGGTTAAGTCTGGAAAGCTACGTATGATTAGGAATAAGTAAAGAGATGTCTAGGGAATGTAGTAAGACCAAGACAAGTTAGATAAAAGGTCTTGGCTAAATGTGAATAAAAAATCATGTTCTCTAGTTAGAGTCTCCTATGAAATGACAATGAAAAAACATAATGTGTGTTTTTTTGGCCAAATTAGGGTGTATACATTTGTGCCCCTTTTAATTTAGTTATGCAATGAAATGAAGTACTAGATTAAAATAAAGAAAGAAGATGCATCCCTGAACTTACCTATGTGAAGATAAGTGTGTTAAAAAGGGTCCAACTTCCTAGATAGGCAAGTAGATGAAGACCTACAATAATGCTTGGAAAAAGAAGGAATTCCTGTAATAGATTCCCCCTATACTAGATCAAAATAGTTCCTATAGAAAGAAGGAATTACTATAATAGATGCCCCTATACTAAATCTGAATAGTGCCTAAAAAAGAAGGAATCCCTGTAGTAGATGTCCCCTATACTAAATTTGAATAGTGCCTAGAGATAGAATGAATCCCTATAATAGATTCCCCATGTAATAGATCTAAATAATCTAAACTAAATTTGAGAAGTGCTTAGAGGATTAAAACCAATGTTTGTCCTCTATCCCATAGAAACTCCTAGGTCTAAGTTTGGGTAATACTATGGACCAATCACTATAGCCAATCATATGGTCCAACCTAGTGGCAACCTAAGTAATGCTTGGGTATAAACTAAAAATATTGGTAAAATGTGTAAGAAGAAGATGGTATGTCCTACCATCCTAATCTATATAATCCTAAAAGATAGAGGATAAGAACATCTATGTCATGCCCCTAAATCTGATATGTGAGTGATGCATCTATAAAATCTATAAATATATATAAACACATTTGATATGATCTATAATTTCATGTCCCATGTGAAAAACTAGAGATCAAAACAATGTGATTTATACTATGCTTATAATCTACTATCTGGTATGTAACTATGTCATGTTGTATGTGTGAGGTGTGTAGTAATGTACATGCCCCTAAGTCTGGTATCTAGATAGTCTATATATCTATAAACTAAGGGTGTATCCCTTTGAATTTTTTGAGTAATGTTTAGTGACCCAATGTCATCTAAACCTCTATATAATCTTGACCAATATGAGCTGAGTAATGCTAAGTGACCCATGTAATTTGAGCCACTATATAATCTTGACCAATATAAATTGAGTAGTGCTAAGTGACCCATGTAATCTGAACCACTATATAATCTTGACCAATCTAAATTGAGTAATTCTAAGTGACCCATAAAGTCTGAACCACTATATAATCTTAACTAATCTAAACTGACTAATGTTGATAGTCTAAATACTAGAGGTGTAAAAACAATGTTGAATCTCCCATGTAGTATAAATCACTATGTGTTTTGATTGATATGAACTGAATCTAATAATTTGATTACTAGAGGTGTAATAAAAATGGAATATCTATCTGTGTGAATGGATAGGTGTGTTGGATAAGTGTAGGAACATGAATAGTAGGAATGATGCCCCCTTTTAGGGAGAGCGATGAAATTTGTGATAGAGGAGGTTGAGCTAAAAGTGATGACTAGTGGTGGAATGTATAGGAATTTGGTTGACATTTATTGAATAGATTTTGAAATGTTGATTGATTTGATTTAAACTAAGAATTAGATTACTTAGGAGTGAAATGTGTCTTTGATTGGTTAAGATCGAAGCTTGTGTCTAAGCATAGTAGAGATATAAAGATGTTCATGTCATGGCAGGGAAATGAGATAGTAATTAATTGAATGGAGTGAAAGGTTGATTGATTGAATAGGCTAGGTTGTTTGAATGTTTTTAACAAATATTTGATTGGTGAGGACCAATTTGTATGAAAGTTAAAACATGTGTTTTAATGGTGAGGACTAATTTGTGTATCTGGGTATCAGATAGGTGTATAAATGTGTGTACTATGGTAGGAAAATGATGTAGTAAGAGAATATGGGTTGTGTGATGTTGAAGGTATCATTTTCACAATTCCTAGGAATAAAACAATTTTTAAAATGGAGTTACATAGCTCAAGTTATGGGTAAAAATAGTATTTTGATTTGAATGAAAAATTGGTTTGGTATAAGAAAATTTGATTGAATCTTGATTCATTTGTGCATTGACTAGTTTAAGAGTTGGAGCTATAGAGTGGAAGACATGATGAGGAGATGAGCACTTATTGCGACTTGGTTTGAGTAGTTGGTAACCTAGATTGAGGATGGTGGAGAGATTACCCTAGTAAGTAGTCAAATGTGCATTTTAGGCTTGTTTGGGAACCTATTTTTTGTTATTTTGAGTTTTTGTAAGAATTATAAGAAATTTTGACTAGGTTAAACATTCTTATCCTACATCTAGCACTGTTGTTCAACATCTAGCACTATTATCTAGGTTTCAACACTCTTGTCTAGTATTGTTGTCCTAGAGGTTGGATTTTCAAGGCTAAAGCTTGGTTTAGATGTTGTAATATTGTTTGAAAATTTGTTTTGTCATGGTGAATTGATGCAATTATTATTTTCTAAGATTTTTGACTTGTAATCTACTGTTGTTTAGTTTGGATTTTTTGTTGGACTGGTTGGCTAATATATGTTGTGTTATATTGTTGTGAAAGGTGAGGTATGGATGAGAGAGTTAAATAGAGGCCAAGTAATGGAGACTCTAAGGTTTTTACCTTTATCATCTAATGAGCATGTTATTATAGATAGGGTTAGTTTTGGTCATGCATGTGATCTAGGTATAGTGCAGTGGGATAGATATTTGATCACCACCCTATGTGAGAGGTAGAATGTTGATACGTGTACATTCTAGCTTCTTACAAGAGAGATTATAGTGACCTTGGAGGATGTGTATTAGATTTTACATTTACTAATTAGTGGGTGATGAGTGCCCTTGTAGGATGACATTAGTGCAGATGCCATTGATCATGCATATAGATACTTTGCAAGGGTACCCATAAGAGTACATCAAAGAGGTAGTGACAATGATAAATTATTGTTAGTAATTGTGTAGTCAAGTTTTTTGCATCTATAGAAGTGGTTGGATATATTATTGGCTTTTTTTTGTTGTGGATGGTAGTGGAGTGTCTATCACTTATAAGATGCATATAGTGGTTTAGAGCATTGAGATGTATGGTACTATGTTTTTATTGGGGAGGATTATCTTTTCCCATTTATATAGAGACTTATTTATATTCATGTAGGATTCATTCAATGGTGGTGTAAGTACAACCACTTTGTTTTATTGTTGGGGTTATGAGCACATAGTAGTTGTGAAACTAGTTAGATTGCCAAGGGTGAGTTGGGAATATCCATAACCATTTTATGAGTGATGGATGAGAAATTTCTCTATTTTATCTCTTAGGATAAATAATTATAGGAGGTTGCTAGATATATTGGTGGAAAATGATATCAGATGGAGGCCCTATAGAGGGTTTCTTAGGTTTTATCATTCTAGTCCTATTTGGTGTTATTGTATAGGGGGTGTGGGACATGGGGGGATGGGTCTAGGTCTAAAAGAGATGCATGGGCCTGAAAGGGTTAAGTAAGGAAAGCTATAAATGGCTAGGAATAATCAAGGAGATGTCTAGGGAATGTAGTAAGACCAAGACAAGTCAAATAAAAAGACCTAACTAAATGTGAATAAAAACTCATATTCTCTAGTCAGTGTCTCCTGTGAAAGGTATATGAAAAGACATAATATGTGTGTTTTCTTGACCAATTTAGGGTGTATACATATAACTACTTAATATTCTCCTCTTCACTTTTTGAGTAGATGAGGATGTCATCAAGAAAAACATACACAAACTAATCAAGGTAATACCTGAACACATAGTTAATGAGGTTCATGAATGTTGTAGGTGTATTCATTCACCCAAAATGAAGCACTATTAACTCATATTATCTATACCTTGTCTTGAAATCTATTTTGAAATGTCTTCTTCTTTTATCCTTAAGTAAAAGTACCCAACTTGAAGATCAATCTTGTAAAATACTATTGCACCATGTATTTGATTTAAGAGATCATAAATGTTGGGTAAGGGATACTTGTTTTTAATATTTTATTTGGTTAGCATCCTATAGTTTATGCACATGTGAAAGGTTTCGTCCTTCTTCTTTAAAAAAAACTACAAGTTTACCCCATGATGAAACACTTGGATGAAGCAAACCTCTAGTCAATCTATCCTAAAATTGGGCTTTTAACTCAACTTATTTAGTTTTTTTCATTTTATAGGTAGCCTTAGATTGAGGTTCCGATCTTATAATGATATCAATATAAAAATCAAACTCCCTTTTTGGGGTAAACTTCAAAAATAATATGGAAAACATCTTAAACTTCTTGTAAAAAGGGGTAGTCTTCCATATAGGGTTCTTTGATTTCTTCAATTTCATTGACTTTAACCAATAATACTTGACATCCCTTTTTTTGAGCCCTTTCCAATTGAATGGCCAAAATTTTCCTAAGTTCAACTATCTTTTTCCCCCTAAATTTGGGATTGATTTACCAAATCATCTAAGCATTCGAATTCCTTAAGAAATTAGTCAACCTTAGATTTGTGCCTAGAGAACCAATTCACTCTTAGGATCACATCATATGATCCCAGTGGTGCTACATAAAGATCAAATGCATAGTTAATTCTTTCAATTTTAATTTGGCCTCAACTAGACACCTATGAACCTTGACTTTTAAAACATTCCCATATTGATTTAACCAAGCATTTTCCATAAGACCAACTTTCATAGATAATTTAATTAATATGCCATCAGAGATAAAAAATTAAATGGATTTTGTATCTATCAAAATGGAAATAGGATGTCTAAATAAAGAACCTGGTACTTGTGGGAGAGACTTGAAATTCAATTTGATGATTATCTATTTATGCATGAATTCATTATTGTAAGGTTCCCTACAATGATGTAGAGTTAGATGATTTCTTATATTTACTAGATATATTCCACCGAGGACAATACTTAGCATAATGGTATCATCCACATGTAAATAATCCACCTTGTGATCCCTTCCTCTCAAATTGATTACTTCCCTTGAATCCTTCCTTGAAAATATTTCTAGGTTTCCTATTCCTTGAGGCATTGTTTAACCTCATATTCTAATTATTGAATCTATCTTGGAATTCCCATTTCATTTCTACTTAATTTTATTTAAAGTTGTTTTTGGGATTCCAAACTTCTTTTTAATTTTTTTTCTAACCTTAATACGTGATTTTAAATTTTTTTCCTACTTAACTACTTTATCAAAAACTTGTTCCATGGTGGATGGCCCATGAACATCCACTTCACATCAAATTTAGGGATTTAAACCCATTATAAACTTCCTAATCTATAAATTTTCATATTTTTTTGTTACTATAGTACATAATTCAATAGATTTATGATATATTCCTAGTACTCATTTATTGATAGATCCCCATGTTTCAAATTTTGCAAATATATTACTTTTTTATCAAAGTAAAATTCATGTAGTCACTAAGATCTACGAAAGGTTACAAAATAATCCCAAGTGGTGGTGGTGGATTAAATATCCATCTATAGATTCTTATTGACCCACAAAGTTATTTCTTCACCAACCAATTGGTAGGATCCCTAAATAAACTTGGTTACCTAAGAATAATTTCAAACCTTGAAATATTTTTCCATCTTTTTAAACTAGGATTTATTTTTTTCACCCAACATTATACCATCAAACTTGGGTGGATTCAATTTCTTCATATCACACACAAGTTTTACAACTAATTGAGCTCTTCCTACTTATTATACCTTAGCATTCCCTTGATCTTGAATTTATTCCTAAATAGTTGGTTACTCCTTAGGTTATTATTATTCATTTTTTTCATCTATCCCATGAACTTCTCATTTTAGGACTAATAATCTATCTATGGTTTCATTCATGACAATGAGTATTTGATCAATTTTTGTATCTTATTTTGTTCCTAGCTAATTAAGATCAGATTGAGTATTCTCATTAGAAGTCCCCTCAACTTTCAATCTACCTCACATCATTATCATCATTAAAAATAGGAGAAATAACTTAATGTTAGTTGACTCATTAATTTTGAACGTTTAAACCTACACTCTAATACCACAATGTTATAACCCCACTAGGATATAGATAAAGTTACATAATTTTTTATATATACATACATTTTCTTATTTGATAAGTAAAATCTAGGTTTTATAGGGACCTAGAACCATGAGAGTGAGATTTAAATGTTTAAACAGGCCCTTCATGGTTGATCAAGAAAAAATAAAAACTATAGACTAGAGCAAAACAAAAATAAAAACAAAAAATGAACTATAGTATGTAGAGGGACCCTCCTAGGTGTTTTCAATAGTAGAATTATCCTTTACCAGAATATTGGGTTTGTCTTTTAAAACATTGGCTCTATTGTGATTCTTGGGGACTTTAGTGGGTTCCCTAAGAAAAATCACCCTAGGTCGCTTCCTGCCTTTAACTTGTATGGGGGTTTGCTTTGGGGGGACCCCCTTGGGGGAACCAAGGGGGATTTTAAGACCTTCAAGGATTTGAAAGTAGGGTATTGAGGAGGGGTTTGGGTAGAATGCACAAACAATTTAACAGTGGCCTCTACCGCTTGATGAAGCTTGTTCCTATCTTGTATTATCTTTACCAAGCTGAATCCCGCCTGTTGAACCTTTGCATTGAAATTTTCTAGAATTTATTTATTTTCCTAAAATTCCTCACTTAAAATGGCCTTACCATTCTAGTTTGAGGTGGTAGGAGACCCAATTTCAATGGTTTTGGGCTTGGGAATGAACAATAGCTTAAGTGGTAGGTCACCAAGTGGGGATTTGGATAAGCTATTTTGGGGAGAGTGTTTAGGAGGTGGGAAGGATCCCTCGGTAGGATCCTCCTTTATGGAATCCTCCTCAAAAGAATATCCTCCCAAGTACTTAGAACCAAGTTCATTAATTATCATTATGTACTATTATTTGACTTCTAAATACATTTAAAATATTAAGTGTAGAACTACAACTAAGCCACTAGTTAAGATGAGATCTATTTATATTTTAAACAACATAAAATAGTACAAAAGATATGATTCTTATAATAAAGTGATACATTAAAATAAACATATTTATAACTAAACATACATATATAACCTCTATTATCTTTAGCATTCATAATCATGTACAAGATAATAGCCACTGCTATAATTAATAATTATAATACTGAAAGTATAATGTTTACAATTTATCATAGAATGTCATAATAACACATGATTATTAGTACAATAGTACATATAAGCTTATAAGATAAATATAAAACTAATACAATAGTCATGAGTATTATTCTAAGAATCTTTATCATCTAAAGAGAGGGAGATCATCATCTAAGTGTTTTTCCTCCAACCATAGACTATCAGTCTCCCACACACCTCCCCACTAAGAGTGGCCCTTCCCTTCATGGAAAGGAAATAAAAGTAGTGCATATGTCAATAATTAAACCATAATCTATGTGTTTTAAAATCATTAATACATGAAAAATTCACATAGAACATGTAAATTAATCCTCTATCTAATATGGCATCATGCACACTAGAATTTACAATGTAATGACAATACTATCAGCTATAACATTACTTTGGACAAATTTTTCATTATAGATTTCAGATCATTCAATGATCTTAGTCAATTATTGACACACATATATTATTTGCTAATAAATCATAATCTATATTAAGATACAAAATGATAAATATATACATTACATGAAAATAACCTCATATGCCTATCGTCTGATATCATAATAAGCATGTTTTGTATAATCTAATAACTAGTTTTTAAGGCATGATAACTATAGATTTTTAGCATAAAAATACCTATCAAATCAAGATAATTTTTTAATTATATATGTAATAAAGGTAAAAAACATCCATATTTTACATAAAATCACATTGTTTTCTCATGATACAATTATTATTAACACATCTAAGGAATACACATTCTTATCAACCAATAACATTAAAAATTCCAAAATACAAGTATAAAATGCATGATTTTGTTACAAAAATACTAGTAATAAATACATTATTTCCATCTCAAATTAATTCCACCATTTTCACCTACTTAAGAATTCAACACATTCTTAAAAGTGAATAACAAACATAATTCATGTACACATCCAAGGTTAATTTGTAGGTTTAGTAAAAACCATTATATTATTTATTCTCCCTCAAGCCTTAGTGGTTCATCTTGACATTTAATATCATGTCATAATATTGATTTTCATACCATAGTAATCATTCAATTCATATCTATGTATGTACACTTATAGATATTGCCTTTTTCATTATCCAAAACAGGGTTAACTATCCTTGTTTCCTCCAACCTATCTAATGATTTATAAATTTGTAAGTGTAAGTGTGTGTGTGTGTGTGTGTGTGTGTGTGTGTGTGTGTGTGTGTGTGTGTGTGTGTGTGTGTGTGTGTGTGTGTGTGTGTGTGTGTGTGTGTGTGTGTGTGTGTGTGTGTGTGTGTGTGTGTGTGTGTGTGTGTGTGTGTGTGTGTGTGTGTGTGTGTGTGTGTGTGTGTGTGTGTCTATGTGTGTGTGTGTGTGTGTGTGTGTGTGTGTGTGTGCGCGCGTGTGTGTGTGTGTGTGTGAAAAATTTTTAATCCCCTTGTCAGATCCTAATTTCTCTCTAAGATAAATAACATGTTTGATCTAGAGATTATTATGGTTGTCATTTGATTAACTACTATTTAACTAAGCTTTATGTCATATGTTGATTATAGGATAGTTATATGTTCTTTAATTTACATGATTGATTTTTTATGTGATAGTTATATTTTTGTATTCTATACATTATGATCATGTTATTTAGTTATACAATAGTATTTTATGTATATAATTATCTTTAACCTAGGGAGTTAACTTCTATCTTGAGGTCAAATGCATAGATTTTGATTTTTTGATGACTTGGTAACATTTTCAATAGTATTTTAAATTAATATATGTATTACCTTATCATATAGTCATTATGTTATATAGACTTGTCAGTTGTCAACACTTCATGGAATTATAATGTTTTTGGACTCCTTATTCAGTTGATTTACATGGGCTATGGAAAGTCGATGATAGTTTTGATAAAATTTAAAAGGCATGCATATTTTGAAGGATTATTTAATGATTATTTAAATGGTTAATGAAAATTTTCAATATGATTAGGGTTTCTAATCTCTCATTGATTTTAGTTAAACAATCATTTTTATCAAACTATTGTGCACATTGGAAGGTTAGTTACATGAGGAATGGTGGCAAACTATAGCTTAGTGTAGTTCTATTGAGTTATTCTATGAATGAATTATTTTAGTCATTAATTTTCTACCAAGAATAAGGGAAAACTTCATAGAAAGTAAGAGGATGGCATAAAATAAATAATCATGGAAGGAGGCCTATTAGGGCATGACATACGAGAGTTTAGAGGGAAGAAAGAGAAGAAAAGGTATTTGAGCCATGGAAAGAAGATAGATTCAGATTCCTTGGCCTTATAATCATCTCTATAGGTTGGTTATGTACTTTAAATTCTTATGTGTTATGTTTGATGCATTTTTGAAATGGAGTTGAAAATAGTTTACTAGGTTTTGTTTTGTTTTTTAAATTATAAAAAATGGTTGTATGTAGGGCCCTATGGATGGCTCATCCATCCATAGAACCCTACATCCAACCCAGGGTAAACCTAGTGGAGTGGGTAGAGCTAGAGGATTTTGTTGTGGTTATAATGGCTCTATGAAAGCTTTGTTTCAATTCATGTTTCAATTCATAAATCCTTATGAATTCATTTAATGATTATTAAATTTAAATGGTGTTTTGGGTAGGGTCTTTTGATTAATTTTTGGTTTTCAAACTAGTCTAGGGACACAAGCTTTAATTCTCAAAATTTGATAAAATTTTATATGGGTTATATGGGATTTAACTGTGTTTATACCTAGTTGGGAATTTGGGTGAAAGATGTTATATGTTTTTATAATAAAATATGATTGTGAAGATATATATATATATATATATATATATATATATATGTATGTATGTATATATATCTGTGTGTGTGTGTGTGTGTATTTCCTTGGCCATAAATATGAGTACAAACACACATATATGTATGCATGTCTATATATATGTATATATATATATAGACATGCATACATATATGTGTGTTTGTACTCAAATTTATGGCCAAGGAAATACACACACACACACAAGTATATATATATATATATATATATATATATATATTTGTGTGTGTGTGTAGATACGTACATACATACATGTGTGTGTGTGTGTGTGAGATATATGCTTGTCTCTAATTCAAAACCTATAGCATACATAATTTACTTTATAGAGAATTGGGGTTTATTTCTAGTCAGATGATAAACATATGATGTCTTGAACCTAGTAAGGATGAAAATGGTATATAATTAGTTGAGTAAACAATATATTGATTTTGTTGAGTTATGATTATCATTTGAACTTATTATTTATTGATTATGTAAGCATTAAGGCTGAATTATGTTATAAAACTGGGTGTTTGACTATATAATTACTTGTATGAGGAATTTGTAAGTCTAAGATAGATAAATTAATCTATAATATACATAAACATAGATGAATTTCTTTGTCTCTATACAAATAATTTTGGATAGTGTATTGATTTGGCTGAGTTATATGAATATTGTTTGAACCTTCATATATGGATTATGTAAATGTTAAAGTTGAGTTTACTAGGTTATGCCAGTGTAGTGTATACATACAGTTTGGGTTTTGAATTTGTGAGTAAAACCTTTACACATATTATAATAGGACCAAGTACATAGTCTTTGATCATTTTATATTCTAGTAATTTGAATAGTATAGTGAATTGACTGATGTATGTTTCTAGAAATATTGAAATTAGTAAATCATTATTGGCTATGTTTGAATTGTGAATCGCATAAATTCTATGCATTTAATCAAACATTCAAATTAGGAATTAATTGGTATAATTAAGGAATTGGGACATTTTTATTATAAACTGATGTAATTTATGTGATAGTTTAAGAATATTGTACACACACACACACACACACACACACACACACACACACACACACACACACACACACACACACACACACACACACACACACACACAAATGTGATATAAGTATAAGCATTATTAGTATAATGGAGTGAAATGGGTACTTTATTATATACTTAATGTTTAGATAAAGTATTAAAATAAGGTATTTAATTTTTTAAATACAACTATTCTTGAGTTTCTTTTATGATTGGATTTTTTTATGTATGTGAAATATAAAAAAATAAATAAGTTGTGATTAATTTTATTTTCATGGATGAAATAACATTATAAGTTACTTAGTGATTCTAGGTAACTAGTAGTCTAGATATAATTCTTACCCAAATGATATATTCATATTAAGGATTGTTTTTTATTTTGTTTATTATTCTATAATAAATTAGATGATTTTAGATTCATTTCATTACATTTGATAGACTAAATATATTTATTTACTATTTCCATACTTAGCGCATTTTTATCTCTTAATATGGAATATTCTGATTGAATCTATTGGTTTTTATATTATTATATATTTTAACCAAATCTTAAATTTATGAAAATAAATAAGCATTGGACAAATTACACTAACTTAATTAGAACCATAAATTCAAGATGAGGTGTAATTTTATTGAGTGGTGTGTATGAAATTGACTGATCCTGGAGATCATAACTATATGAAAACTTTGGCCAAAGTAATGCTTATAATTAAACATTGTCATTTCATATGTTGATATCGATTTCATGTTTATGTGATGTCTTATTAGAATATATTTATTATGGTACACATCATATATTAGATGTCTTCAACACACATGTTCTAGTTTGTCACTCTGAATTCTCATACCATCATTATCTACCCATTTATGAAGGGAGGGTCATTTACTTATTGGTAGACTATGTAGGGGATCTATGGTATGTGGTTGGAGTTATAAATCACTTAGATGATGCTCTCCCTCCCTGCAAGAGTAATACACTAGAGACTACACTTGAGATTATAGATCTCTACTTGAGTCATGGAGACTCATGCTCCATGGATAATTGTATCATGTATTATTATTTGAGACATTAATTATTTTTGAAATTATACAATTTATTTATTGTACTTGTATAAAAGTGGCTATAATGTTGTATTAGTTGTGGTTGAAATTTTATTATTGCTATAATAAATTAAATGCAATATTTATTATTTATTCATCATTTTTCTTGATTTATTATATCTTTTCATGGTGATCATTACTTAAATTAATTAGCTATAAACCTTGTGGTTAACTAAAATAATATAGCTAGTTAAAGATCACTTAATTAGATTTCTCATGATGAAATTTGTAAGATAAATATGTGTAATTATTTTTACAAAAAATACTATATTATGGTAAAACCCAGTGGGGTTATTACATTATGGTATCAGAGCTTAGGATCAAACTCTAGGACTTATGTGTTTGTTAATGCAAACTTATTCACCTATTAAGAAGGAAGAATAATGTTATACACTAGAATAAGAGGAGAGGGTAATTTAAATACCAATCCACCTATTGATCCAAATTAATTCATAGTTGATAAATATGTGAAGTTGGATCAAATCCTCACAACCATGTAAGAGACTAGGGACTGAATCATGACCCTAGAATAAGAAGTGCATGGCCATGAAGAGGTGAATGCTTAGGAAGAACCTGAAGAACATCCTATTGAGTAGGAAAATCCTCAAGAGTAAAGGCATGAGGAAATACCATAGGATGTGATATATTGATTAATTATATATTTATCATGTGACATGAAAAAGGTAAACGCACCCAAGTTTGATGGTACTATACTGGAAGATGGAGATGAAGTGGTGTAGGAGCATCAAGGCAAGAAAACATCATTTTTTATTTTATTTTATAATATGTCAATTTTGGTCAAATTTTGATGTCAAGATGTTTGAGGGGCCATATTAGGTCTATTTGTCTTCTTAGAATATGTTTGGGTCTCTTAGGATGTGTTATAGGACTTCTAGGTTTCTTCCCTCCAAAATTAGGAATTTGAGAATTTAAATATTATAATAGAGATTAAGAGGGTCATTTTTTATGTTTTAAGTGTTTAGATGGGAAAAATTGTTTTTATGGTTCATTAATGTCATGAGATAAATTTTTAAATACATTTAATGTATATAATCTAAGAACAAGTTGATTTTACAAATGAAAATCACCTTTTGTACATTGATGTAGTTATGGAGAACAAGTTGGTGTAACTACCCAAAAAAATGCATTGGATTTAGTAATAAAAAGTAATTTTAGAAGTCAGATGGTGTAGGAGGAGATGAAAGATATGATTTGATAATTTTCGAAGAATGAAAAATAGAGATCAATATAGAAAAGTTGTCAGAACTCCTCAAGAAGTATCTCAAGTCCAAGAATGGAGTATTTTCTATCAAAAAATGATATCATGAATAAAGTAAGGTATTTGATATATGTTTTATCATTTTAATTCATAATATTGAATCAATTTATTGATGATTTTAATAATACCTTGAGGCCATATATGCATAGCCATGCGTGTATCTCCATATTAATAAGAAAGACAATAGAATACAGTCAACAGGAAAGAAGTTGCAACATTGTATGAAGTGTGTAAAGTGAGAAAATTTATGTGTATAATAATTTTTATGGGTTAATAACATTATATAACCCTTGATAGTTGATTAAACATCTCAATTCGAAAGAAACATAGAGAAGATCATCTTTGCCTAGGCCCTATTATGCAACATTCAGGAATTAAAGAAAATCTTGTCTCTTAAGAGTTTGAACATTAAATATTGAGACAGTAAGGAAATTAATGTTTTAATTATGTTTTTTTTTGCATTATAAATGTATATTTAAACAAATATATATACACAACAAGTGACAGTATTGTTTGTTATAACCAAATCCTTATTGTGCAGTTAATGAGACCCTATATGTGTGTTGATTGCCACATATGTAAGTGAAGGTTAAAAAAGTGATGATAATATAGTATGGTGATTATAAGATATTTTTTTGTTTTAAAATAAATATTAAATTACATTATATACTTCATATACATGTTACAAGCCTATTGTAACAATCAAAACCTTGTTTTCACAGTTTAAAGGAAACCTCTGTTTTAGGAAGATTATTGTCAAGGAAAACAAGAAGAGTTAAGTGTTGGTATTTGATTTTATAAGTTATATACCTACTATAATATGAATAAAAAAAACAAAAAACCCTATAATCCTTCTTTTAATTTTTTTTTCAAACACATAACCTTATTCTATATGCATACTTACCCTTGTTTATATAGTCAACACTCAAAAAATGTGTGAAAAGCCTAAAATAGGTGTATGAAAGTTTTTATATGTCAATTATAGATAATTAAATTATGTAGGATCATAAATAACGTCTATATTAAGGAATAAGTGATCAATAAAAGAGAAAATATAGTCAAAATCTCATGTATAATCAAGGAAGGTATGCACAATCTATTGAGAACTTTAGGTTTTAAGAAAAGAATGGAAGAATGGAGGATTATATACCATTGGGGGAGTTATAAAATATTAATACAGACCTAATTCAAGTTATTTGGTCATTGAAACCCTGTAAAACTTGTATTAAGTAATTTTATAGGCTCTCAGCCTAGGTTCAAGCAAGAAAACCCTAGAAATAGGGTTTTGGTGATTGGAAGAGATCCCACCATCAAAAATTTACAAAACTTTGTATTTTTTTTCATATCATAATTATTGAAGATAATAAAATGTTTTTTGAGTGAAAAGGTATGGCCTTGTATAGATATTTACAACTGAGTGTAAACATGGCTAAAATAGGCTTGATTTGGGGTAATTAGAAGGTAGACAAGGATAGTATGTGGTGAAAGGAAATGATATAAGCCTTGTAACTTTATTATAATTTTAAGGGTGATAATTTATTACCTAAAATTATCATATATCTTCAATAAAAGTAATATATTTATTGAGTTAATGGAAAATGCTCAGAAAAGGCTACTAGCCTAGTGTAACCATGGAGAGTGAAATGTGTGGGTGAGTTCATAGTTGGAAGGGGTATAAATAGGTATGTTTTGATATTTTAAGAATATTCAAGTATTTATATTGGACTCTTAATCCTAAATTAATATTTAATGTTTGGAACCTAAAGGGTTATACCCAATTAAAGCTAATGAAGAGATTACAAGTAAGTTTGTCAATAAACTAATGTAAATGAGGTAGATAATGATGGTAAATAACATGTAAGAATTAAATTACCATAAATAAGTGAATTTATATGTGAAAGTCATAGGAAACATCTAAGTAATCTAATAAACATCCCAAAGGAGATTAAAAACCAGATTTGATACAAGGGTAACTTAGACAACTATATAATGCTATTGAGATGTCATTCAAGATTACACCAAGTAAAGATGATTTATTATTTTTTATCCCCATGCCTTTGAATCATTTGGTATCAGAGCAAGGTGAGTTTTTGTTGCATTTTTTTTGAATTGTTCAAGATTGTTAATTTGAGATAATGATATCATGCTATGAGATGTACATGAGAGATAACCTTGTAGGGTATTGAGGGAGAAGAATGTTTCAGGTTTGATCCATTGAGGTTATTATAGATGAATATTATATTGATAAGAGAAGAGATAAATCCCCAAATTCCTTTGAAAAATATAATAAGTTAGTCAAGGAAAAACTAGAAAAGATAGAGAGAAAGAGAGAATTGAATCTCTAAGAGAGAAGAGGGGAAAAAGAAGAATGAAAAATAGATTCAATGAGGTTAAGAAGATATCCAAAAATAGGACTCAAAGAAGAATAAAGGCCCAAAAGATGTATAAGATAAATATTAACAAGATTGATAAAAGAAAGGTCAAAATAGGCCTAAAAATAAGATAAATGGAGAAGATGGATATAGAAAGAGAAGTGGTAGACATAATAAGAGAATTGGAGCAAGGTATAGAGATAATAGAGATCATTATTAATCTCATAATATTATAATAAATCCAATGGATTAGATTAAATGTGAGAAGAAAGGTAAAGTGGCCACTAGATTCACTTGTGATAAGAAGGCACAAGGAAGGTGTCTTGAAGAATGAGAAGAAGAAAGAGAGATCAATCCAAAGAGGAAAAATAAGAGAGATGTTACCAAGTGAGAAACAATTAAAATATGTTGATAAGATATTTATCATTAAATATAACAAAAATATGGAAGTGCCAAAAAGAGCACATGATAATGAAGACAAGAAGAGAAGATGGAGGATGTATATGTTAAAGACATTCAAGGAGACTATGTGGTCTCTCATTTTGTATGATATCATTGATTTTAAGTTTATGTTTGTAGGTATGAAGTAAAATATGTTGAAGGCTAAGCATGAGGCCCCAAAGTTGATGAAGGATATGTTAAGAATACTACCCATCAATTGGAAATAAGATGACAAATAGAAATAACCTATTGAAGAAGCCAAAGTGTTGAAGATTGAGAATATTATACATGTATAAGATGAAGAAAAAGAGTTATATGATACATTTCCAAGTATAGCACCTGAAAAAAGACAAGAAGCATATAAATAATACATGGAGGTCACCCATGAATACATAAATAATGAGATAATATTTTCGTAGTTTCCATTGGAGGTAAATTAATTCCTAGATGTTGATTTTGATTACGTATATGATGAAGAAAATCTAATGTTCATATTGAAAGAAAGAATGATAAAGAATATTCCTCAAAAGGAGAACAAGGGCATGTATATGTATGGCCTAAGTGGATGAAATAAGTAGGTGATAAGAAGGATATTAATCTCAAACAATAGATCAAATAATGAAAATAAATAGGTGGAAAACAAACACAAGTGTGGAAACAAAGCATAAATGGAAAAGTACAACAATTTGGCATAGTAGATGACCAATGCACTAAGTATGAAATAAGTTAAATAAGAACCAAGTGGTAGACCAAAAAGGTAAATGTAGAAAATGTGTGATAAAAATCATGATAAGAGCACAAAAATGTCAAGTTGTAAGTGTTTTCCAAGGAAGCATGAAGGTTGAATAAGACAAAAAGCCTACAAATCAAGCAAGGAAGATAATGCAAGAAAACCAATAAAATTTGATGAAGGTATAGTCATGTGAACAAGAATATGAGTTCATAAAAGAAGATAAGTATTTGTAAGGTGTGTTTTCAAATGTGGGATATGATGATGTATGTGGATTTGACTTCAATGATGAATAAAACTTGTACATGGACACAATGACATTGATGAATGAATGAATATCAAAGCAAGATGAGGATGAATCACCTCAAAGAGTTCTTGAAAATAATTATGTACAATATGAGGATACTGATATGAATATCACAAATGAGGGAGTCAAAGGAAAAGACAAAAAATAATTTTCCCAAGTAAATGAAGAACAAAGTGAACTAAGATTTGATGAGGAATTTTAAGAGATAGACTCATAAAATTTGTAAGAGGAAATGAGGATAATATAATAGATGTTCATTCCATCCAAGGGGATGAAATAAGGTGGTTTAAAATAAGAAAATATGAATGAAAGGACATATAATAAGCACCAAAGAGAATCAAAAGAAGTTGTATAAATATGCAAGCAAGGAAATGGGGTATGAGAAAATTAAAAATCTGAGATATTTCATGGGTCAAGTACAAGCTGAGTTTAAATTTTATAAACATACATATGGGAGGCCAAATATTTGTCAAATAACATTTAATTATGATGAAAATGAGGGGAACAACAAGTTACTCTTACATAGTGAGCAAGGTGATAAGAAAAGGCATCAAAATGTGGAGAAGTTTGGAGAAGAGGTAAAAAAAAGAGAATATATATGAACAAATGGTAGATATTGACATACATGAGAGGCCATTAGATCCTAATGAAGAAGATGATAGCATGAACCCGATGCAAGAATCTCTAGATAGGCAAGAATCAAGTAATATTCATGAAAAGATGAGCCATGAAACAAACATGAGGATGATGAAAGAAACCAAATTGCTTGTAGTTGATTATTATTAAGGCTAAAATGACTTGGAAAATATGGAACATGCAACAAATAAGAAAGTATAGTAGTGGCAACATTTCATGGAAGTAGAGGATGCATGGACCAGAAAGATAGACAAAGTTACAAGGAAGAAGTGTAAGAGTTTGGAAAGAAAAAGGAAACAAGAAAGGATGAAAAATAGTCATGAAATTATGAAGGACCCTCAAAATATAAATTTTAAGGCATCAAAGAAATTTAGATGCTTAAGTTTTCTCTCTCCTAGGGAGTATGATGAAAGAGCATCAAGGCAATAAAACATCATTTTTGTGTTTTAGTATATAGGAGGTCAATTTTTGTCAAATTTTGATGTCAAGGTGTTTTATGGACCTTATTAGGTCTATTTGTGGGCTTATAATCCATTTTGATCCCTTAGGATGTGTTATAGGACTTATAGGAGTCTTCCCTCCAAACCTAGGAATTTGAAAATTCAAATATTGTAATAGAGATTAAGAGGGTTATTTTGTATATTTGAAGTGTTTTTATGTGTAATTTTGGTTTTAGGGGTCATTTAAATAATGAAACAAATGTTTGAATATATTTAATGTATATAATATAAGAACAAGTCAATTGTATAAATGAAAATCACCTTTTGTACGTTGAGGTAGTTATGGAGAACAAGTTGGAGTAACCACCAACCAAGAATCTACACTAGATTTAGTGAGAAAAAGTCATTATATAATTTAGTTAGAATAGGAGGAGAGGAGAGAGAGGAGTTTAAAATGATCTAGGAAAACAAAATAGGGAGCAATGTAGAATAAAGCAAGGTATCATGGAATAGGAGGAGAGGAGAGGAGAGGAGGAGTATCTCAAGTCCAAGAATGGATAGTTTTGTATCATGAAATGATATCTTGAATAAATAAAGGTGTTTGATACATGTATTATAATTTATATGTATATGATTTAATAGATTTATTTATGCTTTAAATAATCCCTTGAGGCCATATATACACAACCCTATGTGTATCTTTGGGCTAAGAGGAAGGACTATAGAATATAGTCAACAGGAAAGAAGTTGCACCATTGTATGAAGTGTGTAAAGTGAGAACCTTGTTGTGCAACATTATTTTTATGGGTTCATAACCCTATATAACCCTTGATATCTGAGGAAGCATATTAATTTCAAATAAACATAGAAAAGAGCATCTCTACCTAGGCCCTGTTATGCAATAATCAAGAATTGAAGAAAATCTTGTCTCTTAAGAGTTTGAAAGTTAACTATTGAGATAGTAAGTAAGGAAATTAATGTGTGGATTATGTTTGTTTACATTCTAAATATATAGTGAGACTAGTATGTAGACAAAAGAAGTGATAGTCTTATTTGTTATAACCAAACCCCTATTGTGCAGTCAATGAGACCATATTTATGTGTTGATTGCCACATTATAAGTGAAGGTTGAGAAATTGATCATAATAGAGTATGGTGATTAAAATATAGCTGGTTGTGTTCAAATAAATATTGAAATGACATTATATAGTTCATAGACATGTGACAAGCCTATTGTAACCATTAAAACCCTATTTTCATAGTATAAAGGAAACCTCTATTTTAGGAAGAATATTGTTAAGGAAAACAAGAAGATTTAAGTGTTGGTATTTGAGTTGATAAGTTATATACC
The DNA here is from genome assembly GCA_037957365.1 of Torreya grandis. Classification (NCBI taxonomy): domain Eukaryota; kingdom Viridiplantae; phylum Streptophyta; class Pinopsida; order Cupressales; family Taxaceae; genus Torreya; species Torreya grandis. The sequence continues at coordinate 685,027 of JARHVA010005854.1, forward strand.
TACTGTAAGATGAGTAAACACAATACCAAACCATAGAATCCTTCTTGTAAGTGTTTGTTCAAACACAGCCCCCTATTATGTATGCATAGTTACCCTTATTTATATAGTGAACACTCAAAAGACATGTGAAATGCCTAAAATAGGTCTATGAAGGTTTTTAGAGGTTAATTATAGATAATTAAATTATTGAGTATCATGAATAAGGTCTCTAGGAAGGAGGAACTTATCAAGAAGAGAGAAAATATAGTCAAACTCCCATGCACAATCAAAGAACATATGCATAGTGTTGGTTCTTAGTTGTACACCTATTTGATCTGGGCTTACCCATTTGAAGCAAATGAAAAACAAAACTGAAGAACCTACTAAAATGTCATTGCAAGTAGGGAAAGGTTTAACATCAAGATTGGACCAAATTTGAGAAAATGCTAGGAGGCATGTACAAAGGGTATGGTTATTTCCCTACGACTTCTAGCTCTACCTGAACCAATGTGAGAGGACCTACAAGGTAGCTCAATTATATGGAGAGATTCTATAGTTTACCCTCCATAAGAATTATTAAAGCAAAGACATAAATTTGACCAGAATAAAACCAATATTTCTTAATCCACCCAAGAAGGGTTATCACACAGAATGAGAAAATGTCCTTAACCAAAATAAATAAGCTACTAAAGTAATATAAATATGTGACTACAACCTTCACTTTGAAAATAACTCCAGACATCAATGAATAAGTGGGAGATTACAACACCGAGGTTTAAATTACATAGATCAAATGCATTTCAAATATGCAAAGATTCATGCATATACAAAGAAAATAGTACTTATGATATAAAAACAACATACTATCTATAGGGCAGGATAGGGTAAAACCAAGTTAATTTGAATTATGGATAAGGGTGTGGATGGATTAGAAAATGAGTATGGAATATGTTCACATAATAGCTATGTTACCCTCATTTAACAAATGCTTTTTAGTTTAAAATAAATAAGATGAAATCATGAACAAATGACCCTTAAAATTTTACCTGCAACACTGTAAACAACCATTTAAGAATTCCTAGCGGTTGAATTCATAAACTCGGGACTACCCTTAATAAGGATATCAATTCCCTATTCTCACATATCAAAATGGAAAGGATTTTATACTCTAGATTCAAACCCTAAATGACTACCATAAAGAGTCACACATCAGATAACCATTCCACTAATCATGTAAAACAAAGCATTGTATTTCAATAATAAGAAGAAACAATGAATCATGAACAAATTCCATATATTAGCTAAATCAAAGTGGAATGCTATGTGTCTTGAAAATTACATATCATAACACCATGAAAAAAAATTCTATAACAAGGGAGACATTTTGAATTCTCTCAAATCTTGCAATGATTTTATAAGAGGAATCAATTTGGCATTAGAAAATTACATAGGTAGAACTCTCCTAAGCTATAAAATTTGTACTCAATAATTAACCAAGATATATAAAGGGACAAACCCCATTTACTTATACAATTTTCATTGAACTCAACACACTCCTAAAGATGCTCTAGTTGGAAAATTATTTCTTAGGCCTGGAGTTTGTTGTAACACATTTGATTCCTTAGACTTCTGCTCATGTTTCCATGATGATAATAAACATGATACTCCATCATGGTAGAACATTTGTTATTAGACATGTGAGGAATAACCCTAAAAATGATTAAAAAAAACCTGTGTCTCTTTATGCAACAAACAAAATACATACCTTTCTTATACACATGATTATTCAGACTAACTTTGAAAGGGTTGTGCCACTAATGGGTGAAGTACAATGTTTTTTAGGTGGGAAATAAGAATAAAGAGTAAGAGAGATAGATGGAGAAGAAGATAGAATATTTTTAGATAGGAAGAAACCAAAATGATTGGCTATGCTCTAGAATCAATATTAATAATCAAATCCTTCACCATCTTGTTCTTGTAATTGGTATACCTATCAATCATGAAGGCAATATCCTTTTGATTTGGGCCAGCTTGGTATTTGAATTTGACATTATATTCCTCCAGCCAAGTGGTGATCTTTTGAATTGTGGCCTATTTTTACCCAATGATCACTTTGAGTAGGTGACAATTCTTCTTAATTAATATTAAATATCTTATTGTGTGGGCATCAAAAGCTCCTTAAGGTAAATTAATGATGCTTTTTAGAGAACTGTGTATTGATTCTTCCTTCAAATCACTTGCACCATCAAGGTTCAACATTTTTCTAAGGATGGCATCTATTTCCTTGGTAGTGGCTTTGATAGACTACTCTTCTCCTTTTAAATCAAATATTCCCTCCTGGAGCACTATAAGTCAATGCTTTATTTCCAATTGATATTTTTTGGGCTTCTTGTGATCATTTGAAGAGACAATTTTATTTTTCATTAAAACATCACTACCTATATTGCACATTTCATCTACCTGAAGCAAGATCTTCTACCAATTTTTTATGTCTACATCATAAAGAGACATCTAGGTTTAAAAATCATTCCCATTATCTATTATGTCATCCAAGCATTCTAATGATGAATGGATGATCTCTTTGCCCTGGGACCTCACATCTTATTTCCATTCTTTTGTAGCCCACCCTTTAGATTTTATCTCTTCACCTCAACCAAAATCTAATGACCCCATGGGGAAAATAGGAAGGTATGGAGTCTTAATGATAGTCAGAGTTACTACCTTTGGCTCACTCAATATCTTCTACATGTATTAGATCATAGCCTAATTTTTTTCTTTCATCTCTTCCATGGTGGATTTATCTTTATCCATCCTTTACACCACCATCTTAGCTAGAACCTGTGAACTGTTCTTCAATTCTTTTCATGATGTCTTCTCTAGATTATAACTATAAATGGAGTAAATATCTAAGGGAGCATCTTTCTTCAATGCATCAAGAGGGGGAATAGATACCTCAACATTTCTTTTCCCTTGTCTATGTAAGTGGTTTTGGAGTAGCCTTATGATTTTGAATGATCTATGTTACATCAATGTCCCCTATTTTTCTCATGGCATCTTCATTTGTTTTTACTTGCTCCATGACCTAGAGAAGGGGTTTAGTTTAGAAACCACTGAGGTTGTAGACATTATGGAAATCCTTGACTCAACATGGGGTGGTGCTAATTAAAAAGTATCTATATTGAGTGCCACACGCTTGGGTGGTGAGCTCAACATGAATTGATCAATGTCATCATTATTGTCATGCTCTTTTACATACCCTTCTATTCTATGCTTTTCCTTTAATGTTGGCTCTACCTACTCCAAAACTTCAAAATCTGAACCTAGCTAATGAGACTTTATGAGAAATTTCTTGATGGAGATCCCTTGTGCTATGGTCCATCTAGAAGACTTGATAACCACCTTGCCTTATTTATTTGTTTTAACCCCTATGTCAAAAAAGGCTACGGTCACCTCCTTGCTACATTTAGGTAACATTTCATTGACCATAGCCTTGAGGCCTTTATTATGGTTTGGATCATGAACTTTTATGAGAGAAACGAGACCTTAGGGTAATTTAATGGAAGTCACACTTCTTGAGATATCCTCCTTAGCATCTTTATTTTCTATATCCAACTCTTTATTTGCCTTTCAAAGGGTGGGGGTACACTTTTTCAAGTTTTCTCCCCCATCTCCCTCTACTTCTACACTATCAGTGGGGACCTGATCACCATGTTCTAGCTCTTTCTCAACTCCCCCATTAGGTACTTGAATATCTTCACCTTTGTGAACCCTATCATGACTAGGTGACTCAGAGATGACATTTTCAACAAATGTCTTTTTGTCTGGGGAGGTTGCCTCTTTCTCAATAGGGACTTGGGCCTAGGTGGATACCTCTATTCTAACCTATATAATTTCATCAAATGACAAATATTCATCTAAGGTTAAGGTATCCTCCTCATCAACTTTGATTACTATAACCAAGACTTCTTCTTATGTGGACCAATCCCATGTAAGGGCCTTTATTGGGGTTTATGGTCTCTCCCTATGAGTCATTTTCCCAATCTTTACTTGGGGAGGGGTGAAGGCATGTTGTTTCTTCATTAATTTAGCTATTATTCTATCTTCATTTGAATCTTCATTCTCACTCATATCTCTCACTCTTTGGGCATATGAGCCTTGGTCCTCTCTTCTTTTCATAGGTATTTCTTTGGAGAGAGGGTCCTTGAATGCAACCTCCTTTTTCTTAATAGGAGATTTACTTGGAGGTTATAGACCTTTCTAAACTCTTTTTGGCCTTGATTTCTTTCTTTGTCTTCCCCTCCTCTTCTTATTGCATATATCACCAGGGGAGGATGGACTACTATTTGTTATGTGGGTGGATCATGCAAGACCATAGTTAGGGTAATTGTAGGAGCAACCACTAGAATGGTTGGTATTGTTAGGGCTCCCTTTCTTGAAATGGATATGTGGGTATCACTAGCCAACATGACCTACCCTATAATAATATTATCCCAAATCTTTGCCAAGCTTGTTATTTTTGAAAAGGATAACCCATCCTTGGATTGTGCTACTGTTATCTTCTCCACATCCATCAATTTGGTGAACTCAATATCCCCAAGCTTGTATTTTCCCTTACTAGTTGTGGTTGAAGATAAAACTATAGAGTCACCACTGTATCCTAGGAGAAAGGACTTTAACTCCTTAACCTACCTTAATTCTTGAATAATAGGAGTTTCATATGTGTTGAGGTTGACCCCATGATCTTTAATCCATCTGAAGGTTCTCTTCATAATTTGCACTGACCTCTTAGGGATGGAATCATCCTCTTTAGTACTAAAATCTAGCTGAGCAATGGGTTGGTCTTCAATATTATTGGTGTTGTACAATGAAGATGATGCTAATTTATCATCTTCCATGTCTTTAGGGATGGGAGAAATGTTGTAGGCTTGACTTATTACATAATCAATATCAGAAATTCTAACTTTTAGAAATCTTCCTCCATGGTGGAGTCAGACCAAATGTCCTTATAGTGAGACTTATGCAACATTACATTAGTGGCCATGTTTAGCAACCACCTAATGTCAAAATTGGGTCAAGGTGGCATTTTATCAAGTGCATATGAACCCATCTCTTATTATAACCCATTTTCTTTAGCAACAAATAGACATGAATAAAATCATATTACCACAAGAAACTCGAAAGGATTATTGATCTTTTTTGTTGTAATTGTTTCATGTGGTGGCACCATTTATCAGCATAGATTCATCATTACCAACTTTTTATCTAGGTACCTAGGCAATTTGAGTGGGCATCTTGAATATCCACGCACCCTAACGTATGTGAACATCCTAAACTATATGTAAGTGGCACCATATTTCCCAATCACCTACTTGGCTATTTTGGACATTCTATTGAGGCTTCTTAATGAGAAGAAGACACTCATAATTATATTTTAAAATTAGTTATAAATTTTACAAAAAAATGTTCTTAAATCCTTCTAAGGTAACCTCTAGATATACCTCATATATTTTCATCCCTAAAATATTCTTGGTGAGCCCTTGGAAATTCCTATTGTGCATAAAGTTGTACATCAAATAGAATGACATATAAAAGGTACCTACAAATGTTTCTTTAGAAAGAATTGAAGCTTGGATCTACATAATTTGTACATGCAGGTTGTCACTAAGTATGAAGGCCCAATCCATATTTTTCTTTCCCTCCAACATGTAAATCATAACTAAAAACATTCATGACTCAAACTTATTAGTAGTAAGCATCCCATAAATCTCGGTGGCCATGGCAATGATGCATTGGGGAAACTCATTAAACTATATTATCTTCAAACTCTTAAACATTCTAGAGACTTTTTTCTTCTCTTAGTTAACAAATAAGTATTGATGATATCCTAGATATATTTTTCCTTCTTTTATGCATACTTTTGGCATTCCTTCAAGGAGAGTGAAATGCCTTCTAGTTGGAGAAGAATTCCTAACATGGTGTTGAGGGCCAAAGGGGTGAAAGAGAATACAACATAATGGCCACCATCAAAAATAGTCCTTATGTCTAGTTGGTATGCTTAAGCACATGCAATAATGAGTTTTAGGGTATGGGTAAGTGAAAGGGAATGCTATTATAGGTTTGATGTAACTAGTGTTGATATTGATAATTACTTGGGGTGTTAGGTTGTTTTAAAACATTCAATAGGGCCCCAAAATACAACCCCATATCATTAACATCCTTAATTAAATCCAAAATTGAAATAACATTTCCTTTTATTATGGTAGAAGATGCTACCATTTTTCCAATTATTAAATGCAATGTTTCTATACTAGACAAACTCTTCACTCAAATAACCCTCAACTACCTATTAACTCTCTTCAAAAAAAACTATATGAGGAGAAAATGGGAAAATTTCTATTTAATTTAGATGTCTATGTACACTATAATTTGAAAGTATTTGAAGAATTAGCTATAATCACATTCTTGTATTGCACTTAGCTTGAGCACACATAACTCAAAAGGATGGATGTAAGCTTTAGATGCAAAGGGTAATTTTATAAAGAAGATAAATACCTAAGTTATAGTCCCTTGCATCTCAAGATTATGTCTACCATTAATTCACCAAATCCCAATGGCTAATCACCACCTACTACTCATTAATTGCTTGAGTCTTATTCAAAAAATAAAGGGAAAATGCAAACACTCCCTTATTGTGCCGAACGGTCCTCCTTGTAGGGCATAGAGTGACATGAGTGGGACATGCATTTATGACATCTTTTTGGGCCTCTAAGGATGTTTTCACCTTTTCACTTGTTATTTTCTGTAGGTGTAGAAGTGTAATAAGCTCTAAACCCTCTCTAAGACCATGAAAAACATGTGTCAAAATTTTATCTCACAAGTGTGGGCATTCAGGCCTTTGGGGTTATTTTTGGATTGTTCCCACCAAGAAGTGGGGATATCTTCAAAAAGTGTCTGAAACTAATTTTTTTTTTAAGAGCTACCACGTGGCATTAATTTTTCTAACAAGTTTAGATATTTGGGCCTTAGGGACTTTAAATACCTTGCCCTGAACATAATAAGAAGGGAAACTTTTAGGATAAGCCCAAAACATCTAAAGCCCTAAGAGTTTACCATGTGTCCAATTTAGATGTGAGTTTGTACTTCTCAGCCACTTTTACCATTTTGCACTAGTTCTCTTTATTCAAGGAAAGGTACAATATTTACTTGACCCTTGAAAACACTTATGAAAAAGTATCTTAAGATAAATTAATTCCTCTCATTTAATTCATCAAGATATTTCAAACCTTAATCATCAAAATACATCAAGTGTAAATCAAAAATTTCATCTGAAGTCTTAGAAACCTCTCTCAAAAGTATAAAGCATTCAATCCAAGCATAGACAAAAGTTTGGTTATAAATTTGTATTATCACCACAAATTCTCCCACCATGGGAATTTTAATAAATATTTCATGATTCCTTTGGAGCTATCGAGAGTAACTTCCATCTTCAAAAAGTACCCCTCAGGAATTTGGCAAGGAATGAGAGAACATTTACCATTTGGTGAAAGTAAATACATATACATGACTAATCATGCATATGTATTCTAATATTTTGATGGGTTGAGGAAAGTGATTAAAAAATTGACACTCATCTAGTTTAGACATGGGAATTTTATTGACATGGGCCCAATTGCTCCAGTGCATATTTGGGCACCAACACAGTCTACTAAGAACTTGAGGTTTATTCAAAGGAATGGAATAATGGAGAATTATAGATAATTGGGGGAGCTATAAAAGATAAATATACACATAATTAAATTTATTTGGGTGTTGGAAACCCTACAAAACTCGAATTAGGTAATTTTATAGGATCTCAACCTAGGTGCAAGCAAGGAAACCCTAGAACTAGGGTTTAGGTGATTGGAAGGGATCCAACCATTAAAAATTTACCAAACTTTGTATTTTTTATAATCTCATCATGCTTGAAGATACTAAATGATTTTTGTGTGAAAGGGTATGGCCTTATATGGATATTTACAACTTAATGCAAATAGTGCTAAAATAGGCCTAATTTGAGGTAATCAGAAGGTAGACAAGGATAATACGTGGTGAAAGGAAATGACATAGGTATTTTAACGTTATGATAAGTTTAAGGGTAATAGTGGATTCCATAAAATTTTCCTATATCTTCAATAAAATTAATAGATTGATCAATTTAAGGGAAAGTTCTTAGAAAAGTCTACTGACCTAGTGTAACTATGGAGAGTGAAATGTGTGGGAAGAAGAAGTGAAGGGTGAGTTGATAGTTAGAAGAGGTTTAAATAGGTATGTTATGATTTTTTTAATATAATTCAATCATTTATATTGGAATCTTAATCCTAAATCAAAATTTAGTGTTTGAAACCTAAAGGGTTGTGCCTAGTCAAAGCTAGTGAAGAGATTACAAGCAAATTTGTCAAGAAACTAATGTCAATGAGGTGGAGAATGATGGTAAATAAAATATAATAAGTAAATTACCATACATAAGTGAATTTATATGTTAAATATATAGGAAACATCCAAGTAATATACTAAACATCCCAAAGGAGATTGAAAACTAGAGATTATACAAGGGTGACCTAGACAAGTATACAATGACATTAAGATGTCCTTAAAGATTAGAACAAGCAGAGATTTTTGACACTAGAAATCTACATACCTAGGCTTCTAAATGTCAAAAATCCCCTTGGACCTAGATAAGGTCCTCTTAAGACTAACCTACACTAATTTAGGTTTAACCAAGCCCATTCGCATCTAGTTTTACAAATTAACTCAAACTGGCCTTCACGACCTCTTTCCTTTGAAACTTGACCATTGAAAATTATGTTGAACATCAATGGTCACCATGGGAAACCCTAACCATTGAAGTTCAAGGTTCACATCCTTATCAAATCACATGCAAACCACCTACATTGATTTTCTAAATATAGATTTTATAAATCTTGTTGTGAGCCTTTGCATGGATAATTTATATTTAGATGGCCTAGTTACACCTTCACTTCCACTTCTTTTTTATGCCTATAAGAGAGAGAGGCCTGGGAGGTCAAATCCATCTAAAATAATTATCAAGAGCTTAGGGATTCAAGATTTTTATTTTATAGGTCAATCAATATCATCAATGTTATTAAGTCTCATCAGAAATCTCATTGAGATTTAACTTGTCATCACCTCTCAACCAAGTTCTCAAGTACCATTAATCTATCAAAATCAAGTCAAATTCCACTAACAGACTAACTACTTCAACCACTCACCCAATCAACCTCTAATAAGACAATTACTTATTTATTAATATTCACATACTTTATTTCCATTTTATAATCAATTTATCCCTTGCCCATCTCTCAAAATCCATCTTTCAGATCTCGTTATTTAGTAATTTAACAACCTAAAACTCACACAATAACCATCGATGTTTGACTCAGCTACTAATGGTATACATAATTGTTGATAGTCATCTTGACCACCAAAGGTCACCTTAACCAATGACATTCACCCTAACCACTGATAGTCATTATGGCAATGAAAACTAGCAAGATGATTTTACCCATTTACCCTCAACTAAACCTAATTTTTTATGTTTTTTATCACTCACAAACCCCTTTTAGATTTTATAAAGAATATTCCAACCACTTAGCACTAGTATTAATTAGTTAATCACTAATTTGATCATTTATACTCTATTCTCCAAGCAATCATTCTTTTGTTTAATTTTACTACCTTTTGATTATTGCTGCAAGTACCTTCTTTCCATTTTTGTGAACCTAATTATTTAAAACATGTGGATTGATATACCCTAAGGAATATCCCACTTTTTTGATCTAGCTATCACTAGGCAATCCACCCAACTATCTATCTAACAAACAAGTTTGCTTTAGTGATTTCTTATTTGTAGGTCTTCCTCCCAAGCCAAAGAGTAGATATTAACAATATTTTTATTCAACAGACACAAAAAAATAGATTTTTATACCATACCTATATTTATTTTATTTTCTCTCTTTCTCATAACTTAAAGTGATAATTTACATGAAACATTTTGGCACTCTCAGTAGGACCTAGAGTCTCTACTCATGTTTTCTTTGCATGTGTATGATTTTCTCTCTATCATTGTTCATAATTGAAACTAAAATTTATTTTGGGATTAAAATCAACTACATCCATTGATTTATTTTAACATTAGTTCACTTTGAATTAAATCATAGCACCAATTTTGTTGCACACACTAGCCAAACCTCTTTAATCAATAACACATCAAAACAATTTGAGACAAGGCTTGATTGGGATTTCATCACCTAGGGGTCACCTTACCCTTTCAAAATAATCCTACTTGGAGGTCATTACCAAGGGGAGAACCAACTCAGATCTATGGTTAAGTATAAATTCTATATATCAATATATATTGGCTAAGTACTTGACACCCTTATCATTATGGTGTGTGAAGTAAAGGGATATGCCCCAATACCAAACCATGTATTGATTCTAATATATATTCTTTTGAGCACCTAAACAACTTGAAACCAACCATAGACTAGTTTTATAGTACCTAATCTACAAGCCAAATTCTATCACACATTCTCATAAACTAAGAAATAAGCTAAAAATGAGATTAAAACTCACCTCTAGGCTTAACATACTTTATAGTGTGTGTCTTGGCTGCCTTTATCATTTTATTGTCTTCTTTCTATTTTAGTGGTAAGTTTATTCTTATTTTATCTCCTCCTTTCTTATATAGTTCTCACTCACCAGTAGTGAAGAGACCTATTAGAGCAAAACCCATCACTTAAATCAACCTCTTCTACCTCTTCATCTATGGAGTATGTCTCTGAGGTAGAAGATTCACCTCATCCTTTAAGAAGCCCTACTTTTCCTTGGGTATTTTCTAAAGGTGACATGGAATTCAACACTTTTTTAGACAACAATCCAATTTCCCTCTATCACTACCTTAACACCTTCCCCCCACCATGTCCTAGTTCTAACTCTACCTCAGGATCCTTGTTATGGCATGCCATCCTACCTTATGAGGTGTATCTTTGTTGCCATTGTCACCACCCAACCTTCAACTACATAGGCATCTTCATCTACTAACCCCTTTGATTCCATAGTTGAAAACCAACCTATTTAACCAACCATTACCCTTACACCTTCTGCCCTTACCAATGACTCCTCCACCTTAGGAACAACCCTACCATTAACCCATCACTCTCCACTTATTATTGGAGAACTAACCACTAACACTACCAACCTCCCCTCAGTCAAACCCAACCCATTGGTTAATACCCATTTACCAAGCTTAGGGGTATCTATCGCTTCTATTTCACCACCTATTAGCATGAAGGTCTCTACCTCTCCTCTTATTACCAACCAAACTACCATTCACTCCCAATCCATAAGAATCTCTCAACAAGTACCTATCATGCCTAATTTAGGATACATCCCTAACCCATAATTATATGTACCCATTACTCTACCACCTTTATCCACCTATCCTTACATATCACCTACCCAACCTTTAGAATCCAAAATGTGATAGCCTCTCAACTACCAAAAAATTACCAATATGTTACCCAATATCAACCATAGTATCCACCTTACAACCTTGTTGGTATACCACCTCAAATTGACCTAATAAAGATGGTTATAGACAAGATGACAAGCCTTGAATCATTTATTTTAGGGGATCATAACATCTTATCCTATGAGTATATTTGTGACAAATATATTCATCCCTCTATCCCTATCAGACCTTATCCTCCTCAATGAGAGCTTCTAAAATTTACCAAATTTTAGAGCAAGGAGGACCCCTAACAACACCTTAGGGATTTTAGGCATGCATGTTACATGATTGATTATGATGATTCCCTTTTCCTTCAAACCTTCCCCATGTCTTTATCCAACCCATCACTTGACTAGTATAGTGCCCTTATCGGGCATCCAATATTTTCTTTCACCCAACTAGTTCAGGTCTTATTAGATCACTTTTCCATTAACAATTCCAAGAAGGTCTCTATCACTGATCTCTATTATATCAAACAATTTAATGATGAGTATATTATTTATTTTATTTCTTATTGGAGAAGCTTGATTAATAATATTTCATTTTCTTTGCCTTAGCCTAAACTTATAGAGCTTTTTGCTCAAGCCTGTGCCAAACATATATCTTCTGCAATGCATGTCCAAAGATTCAAAACTTTTGATGAAGATTTTATCATGGTACATAAGCTATAAAATTGGGCCATATATGAGGCAAAATTAAATTTATGAAACAAGATTTATACCTTTAAGACCAACAAAACCTCTTCCTCCAAACCAAGCAACTAAGCCAACACTGTGGCCAAGAGTAAAGGAACTACAAATGTAGTTATCCTTAAAAGTACCCCTCCACCCAATGTAAATTATCAAAATTCTCCCATTACCTTAAACCAGAACACAAATATTACAAACCAAATAAACCTAAATCATCTCATTCCACTTGGATAATCTTATGCCTCAATTTTGAAGAAACTACTAAAATCTAACCACATACAACTTCCCCCCATCAAACCTCCTCAATAGTTTGATTATTCTCATCTAACACATACTTGGTATAATGATAATGATCTTTGTGATTTTCATTGGGTAATTATACATGATTTAAATTGATGTAATACTTTCAAGAATGTTTTTCAGAGCCTTATTGATAAGGGATAACTCATGTTGGATAACCCCAATGCCCCTAAAATTCAAGCTCTTGACATCTTCAAGAATCCTTTTTCCAACCATGCCCCTGACAAAACTAAGGACACATAGTCTAGATGTTCTCATGATTCCCACATGGTCAATATTTTCCTTGATACACTTATCAATGGGGAATTTACGATCCCACCTACCTGCTTCTCCCTCATTTCACCCATCGAGGTGGTGGAGTCACTTTCCTTTCCTTCAAAGGCCAAAACTAAGGAGGTTATTTTTTCCTTAGCTTCACTCATAGAGGATTTGGAATAATCAAATACCCATTTGAATAACCTATCCAAAAATACAACCATTCCTAACCCTCCATCTCCCTTAACTTTAGGATAAACCACAACTATGGACATCATGCCTAGGGGAGAAACATTTTCACAAACACCCCTCATAGAGCAACCACCCAGTCTAAAATTACATCCTTTACTTTATAAAATAGGTGAGGCTACCAATTCTCCTTTGTATCCTATAGTGTATCCTTGACACTCACTACTTGGGAGGCTATACTAGTATATAAAACTTTTTTCAATCTCATTTAAAAGTTAGGTATGGTCACAAAGCTAGACATGGATCAATCCGCTTTATAGAAATAGTTATGGATTCTTTACATCAACAACCCAAACCTTATGGCACACCCTTAACCAATGAATCCATCATTTTTACACCTCCTCTTAAATTTATCAGAACTTCTACTAACCCCTCAGCTTCTCACTCAACCAAAACATTAGACTCTCCAATGACCGCACCACCAACCAAATCTTCCAATACTCTTGATGCCTTCCATAAATAAATCTTGATTTACCCATCTTTGAAAGTGGAATTAACATCATCCAAGCCTATACCCAAACCTCAACCCAAACCAAACAAGGGTGTGAAACTATTGAAGAGCCACATGTCTAGGATTCTACCTCCCTCTAACTTGCCTTCAATCTTAGGGTTTCATCCCTCAACTTTTCTTAAAAATCAAGCTCTATTTAACATATGCCACCCACCACCATTAGTTACACTAACCCACATAATATATGATGCACTGATCCTTCCCAAATTACCAATAGCTAGACTATCAACCTTGAATACCTTACTAAATAGCATACCCAAACTAGAACCATTAACTAGGCACACCACATTACCTAAACCCTCTCTCACAAAATACATTAATAAGAACACACCCATCTTACAAAGGTCAATATAAGCCTCTTACCTCACATTAACCCCTATTAGGCTCTTTGATCCTCTTGGTTTGAAATCAACTTGGTATAATGATCATCAAATATATTCTTATCATAAGACAACTAGGCATGACATAAAGAATTACAAATCTCTCTAGACAATTATCCATCAACTCTATGATGAGGATGATATTTTATTATATGAAATTTCATCAAATCCTCTACTAATGCACCTACTATCCATTTACCAATGAATCCCTAATCTACCACTTTTACCTCAGAGTAATAGAGAATATACCCAACCTCCTATCACAACTTTCCCCTCTATTTATATAATTAATATGATCAGATGATAACCAAAAAGGATAAAAGAAAGGCCAAAGCATCCATTCCATGGACATACCCCCTAAGTCATCCTAAACCAAACCTAATCTAAACCTTTACATCTTCAGCTAAGCCCAAAGTTACCATCTTAGGCACCTCTAAGGCTAACCCCTCTAAATCCATCAAGAGGGTCATTATTAAGAAACTTCACCAAAGTCTAGCTAATATGAGCCTCTACAAGCTCATTTCTACCTCACCTCACCATCATTAGGACATGGTAGAGGATATGCAAGTAATTGAGGTCAAACCAAGTGACTTCCCACCTATAGAGGCCTTCATAGGTACTCTCCACCCTTGTTACTTTCAAGGACTCAAAGATACCCTCTATCCACCCTGAGGATTTGGATCCTCCTCTCTTCATTACTACCCACATCAACTAAAAATACATCAAATGGGCTCTAATTGATGGTGGGGCTAGCATCAACATCATATTTTCCCATGCCTATGACCAAATAAAATTATTTAACAATGTCATAAACCAAACTTTATTTATCCTTAGATCCTTTAATGACACCATGACCACTACCTTAGGAACCATTAACCTCCACATTCATCTCAGACCATGCATGCTCCCCAAACTCTTCTATGTGCTCAAAGGTGAATTATAGTATAATGTTTTACTAGGGAGACCTTAGATCTATGCTATGGGTTATATACCTTCTACCCTTCACCATTGTGTCAAATTTAAGCATGAGGATCAAGTTATTACCATACAAGTGAACTTGAACCCTTTTTTAGCATGTAACATAGCTTATTGACCTAATTACATCCTCCTACCTCCGAGCACAACACCTCAAGCATCCTTTGCCAAGCCCTCAACCATAGAAAATAAAGCCATTACTTCTCTTTATATAGTAGTATCTACCAATTCATCAATTCCTGTAGACCAAATACCCACCACTAATCCCTTGGAATCTACCTTCCATCACCTTAACCTTAGATAATACCAACTCTTTACCCTTGATGCTTTCCTTACTCCCCAAGAGTATGAGAAACTCAACCACCAACTAGGTTATGACCCAAAATTATATCCATTACTCCTTTAGGGCCTATAATATATCAAACTCATTTTATCTATGGGGGAATTGACAAGCCACTCGATGTTTTCATGACCCCTTTTTCCCCATAACTATTCACCTCTACATTCTCTTACTTGAAAAACCCAAACTTTGTCAAAATATACCTTCACAAGTGTGCCTAGATAGGATTTGGATTAATATGATACAATCATGGACCACACACATTGATCTTAATTGAGACCTAAAATCCTCATGAGAATCATGGCCTTCGATTCATTCTACCCAATAAGAATAAAGCCAAACAACCTACCACTACCACTATTGCAAAAGAGACCCCTTCCTCACTAGCACCCCCTCTACCTGAGTGTGAGGATGAGGACATCATCCCACCTAATTTTTTTCATCAACATGATTAACCTCGACCCCCTAACTTATCAAAAGGAAAGAGAACTAGTATCCATCCCTCTGATCTATCATAAACTAGTCGGAGAAGAGTCACCTACCATTAACACTATCCAGTGCTAAGATGATGATTTTATTCTCACCTACCTTAGGACTCCCGATTCTTGCATCCAAAAATATTTACCTCTAGAGACTCAACCATGTTAAATTAATCCACTACAAATATTAACATAGGCACTTTGGGTAACATTCATATTGTAAAATTGGGCCAATCTCTTACCCTTGAAGAACTTTATGACTTTTCTACCTTCCTTCAAGACTGTAGCATTTCATTTTCCTAGTCATATGCCAATATGCTTGGTATTGACTTGGCCATTTAAATCCACAAAATTGTAATCAATCATGATTCCAATCTTGTCAAAAAGAAACTCTGATGAGTACATCATTTCATAGCCCTTCTTATCAAATTAGAGCTTCAATGCCTTCTCTCTATTGACTTCATTCAACCCATTGATTATCCCCAATGGGTTTCAAACATCATGCCTATCACTAAATCCAATGGGGGAGTATGTATCTATGTGGAGTTTCATGACCTCAACCTCATCTACCCAAAGGATGACATTCCTCTACCTAGCATTAACCAAATTATTGATCTTATAATAGGCCATGAGATGCTATCTCTCATAAATGGATTATCAAATTAAAATCAAATATTTATTTCCCCTAAATATCAACACAAAACTACCTTTATCACCCCATGGGGGAATTTATATTATAGGTCATACCCTTTGGTCTTAAAAATGCTGGTGAAACCTACCAATGTGTTATGACCTACATCTTCCATGATCTTATCCACATAATTATTGAGGACTATGTGTATGACCTCCTCAAAAAATCTAAACTTTGTAGGGACCACTTAGCTATTCTCAAGAATATATTTGAGAGACATATTTGTTAACATATCCACCTCAATCCAAACAAATGTATTTTTGGGGTCTTATCAAGAAAAATCCTTGGCTTCATTATTTCCCTTTTGTGAATTGAGGTTTATCTAGCCAAGATCAAATCCATCCTCAAGATACTACCTATGACTAATCTTAAGCAACTCCACAATTTGTAGTGGAGGCTCTAATCCATTTGCTACTTCATTTCTTAGCTCTTAGATTGATGTCAACCTTTTCATCACCTCTTAAAAAAGGACATCTCTTTCAAGTGGAATGTCAATTGTCAAAAGGCCTTTGATGTACTGAAATATTATCTTCTATCTCCACCTATCCTCACACCTCTTAAGGATGACAAACCTTTATACCTTTATATCTCTACCACTGACCATTCCCTAGGGGTAATGCTTGCCCATCAGGATGAACAACACAAAGATCAAGCCATCTATTACATAAGATGCACCCTTGTAAACTATGAAACTTGATATACTCACACTGAGTGATTATGCTTCCCCTTAATATTCATGGCCACCAAACTTCATCACTACCTTCTTAACCACAAAACATTTTTCATAACCAATACAAACCCACTCAAGTACATGCACTCTAAGCCATACCAAACTATTGTATGGCCAAGTAGCTCATGATTTTAGCTAAGTTTGACCTTGAATTCCTATAGCAAAAGTATATTAAGGGGCATGTCATTACTAACTAGTTAGTCGATGCACCCCTACTAAGAAACCAACTTCCTCTTGAATTTTTAGATGAGTCCATCGCTAGCCTATCCCAAGTATATTTCACCAATCACATAACCATGTTCTTCGATGGTTCTAAATGTCACTATGGTGGGGAAGTTGATATCATCTTTATCCCCCTTATCATTGAACCACTTCTTTTATCTTTTAAACTCAACTTTGAATGTACCAATAATGTGGTTGAATATGAAGCCTTAGTAATGGTCTCTAAATCATGTTAGCCTTGGGATTCAAAATAATCAACATCTTTGGTGACTCCCAACTTGTGGTAAATCAAGTCAATGACATATACCAATGTAATAATGAGATTTTGAAACTATATATATAGTTAGTCATAGAACTCTTGACATCATTTTAAAACTATCATATTCAAACCAACCCATAATCTACCAATAAGCTTGCTGACACCATGGCTTCTCTTGCTTCCCATATCCCATCAACACCATCAAACTCTAATCTATCAGTCATTATCCATAGCCTCATCAAACCTTCGTATATCATGTCAAGCACTCTAACCATCTTAAATGTGGAGGATATCCAACCTAACCTTTGGTATCAATGTACCTTCAACTACCTGAACCTTGGCATAGTTCTATCTATCCTCTCTAGAATTTCCCATCGAGCATTTATTTAGAGCACCTCCCATTGTAACATTGTGGGAGGCATCCTCTATAAATTCAATTTTGATGGTCTTATTCTATTTCCTCCATGGTTTAGAAGCCTCTCCGCTATCAAGGAAATGCATGATGGTATCTATTGGGTTCATTTTAATAGACTTGATGTGCCTAAGTGCATCCTATGCCTAGGTTATTATTAGCCTACCCTAAACCAAGACTATTGTGATTATGTGAAAAAGTGTGTCAAGTGTCAACAACATGATAATTTACATCACACACCTAGTCATAGCCTTCAAGTTTCCACTAACTTCTAGCCTTTTTCATAATGGGGTTTGGACCTTATTGGTGAAATTAAGCCCCACTCTTCACAGTGACATCAGTCCATCATCACTATGACCAAATATTTTAACAAATGGGTGGAGGCTATTCCTCTTCTCTTGATAAAATATGAAAAGATTATTTAATTTATCACTGATCATATCATTTGCCACTTTGGTGTTCCCTATAAGATCATCATCGACAATGAAAAATCCTTAAAAAACAAACAACAAGGCCTTTGTTAAGTATTTGGTGTAAAACTTGGTCTTTCATCACCCTATCATCTACAGGTAAATGTATAAGTAGAGGCCTCTAAGAAAACCCTTAAAAACATTCTTATGAAAATTGGCAATGCCTCAGGTCAAGATTGGCACCATTATATCCCTTTCAAGATAGCCTATTTCTCACCATAGCTACAGAGGGACCCCCTACCAAGATAGCCTATTTCTCACCATATCTTATCTCAAGTGGAAGATATGATAACATTATGGCCTCATCATACCTAATCTTCTCCATAGTGTCTAGATAATTTACCCATGGCATTATGTCTAGTGGTCCTCCTACTATTGCTATGGCCACCCCTGTCCTTTGCCTCAATGAGTCTCTCTCCTATGTCACCAACCCAAGAGAGATCCTTATCTAATCTCACTCACTAGTTAGGGTCACCACCTATTCCTATAATGTTACAACTTGCCCTTATAATGTGGCCACATATCCCTGTAATGTTTGTACATGTGCCTAGGCTAAAACTAAATCCCCCTTACCTATCCATCATGACCAACTAGATCTAAAACCATTATCCTCACACCCCCATCATCTTAACTAGCATCTACAGCTACATATATGGGATGATACCAAGCCATATGTCCATCTATATACCCAACATCATCTATTAGATCCCTAATAGGGAGCTATTCATACCCACCATCTAAAACCATGGGAGCAGGTTGGGGCACTGGCAATAGAACCTCTTAATCCTCCCTCTTGTATTTGGGAAATGGGATTGTGATACCCTATATAAAACTAAAATATTGATGTGCCCTATCAAATAGGAGCAACTCCACCTCCCCCTCTCACCTACCAATTATCCATTATAGCTCTGAAGGGTGAGGGTCTACCTCTTATACCCTGGCCATATCAAAAACTAAATATATGGCCTTTAGGTGATATCTCTAACCACTAGTGTACCTAGTGCACCCTTGAACCACTCAACATCATGGGCACCACCTTCTACACCTAATATAGATATATCATCTCTCCATCACATGAAGTCAATAGGGAAATTTATCTAAGTATAGCTAGCCCATAGCAATCCTATTGGTCTTAGCACCCAAATATGCTCATAGGCCCAAAAATGTAGAACCAAGTTGACACTGATACCATATCTCTTATGGTGCTTAAACCCCCATATATCCCTATAGATCTATATAAGTAAAATAGGGACCTAACCAAATACCATCCTACCAAGAAGTAACTCCACTAAAACCCCTAGTAACAAATAGGAAAACCTCTCGCTACTTGAATCTAGATAGTCAAAACATGTCACTATGATCATGAGCATGGTCATGAGCCTCCTCTCATCTAAAGCTCTTTAATACAATGCTTAGTACCAAAATCCCCCAACATGCCATCAGACTTGATAATTTTCATCCCCATACAAGTACTCATGAAAATCCTCTCAGTCCTCATGCTTGATATGATAAATCACCTCACCATGTAGTGGGAGCCTAGTAATCCTATGAACATCCTTAGGAATAATAGTCATCCCCTTAGTTGAGAGAAAGAAAATGTTCATATTAGGATCCCATAACTTGATAAGTGTTATAACCATAGATGCATCTCAAGGAACATGTTGGTAGTGCCTCATAGCCCCTATTCCTACCTCTTCCATATGGGCCCAACCTTTAAAGTCATCCCCACATGTATCTTGAAAAGATGCATAACACGTGGTCATGCATTTAAATCTACTCCCTAGCCTGCATCATATCAAACACTTGGCTTAGTCAATGTTATTCTTGTCTAACCCATCTTTTTACCTACCTACCCTTAGCCTAAACTCAACCTAATCCTTAACCTTACCGTCAACCTTAACCTAAACTCACCTTAACCCTAAACCCTATCCCTACCATTACCCTAAAAACTACCTACCCCAACCAACCACTAGTAGTCATAGTGATCATCGATGGTTAGACACCCCTTCTTCATAGGGTGTCAACCATCGATGATCAAACTTAACCATTGATGGTCACTATGGGCATTCCATGGTCAAAATTACCAAGCCTTTAATATCCAAAATAAAGCATTTAACTATGAAAATGCTATCCTAATCACCTTAAACACCAATAACACTACCTACACATTCTAACTCTACCCCTTATCAATTTCTAAATTTACCCGCAAATTCACCCCAAACCCAAAACAACCTACCTAGGGCACAATGGGCACACAACACTTCTACCACCTATACTAATTTACCTACTTGAGTAGTATAAACAAGTAATTTCAACCAAAAACTATCAATTCAATACACCACCTACCTCATTCCTCAACCTCTACCATGGTCAGAGCCCATGAATAGATACTCAACTATGTCCACATGTTTCCTACATCTCATACCCATGAAAACTATAACCACACTCCTCCAACCAATGAACAATCACCAACTTAGCAAGAACTTTCTCTATGCATTCCATAATTGCTAGAGCTAAGTCAACCCAACACAAAAGTTACAATAAATAAAAGTAATTTTTGTTTTTACTTTTTACTTGGCATATTTTTAGGGTTTCCCCTAACCATTGATGGTTAGGGTGACCATTTAGGGTCACCTTTTTGGGGACCTGACCATCGATGATCAAGAAACACCAATTTGACACTTCTCAAATTAAACTACCATTTTTAAACACAACTAAACTAGGTTTTGCCCACTTTTGGAGATTATCTTCTCTAACCAACTTAACCACCTCATCATTGGTCCATTTCAGCCCATCTAACATGTAATTTGTGACACATTTTATATAGTCCTTTGACTATAGTGATAACATGGCAAGTGATAACATTGCCATGTTAACCATTTTTAAATTTTACACCACCTCATGTATATTAAACTACTTATGTCTCATCGATAGCACATCCTCCCTTAGATACCCATGACACTTGATCTATTTTCTTCTTTGGGAGCACTTCCTACCTTGGATACCCACTAAAAACATAAAAATTACCTAAGGGACTTGTATTTACAAGTGTTCCCAGTCACCATGCCTATAGGTGATCATGCAGTTCACTTGTCACTTATCCTTCTTGGCATTGACCCTTATTTTTACCAACATTAGAAACCTAGTCTATGTATGATCTTGGCTATCACATATTTTTGTTAAACTTTGTGTGTAAGTTTGCATCTCAAGTGCCTAACCTATCATTCACCCATTTCTATTACCAACTACCATTTATCAAACCCTAATCCAATTTCAATTTCACCTCATTAAATATTTATTTAAAGGGGAACACCTCCTCCTACATTTGGGGAAACCAAACCTTTGACCTATACTTCATTTTTGTTTTATAGCTCATTCATGCAAGCTGCACAATAAAAAAGAGCAAAATGTACACACCAAAAATCTACACACCTGCATGTTTGAATGTCAAAAATCCCCCTAAACCTAGCTAGGACCCTCTTGGGACAATCCTACACTAATTTGGCTTAATTAAGCCCATCTACAACTAGTTTCACAAACTAACTCAACCTAGCCTTCAAGACCTCTTTCCTTCAAAATTTGACCATCAATGATCAAAGTGACCATCAATGGTCACCATGGGAAACCCTAACCATCGATGGTTAAGGTCCACCTACTTAAAAAAGCACATGAAAACCACCCACATTATTTTTCTAAATATATCTTATCTAAATCTTGTTATGAACCTTTGCATGGATAATTTATATTTATATGGCCTAGTTGCACATTTATTTCCACCTCTTACTTGTGGCTATAAGAGAGAGAGGCCTAGGAGGTCAAATCCATTTATAATAATAATCAAGAGCTCAAAGATTTAGGAGTTTTATTTTGAAGTTCAATTAGCATCATCAACATTATCAAGTGACATTAGTAATCTCATTGAGAGTTGACATGTCATTGCCTTTCAACCAATTTTTTTAGTACTGTTACTCTACCAAAATCAAGCCAAATTCCACCAATAGGCTAACTACTTCAACCAATCACCCAATTAACCTATAGTAAGAAAAGTAATTTTTTTGTCAATATTAATGTACTTTATTTACATTTTTAAATCAATCTATCCCTTGTCCATCTCCTTGAATCCATCTTTTGGATCCCATTACTCAACAATTTAACAACCTAAAACTCACATAGTAACCATTGATGGATGACTCAACCACCAATGGTTTGCATAAATTTTGATGGTCATATTGACTTCCAATGATCACCTTAACCACCAATGAACACCTTAACCACTAATATTCACTGTGGTAGTGAAAACCAACAAGCTGCTTTCACCCACTTACCCTTAACCAAACCTAAGTTCTATGTTTTTTATCACTCGCAAACCTCTTTTAGATTTTTTGAAGCATACCCTAACCCCTTAGGACCACTATTAATTATTTTATCACTAGTTTGATCATTTTTAGTGTATTTTCCAAGTAATCATTCTTGTGTTCAATTTTAGTACATTTTGATTATTGATGCAAGTACCTTTTTTCCAATTTTGTGAACTTAATTGTTTAAAATATCTATATTGATAGCCCCTAAGGAAGCTCTCACTTCTAGGTTCTATCTATCACTAAGAAATCCACCTAACAATTTTTCTAATAAACAAGTTTTATTTAGTGCTTTCCTATCTACAAGTCTTCCTCCCAAGCCGAAGAGGAGATCTTCACACTCTTCTGATTCAACATGCACACAAAAAACAAGTTTTTTAACCATACCTGTATTGAGTTTCTTTTCTCTCTTTCATAAAACTTAAGGAAAAAATTTACTTGAAACAAAGATAATTTATGATTTTTCCCCCATGCATTTGCATCAAGAAGCATGGATAATAGAGATGGATAAATATTTTGAGATTCGTAATTACTCTAAAGTCATGAAAGTAGTCTGGGGAGATTATTAAATTGCTAGTGAAGTAACAACATGGATTTAAAATAAGAAGCTCAATACAAACCTTGACTCAACCACCACCACCTTGGTATAGTTTATGACATTATTTAGGTCATGATGGATTCCATATCTTTACTTTAATTAGAAGCTTATATATTTTTAGAATCTTAAGCAAAGAGACCTATAGGTGAATGAATACTAGGATCAATTCACCAAGATCCTTAATAATGTACCTCAATATCATGTGGATGATAGGATCAAGATTAAGAAACTCAACATGTGATTAAAACCCCAAATTGGTTGTGAAGTAGATGTGCACAATCCATCTACCATGGATAAGATTTTTGAGAAGCCAATCAAGCAAGAAAAGAAACTAAAATCTCTTTCCCAAGGTAGAGATAAGTTCAATAAAATTTTTGGAAGTTTTAAACCAAATTCCAAAACAAAGAACTAGAAGTAGAGAAGTGGAAACTCCAAGATTAAATTCAAGAATTAGTATGCCAAGTTTAATAGTGGTTTCAAGAATAAGAAACGTGGTATAGGTTTCAAGGATAATTTCAAGGGAAACTAATAGTCTAACAAGAAAAGACCAATTGGAAGTTGCTTCATTTTTGGATGTTACCATTATGTTCAAGAATTTCATAAGGACAAGTAAAAGAATAAGGTGTTGATATATGAAAGTGTATCATAGGGTTTATATAATGTTAAAATACTTTTCATTTCTAGATTCAAATAATCTATTACATGAGTAGCTAGTTGTGATCTTCTTGAGATCTTTGGTAGAATAGCGGTAAATCAATTAATTATTTCACAAAATGATAATATAACTGGTTGTTAGGATTAATTTTGATCATAAAGTTTACTTGTGAAATATGAAAATAATTTTAACTAAGTATAATTAATTATGATCAAAACCTAAATTCTAAAGTCTAATCTAGCATGTATATTTAAAATGAAAGATAAACTATAGTGATTTGATTAAAAATTGAGAAAAAGGAAGGGTAGGGTAGAGAAGAAAGGTATCTCTAATCTTTAGTCCAAACATTATGAAAAAGACTAAATTTCATCAAAGACATTCATCAAACCAATATATGACATGAAATAGCCAAATGCATACATCCTATCATTTACTAGGTAAATGTCTAAGGATTTTGAAACAATGCAAATAAGAACTCAAATTCACTTTAAGGATTTTCTTCCAAAATAAAATAACATGAGCACATCTTTAAGAAAAGTAATGGAAATGAAATTAATCTAAATTCTTTCAATCAACCTAGCATAAGCTCAAATTGACAACTCTGTATTCACCCATGTGCACATCTAGAATCCATAAAAATAATTCAAATTTGAACATCAAACTAGATGTTTGAGGAAACATCCATGATAGAAAAATACACAAACAAATATGAGACAATCTTTAAATAATTCCCTTGCTTGCATTAATTTGCTCCAAATTTACAAAGTATTTTTTGCTCTAAAACTCCCTCCTCTTTTACAAATGACAATACCCATTTTATAGAAGACTTTTAGGTATGTTGGTTAGTAATATCAAATGATAATTGAACATTTGACAGGGATAATTGTCTTTCTACAACATTATAGAATCAGACACTTCACAAAATGGAATGACCTATAAGCAATGTGATTTAGAAGATGCACATGATTTTACAAAATAGAATATTCTCTTTACAAATGATATACATATTTCTAAACAAGAGAATATTCTAAGTCAACATATTTGACTTTGAGAAGCTCATCCTTTTGTAACCTTTTGCATTTATTCTAGGATTTTCATTGCCTTATCATTTTGTTCATTAATCAGCTTGAATTTTATGATGGTCTCCATGAAAATATCATCTTCTTGATCTAACATGCCTTTTAGGTCCTTGTCAACTCTATCCAAGGCCTCTCTAATACTCCTAGCATCACCAATTTTCTCCTCTCTAGATAGGATCATGTCTATTATTCTTTTATTATCTACCCGTATAGTGTCTTGGATTTTATTCTTCACCTCTTTCATGAACTGAGTATTCTTATGTTTGAATTCATCATCTATTATCAAACCCATACGACTAATGTTAGTTGGGTATGTGATAAATCCTCCCAGTATATGCATCATTTTAATCTCTAACTACTTGAAGTCTTTAGACATATCCTTCATGACCTTAGATAATTTGTTCATATCTTTTATCTTCTCTAAGAAGATAATCATAGCCATGTTTAAATTTGCCAAGATGATTATTTTAAACTTAGTAATTTGACCATCCATCAATACATTAATCAATTCCTTTACCTTATTTCTTGAAGCTTGCCATTGATTGATCTGTTGCTTATCCATGGAATGTTGCTTATTCACCACATCTTTCTTGGACCTTGTATCTTTTAGAAATATCAATGTGTCATAAATGATTGCTTTAAACTTATTAATCATATCCCCTGACACTAATAGTATAGATTGTTCCTCTAGGTTATTATTTTGTTATTCGAGGCCCTTGGTAGTAACTTTCAACTATTATTATTATGATTTATATAGCTTTAGTACATCCTCCTTAATATCGTATCCTCACCATGTCTTTTTCCCTTCTCTTAGGTCAAATTATTCAAGGGATCCACCTTTTGATATGTAATCTTTTCACTACCTTACATGACTATTTTCATAGTCACCCTTTGCAAAATAGTAGTACCTGGATCAAACCTAACCCCAATTGAAGATTGGGTCACATGTGGAACTAGGATTTCTACTTGTGATTGGGATGACTAATTTTGAGTATCCAATATTTTTGCCTCTTCATCTTGTAGATCAATGATTCATGGCTTCAATTCTTAATGTATTGAGATGTTAGTAGCTTTCACCATAGCCCATAAATGATAAATAGTGGGAAGCTTTTATAACCTTGGTTTATAAATGAACCACTCAGGAATAGGTGGACCATATAATATGTTTTCTTTACTAAACAAGTTGACTTCACTCAAAGGTGGTGTAATAGTTACCTTTGGTTTATTTGCCTTTGGAATAATTTCCATCTTAGCTTTCCTTTTAGGGGTGTTAATAACCATCAGATCTAAAGAATTTCCCTTATCTTGTTTAAATTCTTCAACCTTTGCTTCTTCATCTGAATCTATCTCATAAGTCATAGATAGCATCCTAAGTGAATATTCAATATATTAATTGGGGTCTAATGCTATCATATGTACTTCTTATTTGGGTAATTTTTGCTCTAATACTCTAGAATAATCAAGAACTAATGAACTAGAAGAAATTTAATCTATCCTTCTCTCCTCATTCTTATGCTCTGTTAGTGTATCTATTTTGGGAAACTTATAAGAACCAACATGAATCAAATGATATTCCCTAGATCCTAATTTCCACTTATATTCCATTTTCTGGTCCCTCTTCAATTTAGACTTAGGTCTTATGTTTTGCTCCTTTAATATTCTAGTCACTTAAAAATAAGAGGATGCCTTGGTGTATATAAGATCAAATGCACTAGGCACATGTTCATATGGAACATTCAAGATAACTTTGAGCCTTAAATATTATTTTACCCTTCTATAAGGGTCCCATTGTCTAAGATCATCCATTTGTAGGTTGAAAGACAACCTACACTTTGATGTAGCCTCAATATGGTCCCACTATTTGAAGATAGTCTTACCAATTATCATGGGGAAACTATGAAGGAGACCCTTAATTTTAGTATTACAAATTCCATTAATTTGATTAAATAAATAATTTATTAGGTACATGAATTGGTAATTTAAGAGGAGCACTTTGGGTTCCCTTAATCCTTATGATAGTGCAATATGGATATAGCCATATGTCCCCTATTACTTCAATATAATTTTTGATTAAAGGGATCACTCTCATCATAAGAAGACCATCTATAACCTCACTCAATGTAAGGTAGACACAATCACAAATGAATTGGATGTGGTCTTTATACTTATAGATGTGTAATTTGGAGTAGTACT
This sequence comes from Torreya grandis, assembly GCA_037957365.1. Classification (NCBI taxonomy): domain Eukaryota; kingdom Viridiplantae; phylum Streptophyta; class Pinopsida; order Cupressales; family Taxaceae; genus Torreya; species Torreya grandis. Next base: position 712,420 of record JARHVA010005854.1, read on the forward strand.
AGGAAATGGTCTGAGTACCATTTGGAGACCATTCTATTTTATCGGGAATCTTTTTGGTTGTACATAGGGAATATATTAGATAGGAAATCATGTAAAAATCATTCCTCTTCTTATTCTTGATTTTATATGTGTCTATTTAGAAGATACTAATTATTTCATCTAATGGATAAACCATTACCTTTTAAATAATGGAATACACCATGGGGACCCACACTGGTTCTACATATGCTATAGTTTCACACCCATACAACTTGTTTAGCATGGTCATCACCATCCTAACTCTAGGTCTAAACTAACTAATAGTGATATTCTTAGTAGGTTTCATAATAACCTAGTTACCAAATTCCAACCACATAGCTAGGGCATCCATCATGTTTTTATTATCCCATGAATTAATGGAGGTGAGGTCAATCTAAAGCTTGGGAAATTTGTAATAAGACTCAAATACAATTGGGGATATGTAATTAATTGTTATATTATTATGTTCATTAATCAAGATACCCTTTTTTATTTTAACTACTTTGAAAATGGGACCAAGAATATAAATACAATGGAGTGCCTCTGGTTTAGCCCCTGCATAGTGAAGTCTAGTCATCTAGATGGCCACAATATCATCATAAAGTCTCTTTCCCAAGAGGATAATTTCTTCTTCCTTGGTGATATCTAGATGTTTTTCAATTGTCCATAACAATTTGGAGTAATTATTATCCTTTGTTTTCAAATATTTAGCTACAAATTTTGTGTCCTTAAACACTCATCCTTTAACATTTGATGTGAAGTATAGTTTGACTTCTTACTTTGAAACATGTCTATGGGTCATCATTCCTATACTACCAATCAAATTATCCTTTTTTAAATGATAATCAAACTCTTCTCGGATCAACACAATGAAGTTAAAGATAATGTAGGGTTTTTCATACACTCTAGGGCTTTTTGGAGGTTTATTTAGAGCTCTAATGATGGCAAAAAGGTTTAAAATATGTCTTTTTATGACTTATATTTCATTTAGATCACACATTTATACCTTATAAATGCTTATGTCCACAAGATCTTCTAGTATGACATGTTCTACCTATGTGTCACTACCATGTTATGTTATTCATTTATTTAAAAAGTGATCATTTGTCACTTTTGGACACATGTCATTACCTTGTGCTATCTTGAAGCTCGATCAAATTTATACCATTGATCTCTTTAGAAGTCCTCCAACCTTGAATTTATTATTGGTCATTGATATTCCTTCTAAGCTTATAATATTAGGACACTTGGCATCTCTATGAGCTAATTGTGTACCTTACAAACAATATTCATCACTTGAATGCTCTCATTCCTTGTGATAACATCATGTTCGATTAAGGCTCTTTGAATTATTAAATCTAATTACATCATTAATCTTGAATTTATGACCAAATTTAGTCTATTGATATTCCTTCTATGGTATTAAATGCTCTCCATCATTCTACTTATTCATAAAATCAAACATTGGCCATTGATCTACTTGATCACTTTTTTAGATTGTGACACTTGTCACTCTCATGTTCTTTCTCAGCATACTTGACTTATTGACCTTTGTTCACCATTATATTAGTTACCTTTTTTCCAAGTTCATGACACTTGTCAGTCTCACATTTGATTTTATAATCCTTCAACACCTTGATTCCATGCTCACCATTGGATCTCTATTACATTATAAAGGTGTACCATCGATATTTAGGTTTGACTTATTACTCTATATTTGGACATGAATCATTGATCTTCAATTCAAGATTATGATATTTTACACTTGGTGACACCACATTTAATTCACTCCTATGAAAAATTAAGATCAACAAAGTAAGGGTTCAAATACATAGAGACCTAGGATAAATTTTAGACTAAGGTTTTATATGTATTAATAAACACGATAAAACTTAGGATAAAATTTAAACTAGGTCTAAAATATAATAAAATTTTCCCTCATAAAGTTAAATACCTTTCAAAATAAAACTTAGACTAAATTTCTTAACACCATTTAAACATGGATTTAATCAGTCAACTAAGGACCAAAGGTTAACAAAAGGGTCAAATAAGCATTAAATCATAAAACCCTGAACATTATACATTCAAATGGAACTCCATTAAACTTACAACATGGAAACATAAGAATAAATGCTAGCAACATTGGATGAAGTCAAACAAGGATTACATGTAAACATGTCAATTACTTTAGATCAATCATGATATTCAATAGTGCATTTTGATCAATTTAGATGTCAATTTATAGCACAATTTGCAAAATTGAACAAGGGTCCTCATTTTTTAAAATGGGGGTATGTTGAAATAAACACAATGGTTATACTCCTCATCAAGGTACATGTCAATAGTGGATTCATGTAGCTATTGATAATCATTAGGCTAAGTATCAAGCTTCACCCATAGAACTATATGGTATTTTTATTAATCATCTAGTTCTTATTTTGATTGACATGGGAGATATAAAATGTTTCATTGATCTTAGAATTCTCAGTGAATTTTCTAAAAAAATTGGAGTAATGTTAAATGCATGGTCAGTACAATATGGGAATGAGTCTAAGGTCAAGGTTAACAAGTGTCTAGTTGAAGTGGAGATTAGGTTTTTTGAATTTAGTGGATCTTTATGATTCACCTTTGGGGTCATATGATGTGATCCTAGGATTAAATTGGATTGTAAATCATAAATCCAAGGTTGAGTGATATCTGAAGAAAGTTTAGTGTCAAGATGATTTTGGAAATTAGACACAACTTCAGGGTGAGAAGAGGGAGTTGAACCTAAGGTAGATTTATGCAATTTAACTCAAGAAAGCTCAAAGGAAGGGATGTTAGGAGTTTATCATTAAGATAAATGACATGGAGAAATCTAAGGAAACATTCATTGATGATTATCCTTTTCTAAATAAATTTTAGGACATGTTTTCATAAGAATTACTAGGATTTCCACTGAAGCATGAGTTTGATTTATTGAATAATATCATACTTAGATCAAAACCATAATTTAAGTCATCATATAGAATGCTAACCAACAAATTATTTGAGTTAAAGGAAAAAATTTAAGAGTTATTTTAGAAAGGGCTAATTTGACCAAGTGTGGCACCATGGGGTGTACCAGTTGCATTTTTAAAAAATAAGGATGGTAGTCTTCATCTATGTATAGATTATGGGATGTTGAATAAGGTGATGATCAATAATATATATATGTTACCATGTGTTGATGATCTCTTTTATCAAATTCAAGTGGTAACATTATTTTCTAAGATTTTTCTTAGAGTAGGGTATCATTAGTTGAAAGTTTATGATGAGGATAGTCTAAAAAAACGTTCAGAACTTGATATGGGCACTATGAATTCATAGTGTTACCATTTGGGTTAACAAATGCTCTAGAAGTATTTATGAATATTATAAATAGTGTGTTTAGAGAATATCTAGATCATTTTTTTTCTAGATAACATATTCATTTATTGAAAGTATGATGAGGATCATCTACAATATCTAGAACTAGTTTTGTAGCATCTGTGAAAAAATATGTTGTATAGAAAGTTATATAAATGTGTTTTTTTTCAAAAGAAAATGCAGTATTTAAGACACATTATCTTAGAGAAGATATCTTAGTAGATCCAAAAAAGATACAAGCCATAATGAAATGGATAGTGCCAAAGAATGTGCATGAGTTAAGAAGTTTCATAGGATTAGTGGGATACTATAGAAAATTCATTTCAAATGTATCTAAGATAACTAATATAATTACCTCTCTTTAATAGAAGAATCAAAGTTTTGTCTCATCAAATAAATGTGAGATAGACTTTTAAGATTTGAAAAGGAGGCTTACATCAACACTAGTGTTAAGATTTCCAAATCATAATGGTCAATTCTCAATGATCACCAATGCATCTAGGGATGGACTTAGAGGAGTTATTATGAAATATGGTTTAGTTGTAGCCTATGAGTCTTAGAAAATGAATCCATATGAGGTGAATTATGCCCCTCATGATTTGGAACTTATGATAATTATTCATGTATTATAAGTTTGGAGGCATTATCTATTAGGGAAACCACTTGAGTTTAAAATTGATAACTTGGTACTCAAGTAAATCTTCACCCATCCAAACCTGAATGCTTGTTAAAGATGATGGTTAGATTTCTTATTTGATTATGATTTTGATATTAATTATATCAAAGGCCAAGAGAATAGATTAACTAATGCTCTAATCTATAGAAGGTAAATTATAGTCATGGCTACTATCAGGAGTACTTTTTGAGATTAGGTAACCAAATTATCTCCAAGAGATGAATTCTATGATCAAGTCAAAAAAGTATTATCTTAGAATGCTAAAACTCCTAGGTATAAAGAATTCAATATAGAGAGTGATCATATTTTGCATTAAAAAAATAGGATGTATTCAACTAATAGAGAGAATATGAGGAGAATAATGCTAAAGGAACTACATAATGCCCCATATTCAAGACATCCAAGATTAACCAAACTCATTATTGAGTTAAGACCACTTTATTTCTATAAAGAAATCAAGAAAGATGTAGTAGATTTTGTGTCTCATTGTCTGGAATGTTAACATGTGAAAGATGAACATGTGCATCTAGCTAGATTATTATATCCATATGATATACTAGAGTAGAAGTGGAAGGTGATTAGTGTGGACTTTGTCCAAGGGTTTTATTTATCATGAAAATGACATGATATGATCTTGGTTTTAGTTGACAAACTAACCATGGTATTCCACTTCATACCAGGTAACTTGATAGATGATGCACCTATGTTTGAAAAGAGATTCATGAAAGATGTGTATCAGTTTTATGGTTTTTTAGAAGTGGAAGGTGATTAGTGTGGAATTTTTCCAAGGGTTTTATTTATCATGAAAATGACATGATATGATCTTGGTTGTAGTTGAAAAACTAACCATGGTATTTCACATCATACCAGGTAACTTGATAGATGATGCACCTATGTTTGAAAAGAGATTCATGAAAGATGTGTATCAATTTTATAGTTTCTTAGAGAATATAATTTTAGATCAAGATTTTAGGATGACTTCTAGATTTTGGTTGACTTTGAATTCAACTGTGGGTACGTAGTTTAATTTTAGCACTACTTATCACCTAGAAACTGATGGACAAACATATCAAGTTAACCATATTTTAGAATATATCCTTCTTACATATTGCATGGATCATAAAACAAGTGGGAATATTACCTTTCATTGGTTGAGTTTACTTACAACTCATACCAATTAGTGTTAAAGATGGCTCCATTTGAGGAATTGTATGGAAGGAGGTATAAAACACCAAATAATTAGGATGGGTTAGAATATAGGGTAATATTTAGACTTGAGATGTTTTTAGAAATGGAAGATAAAGTGAAGACATTAAGGTAGAGGTTGGTGAAGGCCAATGATAGATAGAAACATTATGTTGATCTAAAGAGAACATCAAGGTATTTTTCTATTGGTGATAAAGTTCTTTTGTGGGTTAAGCCTAAAAAAATATCGATTAAATTTGGGAAGTCAACAAAACTTTCACTGAGACATGTGGGACCCTTCAATGTTTTGGAATTGGTCAATCTTATAGTGTATAAACTTACATTGCCACCACATATAGTTATTTTACAAAATGTCTTCCATGTATCTTATCCTAAAAAGTATGTTGGTGATCCTTCATATGTGTTGGATTGGAATACTTTGTAGGTTCTATATCTTGGGGTGGTCATAGTAGACCCAATTAGATTAATTAACACTTGCAAACTCAGTTTGCATAATAGTTACTATACAAGGTCCAGTGGGACCAATATTCTAAAGATAGCGCCACTTTGGAAGACTATGATGAGTTTTTCAAGCTATTTCCACATTTGTTTGCTTGATTTATTGTCACATATTATATTATTTTCTGCTAAATAATGTTTTAAATTTAGAACTTGTGTTTGAATAATGTCATTAGGATAATGACTAGCTTTAGGGGGAAGGATGTCACATCCCAATTTCTCTCTAAGATGAATAACCTATTTGATTCATGGATTATTATGGTTGTTAGTTGACTAAGTACTATTTAATTAAGCTTTATGTCATATGATGATTATGGGATAGTTAAATGTTGTTTAATTTACATTATTGATTTTATATGAGATAGTTGTAATTTTATATTCTGTACATTATGATCATGTTAGTTAGTTATACAATGTCATTTTATTGATATAATTATGTTTCAAACTAACTACCTTCATTGTTATGATGTGGATGCAAGATAGATCCATCCATTACAGTATGATGGATGGAGAGCATCATCAAAGAGGATGGTGTATATGGAGGCATTGGGGGATGATAGATATAAAAATAAAAAACCCATACAAACACCATAGTACAATATTATGTTTTGTGATTATTATTATGAGTTAGAAAGTTATGGTATGTTTTGATTTGATGATATGTATGTTTGTTGTGATATTTTATTTTTATATGATCATGTGGTTTATTTGTGTAATTTTAATAATCTAAGTGTTAGTACATTATTAACTATTAGTGTTATTGTTGAGTTGATTGAATGAATTTTTTCATGTTTTAACAAGACTTACTTGTGTTTTGATAATAATTGTATGGTTTTATTTTACATAGATACATATTTTTATAAATAGTATTAATTATTTTGATTAGTTTATTAAGTGAGTAATTATTTTATACAATTACTATTATTATTATTATTATAATAGTTGCATAACCTATAATAAGATGTTAATGGGTTATAATTTCTTTGTTAGCCATTAATTGATAAAATGAAGTTAATAATTTTTACTTAAGTATAAGTCTTAGGAAATAAAAATAATAATATGCAACGTGTTTTATATGATATCATTATTTAACAATTATACAGATATCATTATGTTTGATGAATCTTGCTAAAATTTATGGTCATTTGCTTAACCTAGGGATTTAACGTCTAACTTGAGGTCTAATGCACAATGTTTAATTTTTGCATGACTTGGTAAAATTATCAATGGTCTTTTAAAGTCATATATATATATATATATATATATATATATATATATATATATAACCCTGTCATATAGTCACTATGTTATATAGAATTATCATTTGTTAACATTGCATGGAATTATCATGTTTGTAGACTTGTAATTTAGTCAATTTGCATGGGTTATGATAAGTCAATGATAATTCTAATAATTTTCAAAAGGCATGCTTATTTTAAAGGATTATTTAAATGGTTAATGAACATTTTCAAGATGATTAGGGTTTCTAATCTCTCATTGACTTGAGTTAAAAAATCATTTTTATTAAACTATTATGTGAGTTGTAAGGTTGGTTACATGAGGAATGGTGGTAGGCTATAGCTTAGTGGAGTTCTATTGAGTTATTTTGGGCATGCATTATTTTAATCATCAATGGTCTATCAAGAATGAGGGACAAATTCATGGAAAGTAAGGGGACAAAAGAAAATAAATAATAAGGAAGGAGGAATGTGAGGGCATGGCATATGAGAGTGTAGTAGGCAGAAAGATAAGAAAGGGTATTTGAGCTAAGGAAAGAAGATATATGTAGAATCATTGGTATTATAATCATCTCTATAGGTTAGTTATGTACTTTAAATTTATATGTGTTATATTTTGATGTACTTTTGGAATGGAATTGAAAATGGTTGATTGGGTTTTCATTTCTTTTTAAAATTATAAAAAAGGGCTATATGTAGGTACTTGTGGATGGCTCAACCATCGACATAACCCTACATCCAACCCAGGGTAAACATACTAGAAGGGGTAGAGCTGTAGGATTTTGCCATGGTTACAATGCCTCTATGAAAGCTATGTCTTAATTCTTATTTCAATTCATAAATCCCTATGAATTCATTGAATGATTGTTACATTTGAAAGGTATTTTGGGTAGGGTATTTTGTCTCATTTTTTTTGTCAAACTTTTAGGGACATAATCTTTAATGCCCAAACTTAGGTAAAATTCTATATGGGTTATATGGGATTTAACTATGTTTATACCTAGTTGGGAATTTGGGTTAAATATGTTATATGTTTTTATAATAAAATTTGAATATATATATAATGTGTGTGTGTATGTGTTCATACACTAAGATTTATGGTCGATTAAATATACACAAATATACACACACACACACACACACACACACATATATGTATATATATATATATATACATATATATATGTATATATATGCATATATATATATATATATACATATACATATATATATATATATATGTATATATATGTATATATATACATATATATACACATATATATACATATATATATATATATATATGTATATATATATATATGTATATATATATATGTATATATATATATATGTATATATATATATATATACATATGTATATATATATACATACATATATATATATATATGTATATATATATATATATATACATATGTATGTATATATATATACATATATATATATATATATATATATATATATATATATATATATCTGTGTGTGTGTGTGTTTGTGTGTGTGTGTGTGTATCCTAATAGTTGGGGATTTTTGAATGGAGTCTATGTGTATTGTGTTATAACCAACTTGTGGTATATGTATAAATAAATTTGAAGGTTGTGGTTTTCAAATGAATTCTTCTTGCATTGGTTTTTATGGATTTATGAATCAGGTATAAGGTATATATACTTGTCTCTATTTTAAAACTTGTAGCATACATAATTTACTTTATACGGAATTGGGGTTTATTTTTAGTCAAGTCATACACATATGAAGTCTTGACCCTAGTAAGGATTTCAATAGTAGATAGTTAAGTAAATAGTATATTTATTTGGCTGAGTTATCATTATCAATTGAACTTATTATTTCTTGATTGTGTAAGTGATAAGGTTGAGTTATTTTATAAGTTTGGATGTTTGACTATATAATTACTTGTATGAGGAATTTTTAAGTTTGAGATTGAGAAATTAATTTAAAATATACATAAACATAGATAAATTGATTATTCTCTATACAAATCATTTTGGGCAGTATATTGATTTGGTTGAGTTATATGATTATTTTTTGAACCTTTTATATATAGGTTGTGTAAATGTTAAAGTTGAGTTTACTAGGTTATTTTAGTGTAGTGCATACATACAGTTTGGTTTTTGAATTTGTGAGTAAAGCCCTCATGTAGATTATAATAGGACTGAGTACATAGTCTTTGATCATTTTATATGCTAGTAATTTGAATAGTATAGTGAATTGATTGATGTTTATTTTTATAAATATTGAAATTAGTAAATCATTTTGGTTGTGTTTGAATTGTAAATCACATAAATTCTGTGCATTTAGTCAAACATGTAAACTAGGAATTAATGGGTATAATTAAGGTATTGGGATAATTTTATTTTATCCTAATATAGACATAGATTATATGAGACACTCTAAGATCATAGATAGTGGATGTGTACTTAGATTATAATATATACATTATCTTAATTATGACCGTATTGAAATTTATGTGATAGTTTTAAAAAGTGTGTGTATATATATATATATATATATATATATATATATATATATATATATATATATATATATATATATATATACATGGTATAAAACATATGATTATAGATGGAGTTAAACATTATTAGTATAACAAGGTAAAATGAGTACTTTGTTATATATTTAATGTTTAGATAGAGTAGTAGAATAAGGTATTTAATTGTTTAAATATAGATCTTATTGAGTTTTTTCTACTAGATTTTTTTATATATGTGGAATATAAAAAACTAAATAAGTTATGATTAATGTTTTTTTATGGATGAAATAATGTTATAAGTTAATTATTTTGGGTAACTGGCAGTCTAGATATAATTCTTACCTGGATGGTATGTTTATATCAAGGACTATTTTTTATTTTGTAATAGTCTATATGATTTTATATTCATTGCATTACATTTAATACACTAAATGTATGTATTTGATATTTCCATACTTAGGTTTTTTTATCTATTAATATGTAATGTTTTAATTGAATATATTAGTTTTTATATTATTATATATTTTTATCAAATATCACATTTATGACACTAAATAAGTAGTGGACAGTTTCCACTAGCTTAGTTAGCATCATCAATATAAGATAAGATGTAATCCATTTAAGTGGTGTGTATGAAATTGAATAATCCTAGATATTGTAACTATTTAAAAACCTTATCCAAAGTAATGTTTATAGTTAAGCATTGTCATTTCATATGTTAATATAGTTTTCATGTTTGTACGATATCATGTTAGAATGGATTTATTTATAGTACACATCATGTATTAGATATCTTTAGCACATGGGTTCTAGTTCATCTCTCTAGATTATCACACCATCATTGTCTACCCATAGATGAATGGAGGGTTATTTTCTTGTTGGGAGATAGTGTGAGGGATATATGGTCCACAATTGGTGTATAAAAGCACTCATAGTGATACTTGAGTCATGGAGACTCATGCTCTATGGATATTTGTATCATGTATTATTTTTTGAGACATTGATTATTACTAAACCTATGCTATTTATTCATTATACTTCTAAAGTGGCTGTAATGTTGTATCATCCATAGCTTAAATTTTATTATTAATGTAATAAATTAAATTTAGTTTTTATTATTTATTCAACATTGTTTATGATTTGTTATATCTTTTCATGGTGATCATTAGCTATGTGTTAGCTATAAACCTTTTGGTTAACTAAAATAATATAGTTAGTTAAATATCACTTAATTATATTTCTCATGGTGAAATATATAAGATGAATATGTGAAATATATTTTTGTAAAATTAATCTATTATGGTTAAACCCAATGGGGTTGTTACAACCCTAATATTACACTTGAACCTAAATAATTATTGATTGTAACATCAAATTATCAAATACACTAACTCTATAAAATATTGCCTATAAATCATGTTACATAGCTACATTTTTGTATGTATTCTATTTAGTATATGTCTCTAACATGGTTGAGTATCAACAAATTTTTTATTATCTTAAAACATACAGACACATGTGTGTGTGTGTGTGTGTGTGTGTGTGTGTGTGTGTTTTATTCATACAAATAATAATTTAAGTACATTATACTTTATAAGTTATATTCACATATCTGATAATATAAAAAAAGTCAAGATACAAATATAGCTAATGTAAAATTATTATGATACTATCAATCGATAAAATAAATGAACTTTCTATACCATTAATACAATTTCATATGTACATATTTATGCCCAAGACTATATTATTTTATTTCAAATACACATATGAAACTTACTTAAGGTCTAAGAGACCATATAATCTCAAAATGTACTCAAAATTCACTTCCACATCTCATATATATAATATACAAGTTTATACCCAATATAATATCTACAACTAGTGTACAATAGATAAGATTATTTACATTATTCCCCTTCTCTCAAGTAAAACCTATAGTTTTTCTCATACTAAACATGTAATTTCCAATAAAAAAACTTTAAATAAATATACAAGTTCACAATATTTATAATTGATACAATAGATACCTAGGTATTAATTTATCTATATTTCTAAATCATCAAAAGGAGTTTGTCTAAGTTTTAATCCAATTCACTTAGCAAGACTAGGTTTTGTTCCTTATGGGGAAAATATCTAAACACATTAAAACTAGAACCAAATAACAAGAAACAATTTTCCCTCTTATAATTCATGATAAAAAGGTGAGTAAAGTTTATTGTTTATTTTCCATAGGAAGAGAAATAATTGAGATATGTTTTAAACACTAATGAAGGCTCTAATGTCACTTCTATAGGTCTATGGATGGAAACAAGTTCCATCCCTAGGTCTATAGAGGTGAATACCCAAATTGAAACTAAATATCAAAATATACATTTAAATGGATTTAAAACTCACCTAGGTAATATAGGCATTCAAAAAAATTCTTTGAAAAAATGAATTCAATCCATATGAAGATATAATCAAAACCCTTAACAAAATTTCTATTTTCAAATTGAAAACTTACATACCTAGTTTATTTGATGACTATCATTTCAATGTCAATGTTGATAGTCATTTCCAATGTTATATATCATCCATTCATCATCCTTTATTCTTCCATTTTTACTTCTTATTATCATATTTCCTTTTCTCATCCACATTTTAGATGTCTTTCATGTTCTCCTAAAACCCTATGAGTTCACCATAATGGGACTTGATTCATAATTACATGTTTTTTTATTCTTACCATTAACTTGTAGTCCATAACCCCATATTTTGGCATGGCTACTTCATTAAAAACCCCTCTTTTCAAGTCAACTCAAAATTATAGTAACAAAAAATATAATTTCCTTCTCAAAGATTTCCATAATTACCTAATTCCTATTTGGCTCGAATGGTGTATAAATATAAACTATTATAATCTTCCACATTAACCAAAAATGTATTTTTTAAGTTTCAAAAACTATTTTAAGATAATTTCTAGGGTGCCTTTTTCCCATTTTATTCTATCCACTAAACAGATGTAAGAATTGATTCCTAGGGTCATTACATATTTACATACAAAGACATGGTTTTTAATAAACATCCCATACATAAAAATATTTATAATGAATATAAATAAGTATATCACCATTCACAATTTATTAACCAAATTTCAACCAACATAATGGTTTCATAGAGAATCACATAGACATTTCATATTAATAGAATTAAAAAAAAATATGTTTGGCAAGAACCTCCATTACAACATGGTTATTCCAAAACAAGGTATATAATCAACTCAAGTCAATGAAAGCATGCAATATTATCCATATATATAGCTAATAAAATAAAACACTCAACACATTCATAGAATATCATTGAAATTTCATTTGTTTTGGTAAGTAAAAGTATGTGTGTGCATATGCATGCTCGTGCACACATGTGCATGTGGGTTCAGTTTCACTCTTTCTACATCCAATGAAAATATATCCATTCTCCTCCCCTATGATACTCTCCTTTTTTTCCACTCTATGAGGTTTGTAAAATCCTAAAAACACCTCAATCAAACAAAAAATTAGTTAGTCTGAGATTGCAACATAATAATAATGTAATCAAAATATATATACATTAAATAGATTGTTGTGTGATAAATAAATCTAAAAATCAAATCACATCCATACAAGATTCCAATATACAATCAATATAGTGTATCCATAAACACATGAAAATTTCTTCTAAACTAACATATCATGAAAGAAAGCAATGCCACTATTAAAAAATACAACATAAATATAAAAAAAATTTAGTAAATATTAATCATTAGTTTCACTTACCTAACTAATACTAATGCAATATTTAGAAAGTGGGATGAGATGTCACATAAATGATCTAAATTTATATAAAATAATTGATCATGCAAAGGTGCAAGAAATCTTTTTTTGACAATATCTTTTAATTCATTATCTTCTAAGGTGTTAGTCATTTTGGAAAGCATGGTATTTTAATGGAGCAAATAATCATTGATAGACTCATTATTTCCTTGTTTAAGCTTATCAATTTACGTGTAATAAATATTTTAATCAATTTTAATGGAAATTTTTTATGAAATTAGTCTTATAATGGGTTGAACGCATTGACTGATTGAATAGGTATATCATAAAACCAACACAAGGCATAATGTTTTATGATTCTTAGAAATAACTTGGTAATAAAATATAATTCAAAGAATAATATACACATGTTGCATGAAAATATATGTGATGTTGTTCTAGATCTCATTTACCTTTATATATTGTAAGTCTAAGAGCTAAAAATCTTATAGGTATAAGATATGATGAAATACCATGTGTTAATGGATTATGAAGTAAATATTTGGAATACAATGATTGTATAACTTTCAGTATACCTTGATCTAGCTATAACACCTTAACATGAAAAAATTCAATGGTCTGATTAAGGGTTTGTGTAGTAGGTAAGGTATGTAATGTAGTATACGTAGCTATCAAAAGTTTTAAATCAATTAGTTGGTTAGGAAGATGTATAGAAATATATTATGGACAATGTGTTGACCTCGAGGTTAAAGGTGTAGATGTAATATAAATATTAGAATTAGTATTAGCAACACCTATTGTAGGTTTAAAATGAAAATAAATTATTTTTGTTATGCATTAAAATTAGAACTTTTTGATTTTTATGAACTTTTAGTAAATAAAAGGGATTTAATTAATTTGTGTATATCTTATGGAATGTTAATAAGTCCTTATTTGAAATTAGATAAATGTGGACTTATGTATGATCTACCCCATTGAGTCCATTAGGATGGATCTTATCATAACCTTCATGAGTATCTTGTCCATTGGCTTATTCATTGAGATTATCATCTTGAAAATATCCATGAGATTTTTTTCATCAAAAGGAGAGGACCCAATGTTTGCATTAGTAGAATCCATTTTAAATATGGATAATGAAATTTGAATATGATAAATAATTTTTTATTTGATTAGGTAAATAAGTTGGTTTTACAAGGGTCCTATAGCCTAAATTTAAACCAATATCAAAGAATAATAGAGAAATCCCTAAGGGCTAAAAAAATAGTACATATGGAAAAAACTAGTAGAAGTTTAGTGTAGAAGATAAAATAGTAATAAACAAATGAGATAATTTACTTAGGGAGGGTAGTGTCCTCCATGAGTACCTTTTTGGCATCCTTGTCCTCAACCTTATCCATAAACCTATTCCTAATGATCTTTGCCTAAGTATTATTACTCAGGCCTTCAATGATGTCCTTCAATAGAATCATTCTTAGCTTATTTTGAGGCTCCTTATCTAAGATCTTATTAAGGGGGTTATTCACATTGAGTGGTTTAGAGGAAGGTTTTAGAGTGAGATGAACCTCTACCTTCTCATCATTCTATCTATGGGGTAGAAACTGTACCTCACTAAGCTAAGAAAAAGCCTGTAACATTTTTGCATCTTCCTTGTTAATTGAATTCCATTCCTTGATCAAATTGGCCATACCTAGACCCGCTTCATGAATTTTACCATTAAAGTCCTCCAGATGTCTCTTATTTTTCTTGAGAAATTTAGAAATAAAGGCCTTACCTTTTTTTTAAATAATATTCTACATCTTCCTCATAAAAAAATAGGTTTAGGTTTTTTTATGATTAGTTGGAGAGGAAGATCCCTTATGAGGCTGTTAGAATTAGGGCTTGTAGGGGAAGGGCTAGGAGGAGGATGGGGGAGTATGTGATTTTATCTTCTTTAGTAGATTCCTCTTATATATAAGACCCTCTTAATGGGAACTATTTCCCACATGATGTCTCTCCATGTTTAAAAACTAGGAATATAATCCTTTAATGGATGTTGGCATTCACTTAATTAATTTGAGAATTGATGGTTGTTATTTCTAAGGACTTAACCAAGTAATATGGTAGACTAATTTCAAATACTTATAAATTATTTAGGAGAAGAAAATGGTGTAAGAAAATAAGAGTTAATTTATCTTCCAAAGTAAGGTATTTCATGATCTAAACACACACCTCTAGCCAGTACTTTGGTAGGTCCATTAACATAAAAATATTTTTATTTATTTTTAGTGTCTCATTCATCCTAAATCTTTTTTCATTAGTTAAATATTATTAAATTAGTCCTTAAATGTTTTTTAACCCTTTAATGACATCCTAGTTACCTCTCCAATCAACTCCTAACTGACACTAATTATAAGACCTCTTATATTCATAATTCTTTTATTACATGCTGAAATAAATTCCTTAGCAAGGTTGACATCATGATTTATGATTTGATACATGTATTTTGTCAAAGCTCCCTTATGCATATTATTACAGACCTTTCTATTAGCATTAACGTTCATGCATGATATTGGCTTGAGCTTGTCTCTGTCTCTTACCATTCTATGATGGCATGAGAGTAGATTATTTGAAAGGTGACAAGGGTCCACCTTTTAGTAGTTAAGTTTATAATTAATGAAAAAAAAGGTAATTAATGACAATAAAGGTAATTAATGATATTTATTTCACCCACCTTGAACTAATAAGATCTAATTTGAAATTATAATGATTTGACATAATTTATGAAACACAACAAACTAGATGTGAATTTTGCATGTGTGACCAACACTACCACACCCTAGGACATGATGGATTCATTTTGAATTACCTTGGTAACATGGAGTGGGATATGGATAATTTCATTCCAGATGGATAAAAGGGGTAGATTGATTCCATAATTGGCTAGTAAATCAGCCACCCTATTTCCTTCTTGATAGGTATGAATAGTAGGAAGGTTCCCTAGATCATTGATTAATACCCTAACATCATCTATGAGAGATTTAAAGGTGTGAGAGGGGATGATATTACTAGATAGAGTTTCAATGGTGTTTAGGCAACCATCTTCTATGATTAACCTTTCCACTTTGAGCTATTCAACAATATGAATACCCCAAAGTATCACTTTAGCTTCTATCACATGATTAGTTTGGTACCCCATGGGGTTGACATACACAAAAACCATCTTCCTAGATGAGTCTTTAATTACCCCTCCCCCCACAAAATTCAACTTTAACCAATCTCTTAGCGGTGGATTATACTTGAATTTTTTCCTCATAAAAGTTTTAGTTGGATAGATGACATTCTTCTCCAAGTTTCATTCTTTGAACATAATTTTTTCATCCATAAAGTTCATATTTTTTACTTATGGGGAAATACCCTCCATTTTTCACCAATGGTTTGGTAAATAGAAGAGAAAATATCTTTAGAGTTGTGTTTTTTATTAGAGAAAATATCATTATTTCAAGCTTTCTAGATAGCCTAAATCAATGGGGAGGGCCAAAAACTAGAGAAAATATAGGGAGGGAGAAACCAAGGTGGATTCCATTAGGTGATGAGGTCTAGGAAATATGAGAAGTGGGTTGTTTAGGTGGCATAAAAAATAACATGGAAAAGATATTGTAAACAATAATATAAAATAAAATGTTAAAAATAAGAGAGAAATTTGTGTGTGTGGAGATTAATATATTATTATTAAATACAAGGTCAAAATAATATTTGTTTAGTGTTAGATATTAGATTTGATTATTGGAATTTATTAATCTTTAGTTAGTGCATTTAATTTAGCTTTCCCCCATGTCAATCTTTTTAGGGATCTCTTCAATCTGACCCCAATAATCATTTTCCTACTAGAATTTATTTTTTCTATGTTATTTTTAAATCATATTTGAGCACCTATTTTTATGGGCATGAAAAAATACAAAAAAGGAAGTTACATTTAGTTTTAATGAGAGGGAATTTTTGAAGAGAAATACATTGAAAAAGATAGCCTATAGTGTAGTAAAAGTGTAAGGGGATGTTCTAGTAGAGAACAAGGAGATTGTAGTAGAAGGAAATAACAAAATAGTAGAGGATATAAGGTGTATGTGCAGTAGCATAGTGAAGGTACATGCAACTCCAGAGATTGGGGCATGACAAGGAAACAAAGAAATAACTCTGCACTAAGTTGTATGATGTTTTTGATTGTAATTTTGAAAGGAAAATATAATACATATATTTCATGTTTTGAGTTTTATATCTGCTCTCTCTCCATCTTATCTTTATTTTTGTATTTGTTTTATGTTTTCCACATTGTTGTAGCAATAGTTTTAGGATAGTAAACAAATCCCATACCTACCAACAAGTGGTATCAGATCCCTATTCTTTTGGGTAGTTATAAATTATTTGTGGGTGTTCTTGTAAAATCCATAGATCTTATAGGAATTAATAGCCTTCTCAAATTTGAGAAGCATGGTAGGTGGGGATGGCAAAGGTGTAATAGCCATAAAACTTTATTAGGTATAATTTTGATATATGGGTTAAGAATATGAAAATAATCTTGGTTGAAAATGACCCATGGGAGCTAGTCATTTATGGCTTTACTAATACTATATACCCAATAGCCTATGCAACACTATCTAATGTCTAAAGAAATCAATTGAAGTAAACCCATATGAATGATGCAAAATCCCTTAAATTGATTGAGGTGGCCTTGATAGAGGATATTTTCCCCTACATTATATTAGAAAACTACTTTAAAAATTCATGGGAAATACTCTAAAATATCTATAAGGGGATTGATAAAGTGAGACTAGTAAATCTCCATCTACTAAGGAGATATTTTGAAACTTTTAAAATGAAGGACAATGATTCTATTTCAAAATTTCACACTAGGGTTTTTGTTATGATTAATCAGCTTAGAATAAATGGAAAAACCATGGATGATTAAAGGATTATTGAGAAAATCCTAAGGAGTCTACCTTATAGATTTGACCCCATTGTCATAGCCATTGAAGAGGCCAAGGATCTATCCAACATGATAATGGATGAGTTGATGAGTTCACTACAAACCTATGAGTAGTATTTGAATAGATCCACTCCTTCCCTAGATAAATCCTTCAAGGCTCAAACCAATGCAAGAGGTAGGGGAAGAGGAAGAAAAAATAGAGGTAGAGTTGAAAGAGGTAGAGGAAAAAATAACTCTAGAAGAGGAGTTTCAAATAACCAAGAGGAGGGAAGCACATCATAAACAATATACCAACATAATAAGAAGAACAATAGTTCTAATTAGAGGTATGAAAAAGCAATGTGAAATGTTCTTACTTTCATAATTTTGGTCATTATGCTAGTGAGTGTAGGAAGAAACAACATGATCATAGAGGCCAAAATGCTAATGTAGTAAATGAGAACAAGTCTGAAAATGAAAAATAGTCAAAGTTATTTATTATTTTCAACCTTCCTAAGAGGAGTAGTGATGAAGTATGGTACTTAGATAGTGCTTTTAGTAACCACATTAGTGGTAATAAAAACTTGTTTGCCTCCATAGATAGTAGCATACAAAATGAAATCAAAATGGGAAATAATGAGAAAGTTCCCATCACAAGAAAAGGTATAGTCAACATACAAACCAAGAATGGTGAAAGGAGGAAGATCCAGGATGTCTACTATGCCCCAGGTATAAAACATAACCTATTAAGCATTGGATAAATGGTCCAATTTTTTTACAAAATCTTGATGGAGAATAGAGAGTGCATGATATTTGACAAAGGAGGTAGAAAGAAAGTCATTGTAGCATATATATGACAAGAAATAGAATGTTTCCTCCAAGGATGCATATAGAGTCTATGACACTATCTCCATCACTATCTATAGTCCTAATAGTAGTGAGACAACAATCTACCTTTAGGACAGTCATCAAATACCGATCCAAACTATGGAATTTTATGTATGGGCATTTAAGTTTTTCTAGTTTGAGTTTATTATCCAAAAAAAGGCATAGTTAGAGGGCTACCAAACATTATAGAACCTAATGGAAAATTTGAAGACTACATCTTAGGAAATTAGCATAGACAAGCCTTACAATTAGGGTATTCTAGGAGAGAAAACTCATCATTGGAGTTGTTGCACTCAAATTTGTGTGGTCCCATGAAAACCCACACCTTGGCTGGAAATAATTATTTCATGACATTTATAGATGATTATAGTAGAAAAATATAGGTTTATTTTTTGAAGAACAAATTAGAAGCCTTAAATAAATTCAAGTGCTTTAATGCCTCACCTAAAAAGCAAAGTGGCCACTATATCAAAGACCTAAGAATAGATATAGGGGGAGATTATATCTACAAAGAATTTTTGAAATTTTGTAGGAATAAAGGCATAAAAAAATAGTTTACAAAAACCTACACTCCATAATAAAATGGAGTGGTTGAAAGTAAAAATAGAACCATTCAAGAGATGGTAGCAAGCATGCTGAAAGCAAAATTACTATCACATGACTTTTGGGGTGAAGCTATAAAAACAATCATTTACCTATTGAATAGGTCTCCTATAAAGGTTGTTCTTGATAGGATTTCACAAGAGGCATGGACAAACAATAAATGAATTGTTGAACACCTAAGAATCTTTGAGCGTGTGCCATATGCATTTGTGCCAAAGGATAAAAGGTAGAAATTTGATGATAGAGGTGAAAAATGTATATTCATAGGCTATAGTGAAGAGTTAAATGCCTACAAGCTATATAATCACATCACCAAAAATATTATGATCAACAAGGATGTTGAGTTTATTAAGAATGAAGCATTAGATAGAATGGTGGATAGAACTATAGGTATTTTAGTCATAATACCCCTTGAAGATGAAGAAGATCTAGAGGATAGTAACTCTAGAGGATATCTAGAGAGCATCAACTTAGGGAAAAACTATTGTAGAGCCTTAGAAAATAGTAGATCCAAAGGTGTTCAGGATAACAATAGCTCTAAAGGTGGATAATAATACAACACTAGAGATTAACAACTCTAGAGGTCTATAACTCTAGAGATTAGTAGCTCTAGAGTTAAATATATTGATAGCTCTAAAGGTCAGAAATATAGTATCTCCAGAGGTTAGAACAATATCAGCTTTGAAGGTAACTCAGACCTTACACTCACATCATTGATGCCATACATGACAAAGAGTGTGAGGGATATTTATGATAGCACAAGGTATGTTGATTTTGATGAGAGTATAGATTTTGCATTATTTTCTTATAGTGATCCAATGTACTTTGAGGGAGCTATGAAAGAAGAGAATTGGTGTAAGGCCATGGATGAGGAATTGGATGTTATAGAGAGGAATGACACATAGTAGCTAATTGATTTACCCAAGGGTACACAAGTGATTGGAGTTAAGTAGGTCTACAAGACCAAGTCTATTATTGATGGAAAGATTGAAAGACATAAGGAAAGGCTAGTTGTCAAAGGGTAAAAATAGTAGCTTAGAAGAGATTATGATGAGATATATGCACCAATAGTAAGGCTATAAATAGTTTGGGCTGGCATAGCAATAACAGCCCAACATAAATGGAAGGTGTATCAAATTGACATGAAGTTAGACTTCTTTAATGGAGTGATAAAAGAGGAATTTTATGTGGAGTAGCCACCTAGATATAAAGTCCTAAGGCAAGAGGACAAAGTATATAGGCTTCAAAAAACCCTCTATGGGTTGAAACAAGCACCCAAGGCATGATATAATAGAATAAACTCTTATCTAGTGAGTAATGGATTTAGAAAAAATAGGAGTGAGCCCACTCTTTACATCAAAGTAGCTAAAGGTAATGTTTTGATTATTTTTTTATATGTAGATATGATTTTTACTATAAATAGTGACCTCTTCATTATTGATTTCAAAGAGGTAATGAAGAATGAGTTTGAGATGACTGACTTGGGTCTATTGTAGTGTTTTCTTTGGCATTGAGGTCAAACAAATAGATCATGGAATATTTATTTCACAAACTAACTATGCCAAATAGATGTAAAGAGATTTAAAATGGAGAATATAAATCTTACCCCAACACCAATAGATACAATTCTGAAACTAAGTAAATAGGATAGTATCAAGGAAGTGAACCCAACCCTCTATAAGAGTATGGTTAGAAGCCTCATGTACTTGATAGCTACTAGACCTAATTTTATGTATGCAATAAGTTTTATTTATATGTTCATGGAGCAACCTAAGGAGACACATTGGCAAGCAAAAAAGAGAATCCTGAGATGTATGAATGGCACACCAAGTTATGTCATCTTGTATGGTAAATATAATGAGTTTAAGATGGCTAGTTTTATGGATAGTGATTGGGTAGGTAATGTAGATAATAGGAAGAGCACATTAAGATATGTCTTTCACATGGGTTAAAGAGATATATCTTGGGTTTAAAAGAAATAACTAATAGTGTCACTTTCTATAGCTAAAGTGGAGTATATTATAGCAAAGGGAAAAACATGTTAAGAAATTTGGCTGAGAATAATCCTTGTAGACTTTAATGAGAAGTAAGAAGATGGTATAACCATTTAATGTGATAATGTTTCATCAATATCCCTAAGAAAGAATCTAGTATTCCATAGATGAAACAAGCACATTGAGGTTCGTTATCACTTTATAAGAGAGTTGGTAGAAGGAGGAAAGATTGAGTTGAAATATTACATATTTGAGTAGTAGATCATTGACATCTTTACCAAGGCATTGCCAAAAGATTATTTTAAATGCCTAAGAGATAGGCTAGGAATTTTAGATAGTTTGAAAGGTGTACAACCCCATAAAGATAGTTACATCAAAGCTACAAATTTCATCAGTCCAACTATGGATCTTAATAGTCTACCTATGAATTTTGTTAGTCCAACTATGGATTTCATTAGTCCAACTACAAATTTTAGTAGACTAACTATAGATTATAGGCTAGCTTCAGAGATAGTCAAAAGATGTAGATAGAGTGCTTTGGTGATGCATAAAGGTGCTCCAAACATGGTCTAAATTGATAAAAAAAATCTAGAGATCCACTCTAAAAAGGCAAATGCAAAGGTTTAACTCTAGAGATTATTTATAGAAAGAAAATTGTTGAATGATACATGATTTTAGATTAAGGGGGAGTATTGGAATTTATTAATCTTCAATCGATGAATTTAATTTAACCTTCCCCTATGTCAATCTTTTTTGGGAATCTCCTTAATCTAACCCTAGCAACTATTTGCCTACCAACATTTATTTTTGGTAGGTTATTTTGAAATCATATTTGAGAGCCTATTTTCATGGGCATGAAAAAAGACAAAAAAAAATGAAGTTATGATCAGTTTTGATGAGAGGGAATTTTGGAAGATAAATACATTGAGAAAGAAAGCCTGCAATGTAATAAAAATGTAAGGGAATGTTCCAATAGAGCATAAGGAAATTTCATCAAAAGGAAAAAACAAAATAGTAGAGGATATAAGGTGTATGTGCAATATCACAGTGAAGGTAAATGTAGCTCTAGATATTAGGGCAAGTTAGGGAAATAGAGTACTAGCTCTGCACTAAGTTGTATGAAGTTTTTTATTGTAATTTTGAAAGGAAAATATAATACACATATTTCATGTTTTAAGTCTTCTATATGTTCTCTCTCCCTCTTGTCTTTGTGTTTGTATTTGTTTCATGATGTCCACATTGTTGTAGCAATAGTTTTAGGATAGAAAACAAATCCATTACCTACCAACACTGATATAAAAAAGTGATTTTATTGTCATCAATTATATTTGAGGTTAAAATTAATTTATTTTAGTGTCATATTTAGATCTGAAGTCAAAATAAAATCATTTTAGTGTCGAATGTTCAAGAATTTATCTATACCTTGGGATAATTTTTTTGAAGTAATGGAAGTGTGTGACTAACATAGGTTCACCAATATGTTTTGTGTATTTGATTAAAATATGAACTAATCATAATTAGGATAAATTTAATATAATAAATTAGAATGTTATAAATGAACTTTTGACAAGTAGAATAACAATAAAACAATAAATTCAATAAAGTGAAAATAATTAAGAGAAGACTAACTATGAATTGATAAGACAAAATTAGTTGTTTCTACCAAAGATCTATTTATACTGACTAACAAAAGGTATAAAAAAGAAAGCATGAACATTATCTACAAGTACTTATAATTAGGTATGAAAATTTCAAAAGGATAAAATCAACATACTAAGGATAGGATCAAATCCCACTATTGTCCCATTTGGTCAATCAGGTCTTTTTCTAAAAAGTAAGAATTTAGGGCATGATCACTTATGATAAATTAAGCTAGGTCTATATGTATATTTTTTACCTTTAAAAGTGGATGAAATCCCTAAAAATAAATTCTTTAAGGTTGATATTGTAATAGGGCTAATAATGATTAGAACCCTAAAAAGAAAAAGGTGGAGTGTAATTAGGATGATCTAACTCTAATCACCCCCACAATGACTAAACTTTGCCTATGTATCCATTATTCCAAGGAGGTAAATCAATTCAACAAATTTCTCCCACTTAACATGCTTTGTGAAATTATAATCCTTTAACTATATGACTACATCTGGGGATGCATTGAATACTTGATCATGCATTGATTTCGTTTGGATAATAAACATTTTAATCATTTGAGGATGATTATAATCAAAATTTGGAAAAGTATGTAAGTTTTGCTCAATGTGAAATAATTTAAGTATTCCTATATATTTAAATTACCAAGGAGTAGATTAAATTAATTAATTATGAATTTATAGCAATCCAAAAGAGGAAAAACATGCTAGGAATCCTAAAAACATGGAAGCCAAAGATAACATAATAACATAGGGTTTAATTTTAAAAATTAATCATTAATCATGACAAGATCAACTCTTAGGGACAAATCTTAATCTTACTTCCATTATTATCCCTATTGGCTAATTTTGTCTTATAGAGAAACATATAAAATTTTCATCTAGGTTTGTTTGTACAAATGCTTAAGGGTGTTTTTAGCAATTATAACACTTCTATAAGTAAGGGATAATAATTTATAAAATAAATAGGTCCCTAGAGGTTATAAATATATAATGAGGGGGTAAAATAGGTCTAAATTAAGTTTAAAAGCTAATTAAATTTAAAAATGTCCAAAACTAACTTGATCAAGTATTCATGACTAGATATAAGTGTCTACATTAGGTTTTCCTAGACACATTTCATGGGTTAGTCATAATGAGAAATAAAAAACAATATTATATAAATTAAAGTCTATCCTAATGTTATACTCACTTGATGATCACCTTGAGAATAATTTTAAAGATTTATTAATCAATTTTCACTCTCTTGAGACATTGTGAAAAATCATATACATCTACATACCCCTCAAAAGGAGCATACCTAAATAAAATTTTAAATACAAAAAATTCAAATTCACATGGTTCCAAGTGTCAAATATCAAATCATTTCATTTCCTTCTAGGTTGGTCATGATTTTGTACACACACATACATGTGGGAAATACATGTAACTTTAGCTTGATTCAAAGTATTCAAAGGTAGGCATCGCTCAACCATTTATAAGGGAGTGGTTGGTTTTGTATAACCAAAAATACTAGCCCATTTTTTAAGGGAATTACTTTTGTAAAAATAATAATTAGGGTTTTCATACAAGGAGAAATAAAATAAAGAGAAATATATAAGATTGAAGGTAAGTGCACAGAAAAGAAGCATTTTCAAGAACAATAACATGGGTATCATGAGTTATAGACTTCCACAATTTATAGGGACATTAATAGTAACCATAGGATAATTTTTATTATTGCATGACCTAAACTATGCCAATAGTTTCTATAGAAGTTTCTAGCCTTATTTTAGGGATGTTTTATTGACAACATAGGTGAAGATTAGTTATTGGTATGCATACACCTTTTATGAGCCATACATGATCTTTATATATGTACATTTCTCCCCATTAGCTTTATGAATTATAAATTAAAATAGTCTAATATCTATAATATTTATTTCAATTTAAATTAGGGCATTATTTTTATATTTTGCATAATATAATTTATGCCTAGATTTATTTATTTTAGACCCTTTAGACATAAAATAACCAAAACATTTTTAGTGAACTCAATAATTGAGATAAACATGAAAAACAATTATGGTTTCCTATAGTATTAGGTTTGAATTTTATATCTAATTTATGATTCACCCTTACTTAAGAGAAACACTAACAAGGTTACCATGGATGATAATTTTTTATATTTTATAATTTTAAATTTGATGGTAATAGTTTCATGTCTCTTTCATAAATTATATGATGTATTTATTAATCCCACATGAAAAGGATTAAATTTATATTTAATGAAAGTATGATATTACACATGATAAAATATTATCTCTCCTTAGTAGCATATATTACATGAATGTTGAATCTAAGATGTTTCTAGTTACTTCTCAAAGGTAAAGGTATTATATGACTCATTTAATTCCTCCTCCATCAATATCTTATGGTATAGATAACCAACATCCCTCACTTATTATTTTCCATATGATTATATTTGATATAGAGGTCAATTCTATCATAACATGAAGAGGTAGGCTACACAATCATATATTTCATAATAGAGGGATTTAAAATAACCCTCCTTATTACCCCCAACCACCTGAGCTACTGATTAATGAAATTATAAATAATGATGTCATACATAAACTCAAGAACACTTAAAAAAAGTATATATATGTTAGATTTTCTTAATAAACACACTATCTTTAAGGATGTTCTTTATATAACACTATGCAATGTAACCTTACCAAAAAATGTGGAACTAAATTATTTTGCATCCATTGTTAATAAATTAAGGGATAAATAAGACACAATTAATTTTGATAAATAATATTTCCCTAATCATCAAACTATAAATAATAATATCCTAATATTAATTTACGTACATATCTTAAATAACAGGGTCAAGAAGGTGATTATAGATAATGGATTAAGGTTAAATATTTGTAACATCACATTTTGTCAAACACTTGGTACCAATATAAAACTTTACATCAATGTGTGTGTGTGTGTGTGTGTGTGTGTGTGTGTGTGTGTGTGTGTGTGTGTGTGTGTGTATAGAAAACACACACACACACACACACACACACACACACACACACACACACACACACACACACACACACACACACACATATATTGATGTAAATTTTTATATTGGTACCAAGTGTTTATAGATATAGACACACACCTACCATTTTGTAGATAAAAATACTTTTAAGATTTTCAAATTAGTTTATCCTAATGAGGATTTATACCATAGTCATATGACCCTCAATCATCCATAATATCCCCATTAAAAGTCATACTAGTAGAATTAATACACACATCTAAGGTAAGAGAGAAAATCAAAGCTAATGAAAATACATCATGACTAACTATACCACCTAAGAAATAATTTTTAAAATAGTCACAACTCATATAAAACATAAGAATAATAAATATTAGATGTTCCTTTATTAATCACAAAATATAGATTGAATGATTATTAAGGCTAATAGTATGATGATGACAATGAAATACCCTAAAAATAGAATACTATTAATCTCATCTAAATTTTATGCCTATAGCATCAGGGTAGTATAATGATGATTTGAACATGGTAAATATTGATAAATTATGATGTCTCTTTTATGATTAACCTAAGTTAGATAAAGGGAAGGTATCTAGTCCAAGCAATTATGAGGGTACAAATGGTGTAAAAAAATCTATAGAAAAATATACAAAGAAATCACATAAAAAATTAATGATCTATGGTGCATCACCTAATAAACCATGATCCAAATTATAAGTAAAATAAGAATATAAATTCAAATGTTTTTAATAATATCAATTCATGGCACAAATCTCTTGCAATAATAATTACTACAATGAGACTACATTTTGTGAGATCTAATATGACTTGATCTGAAGAATCATTTGACATTACATAATGTAAAACTAATGAATATCCAATATATGTGAATAATTTAGATAAAAACACAAATATCATGGAATTAGGACCTTCCATGTATAATGATATAACATTACAAATAACTAGTTTATAAAATAATCCAAGTTCCATATTAAAAATGTTACTTGATGGGATATTTATTATTTTATCTTCAATTAGACATCAATCTGTGCATCATTTATCACTTTAAGAATGTAAATAATATTATTATTATCATAGAATAACTCAACATGGAATATATAGTTGTGAAACATTACAACAAAATATTAAGAAGTTTAAGGGTCAAGGAATTATTTCCATGATAAAGTAAAGTTAAATTTACCTAAGACGGATACACAAGTTATAACTTCCATAAATATCCAACAAAAGAGGAGACAACTTAAAATATATAAGAATCCATGAATGGACCCATTGACTATTCAAATATTCATAGAACATGAATATCGACAAAATTTTCAAATTGATATAAAAAAAGATTCAATTAATACATCAATCAAGGTACATAATAAATGCAATGTTTAATTTATACATTGTTCAAGATGCATAATAAAAGAGATAAAACACACTATCTATTTCAATGGGTTAATCACACATATTACATTTCTAGTTTCTTTTGGGTAAAATAATATTTATTATGCATACAATGGAACAATTTTATGGTAAATTTGGACATAAATGGTTAGAACAAATGCAAGATAATGTTGATAATCCAAATAATTGTATTACATTTAAGTTTAATGATAATTTGATTGAAATTTAATAAGATATGAAGAAGGACCAATAAAAAGTTGAACATTAAATAATAAGTGAATTTTCATCCCTTATTAAAATGAAATTCAAACATTCATGTTCAGGGGTCAATAATAAATAATCAAAATAAGAAAAATAAAAAAGAAGCAATTTAGATACCACCAAAACCTAGTTGGTTCAAATTGAGTTTTGATGGGGCTTGTAGAGGTATTCCAAGGGTATCAAGTGTAGGGTGTGTGATTAAAGACTATAGTGTCTCTTTAATCAGAGCCTTATCTTTAAATTTTCAAATGGGACAAAAAATGAAGTAAAGGCTCAAGCATTGGTTACTAAGATACAAATGGCTATTGATAATGGTATTACTTCACTTGAGATTGAAGGAGATTCTCAAGTTGTAATATAATAACTGACTAATCAAAGAATAAAATCATGGAAAATTGTTAATATCATAGATATTATTTGGCCCAAAATGGAATTTTTCATTTAGTGGGAATGTTCTCACTACTTTAGGGAAAGTAACATTGTGGTATATTGTTTGGCTAATGTCTCTATAGATTAACTCATGGAAGTTAGAATGGATAATGTCAAATCTTTCTAAGATGATTGTATTAATTTTGATCAAATTGATCTTTAAAATAATAGGAAATTATATAAGTATATAATTTTATTTTATTTTTAAAATAAAATTCTTTCTATAGTTTTGAGGTAAATTTTTTCCATTTTGAGTGATGTTGGGTTCACATGCTTCATTTTCATTAAATAATGACAACAGAGGCAATACACTCCCATGTGAAAAGACTCACCATAATTGGAAAGTATGGCACCATAATATCCATAACAGGGGCATTGATGTATTTGATTGGCTTGAAATTTGTAATGATCACAAGGTGGTTCTTTTCTTGGGGTCAATTTTATGGTAGGATGTCATTTTTTTCTTGCGTGGTTTGGAGATGGAATATTTTTAGGTGGAATCACCTAGTTGGCCTCTGGTTTTTGGTAAGGCTAAGATAAGATAAATGGGCTTTTCTAGATTGGTAACTAGGACTCACTTGTTTAATTTTTTTTGGATCCCATTAATAGAAGTGGTAGAATTAATTGAATAATTTCTAGGCTTGGACACATTGGTGGCTAATAACAGGGTTTACACCAACTTTGACTTGGCCTCACTCTTTTCTATCAATCTTTGCTTTTTGTTTTCTGACTCAGAATAGGTCCAAAAGATTATTGAATTCTTTGTTTAGTTGGAGTATCGGTAGGGGCTTCTTTTTTAAATAACTTCTCTCATCCTCAACCTATTTACCACTTTGCCCTTCTCCAAATGGGATTCATTAGGATTCATTCCTTTGTCATCTTTTTGTGAATTAGAATCTTAGTTCTTGGCTCTAGTCCATTTTGAAAAAAAGGTGGACATAACTTATGTTGATAATCAAGTATAAGTTGGTAGTAGGGAATTTACGTGCTTGACATCAAAGTGATAATGCATCCCATCTCATGGCTCGATGGATGGTGGGCTTTATGGAGGCATCCTAACTATGTAAAGGCTATTAAGTGGATCACAAAAAGAGTGGCATGGGGGGATTTCAAAGCTCCCCCATGGTTGTAAGGGAAAATATATAATGATTAAGGATTCAATAAGTTATTAGCATAGATTGGTCTTCCCTTAAGTGGTGGAAGTAGGAGCGAAGTCTAAAAATTTGGTGACATCTTCAAGCATAGCATCCAAGGCCAAAGAGTAAGAACTCTACCCTTCAAGATTTATTAAGAATGGTATTCCCAATATGGAAAATTGGTCAAGCTTGTAATTATGGAATGATTGTGCTCTATATAGTTATTTTATATTTCTTTGTGAATGTATGTAGTTCCTATAATCATTGTTATATATAAATACTTTTGTAGAAGATGGTTATAAAGTAACAACTGATCATTTTTTTATATAGTGTCTTTGGTTTTCTTAAAAATTATTTTTGTCTAGTTTTGTTAGGTTAATTTTCCTTAACATTCATTAATGTTAAGCTAGAACACTATTTTTTCATTTTCTTTATATGTTTTAAGGGCTTGAGACCCTTTAATTCTAGAGCATCGATCCAAAAAAAATGAAATTCAAACATACACATGTAGTCGAGATAAATTCAATGATTACACATATATGTCTTGAGAGGGTATAATAAGATTCATGATAAAAACACCTCAGTACGATTACCCTAGTGATGATGACATGTGGATATTTGATACAATTCTATATCCATAGATAAATAGTTTGTTAATAGATCCAAGGTATACATTTGGGCATCCCCTAGATATAATATTAGACACAAAAAATATTCCCAAAAATATAAATATAAATAGAAATATATATTCATAAACACAAAAAAATAAACATTTAAAATAAAGCAAAATCATGACCTATGCAAGATATGCTTTTCTAGTACAAATAATTGATAGATATTATTCATTGTATACATGGTGAATTACATATTCATTTTCTACGTAAATGTTTTTTATAGTATACATGAATGGGATGCATGGCATAAAAGTTAGATATCATAAATGGACCTATAGATGCATGGCATTATTTACCCCCATGGGAAACATTTCTACATTGGAGCATGTCAATATTAGGGGCATATTTATACATTTTAAATTTATATATTTTTGTACTAGTCCATTGATCATAGTATATTGTTATACATGACCTGATTTTACTCATTATTTTTTGGGTTCTATGTCTTAGTGATGTTGTGCTTTATTATATTAGATGATGCCATTGATTGATTATGTAGAGTAACATTTATTAATTTGTGTGTGCTTAATATTAATGATTATGAATTTGCTTGATCACTGATGTGTGTTATACTAATTTTTATTAGGTGAATTGACTATGTCTTTTCACATCATATGTTAGTTGTATAAAAGGATCATCTAGTCTAGAATATAACCATGTCATGTTTGTGGCAGATCACAATCATGTCATGTCTTGTATGCTTGCGTGCTTATTGATTATGATATTATGTGCATGTGCATGGCTACATATATGATTTATAATATGATTTTTATGTTGTGATTTTTATCACATATACTTATAAAATGTGACATTTCCATGATTTTATGCCACTACTGTAATTATTATCAGCACTTATTTAATTGATATATCTTATTAACATTGACATTTGTATGATGATGCATTTAATTTTTTTTTTCACATGTTATTAAATGATCAAAATATTTATATGATGACATATAATATCTTACTTTTATATATACTTTACATAATTACACTTTTATATATAACACATGGTAAACATAAATCTTTCATTTTGATATGGGTAATTCACAAGATATATCCCTCATATCAAAAGGGGGTATAACATGGGCTTATTTTAGATATTTAGACCATGAAAGATAGATAGTTAAAAATTTTGAATATATTATTAGATTCAAATGAATTATATTCATAACATCAAGACATATATGGGGAATTATACATGATTATGATGAATAGTTGAGGCATTCTATGACATGGTGATAAATAGATGTTGGAATTGTCTATCACTTTGAGGTAAAAATTTATTATATTTAGACATGGAATTTTTTCATGCAAACACTTTATTATTTTATATATCAAGGATTTTAGGTAAAAATGGTTCTATGTAATCAATTTAGGTCTATATAAATATATAATGGTTGAGACTTTAACATATGAACCTATTCAAGGCTTTAATTTTACATACAAACCTATTTTGGGGTTCTTATTTTACATTTAATCTTATTTTAGGGTTCCACTTTTACATAAAAACTCATTTTTTGGTTCCCAATTTACATATAAATTTATTTTAAGGTTCTAATTTGACATATAGACCTAATATGGGGTTCTAAAAAATAATTCTTTCATATTTAGAAAAGTGTAGTTATGGTTATTGCATTTATCAAATTCTAGCTCTCCTTCAATGGTAGTTGGGACATTTATGCTCCTCAATTATAGTTTCAATGGTTACATCTACTCAGGGCATGATCACCCTATGATATTATCCAAAGAAGTTCAACAAGTGGAAAATTAGTTAAGGTATAATCAATTATTTAACATGGAAAATATGGGACTTTTTAGTCACACTTATCAACACAAATTATGGTTATCACAAGTAGTTTTTTTCTTAATTCATGATTTTAATTTAGAATTTTTAACACCGTATTAAAGGAGGGAATATGTAGTTTTAGACCCCAAATTTTGACTAAGTGTTTTGAAATTTTATCATGGAACCGACATGGCATGGAAGGAACATAGTGTAGAGGGTCTATGGCAGGGAAAACGAATGGCCTAAAAAAACCATAACGCAAAACTCATAGGGTGTCAAAGGACAAGGGTGTAGCTGCATTAGTCCAAGAGAACCCAATCAAGAGGAGGATTAACCATGAATAATCCAATATCATAGGTATTATATCAACAATAGAAGACTTGGGGAATATGTAGAAAGTGAGAGATGGTTAAGGAGTTGTTCTTGAGGGTCACCCAGACCTTATCCATCAGAGTTTTGCACTGGCCCACAAGGAGATAGACACATGGAAACAATGATCTATCTTAGAATGATTATATAGGGGGAACAAAGGATGGGTTCCTTAGGATAATTTATTTAATATAATTCCACAACTCTTAGTTTTTAGAGAGTTCATTGGATAATTAATCTTGTCATTAATGTTGTGAATACTTGGTCAGGGATAAATAAGTATAAACACCCTTATTGTAAAGCATTATCTGATGGATTTTTTGGATGTGATTTTGCTAAAGTTTAATATATCAGTTTTTTATATGATAACCATTATTATATTAATTTTCTAGTAAAATTTATAGTTATATATCTATGATAGGTTGAGTTGAGAACTTGGTGATTGGAACTTAGTATGAAATCTATACACATCTGCTCTTTTTCTGAATAACAATATCAAAAATTCATGACACTCTATTGCATGATTATGGTGGTTAAACATAATAATAATAGGATTAAATTAGTTTATATTTTATTCTATGTAATATATAATTAAATATATGTTTAACCCAAGGAATATAGCTAGTTAATGTTACTGCAAAACATAACCTACGAGAACCGGTCTCTAGCTACATACTTCAGGTGAGCACGCAAGACCATGATCTTATAGTCATGAAAGATGTTTGAGAATATCACCCTTGAGAGTATTGAGTAATGGATTATAGGAGTTGAAAATAATTTCATAGTTCCCTACCTTAAACCAAGAGTTTATACATAAAAGTGGGTAGAAAAAAATCTATATAGTGCATTGTATGAAACATTATTTGTTAAGATCTTGGTTCATTTGCACATTTGGTTATTTGCTTATGCTCAAGGATGATCATGAAACCTTGGTAGAAGATAGTCTTGGATGATAGATTGATAAAGAACATTAGCATGACTTAGGATACCTTAGAAATGAGATTTTAACATATGGTGGAAAGGATTATTGAATAGAGACATTATATAGTATGTTTTAACTACATAGTCTTATCCTAAGGAAGCCAAGTTCTAGTTCCTTAGAGAACCACATGGTCATTATATTAGACATTTTAATTTAGAAATCAAGAAGTTGTTTATTGACTGTAGACTTGAGATTATGCAAATGGAGAGATAAATACCTTTTAACATGATACACACATTTGGAATGGGATTAGAGAAGAGTTAGTAATATAGTTTAGGTTTAAAATGGTAGCTAGTCAGTGGGCATTATGGAATCAAAAATATGATGAAGCTCGGTAGAGGATTATAGGAGTTAGCAGTGCAAGAAGATACTTAGAGAACTCAAAAAGTGTTTGTAGGATATATAGGGAAGTGGAAACACATAAAGGGGACCCTAATTAATTTCTAACCATACCCCATGACACTTTTATCATATAAAGGAGAAACTAGTCGGATGGAAAAAACTAAAGAACCAAGTTTGAACCAACCAAGCTCCCTAACCATAGTGCATGCTCATGATTTTTAATTAGATGAAATACATATACATAATTAGGATATAGATACCATGGAATCAGAGACTAAACCTATAAGTAATTTTATAGCTAATCCAATTTTAACTCATAGACTTATCACTTTCTTTCCCTCTTCAAGGGAATTTCATGGCTCAATTTGGAATGCTTGGGGGACCTAGAATTCAGAGTGGATAGAATACGAGACCAAACATTATTAATCAACCAGATATTGTTCCCCATGGCATGGGAATTTTTATCAAAGGAATTAGAGGTAGATTTGGAGGTGGCATGAAAGGAAGTGGTGGACTTCCCTCTCAAGGCATAAGATTTAGAGTTTCTCAATAGCCACTAATTCAATCACCTTAATCGACAATGATATATTATTAAATGACACGTCACTTACCTAAATATTGATGTGTTGAGAATGAAGTTGAACACATCCATAAGTGTGAACTTATTTAGAATGCATGAGGAATCACTTATTATAATAGAAAATCCACCCAATTTACAAATACACTGTTAGAATGATGCACATTATACTTGTATTGGTCTTTAGTGCATTGATTATGAGTCTAAAGGACATACCCAAAATTGTCTATGCAAGAATATCCTTATTGTACTAAATCAATTATGTGAAATATTCCATGAAGACCATGATGTAAATTATTTTCCTCTATTATAGTGAGCTACACACTTAAAGGTGTCTGATTATAATAAAATATGTGATGCCTACACCCATGACAGTAATGATTGCTAGCTAAGTGACATCCATGAAGCACGTGCACATGGTATGTGCCAAACATCTATGGCTAAGAATTAGGATAATGTTTTATATCATGTTTAAGTTAGAGGATAATGATGAATAGGTGGTTTATTCCCACCAAGAACATGTTACAAGTGTAGATCCTTGAAAAAATATAAAAGAGATTGTCCAGCTTACCCTACATGTGCTTTCTATAAAAAGGACCATCAGTTGAAAGAGTGTCCTAACCTATACATAGCCATCACTAAGGAGAGAAATTAAAAGGGGGAAAATATGATTCATATTAAGAAACCATAGTGGCATGTGCATTTAGGCACTGCAATAATTTAATAAGTGAATATCACTATGCATAG
Source organism: Torreya grandis (assembly GCA_037957365.1). Lineage (NCBI taxonomy): Eukaryota > Viridiplantae > Streptophyta > Pinopsida > Cupressales > Taxaceae > Torreya > Torreya grandis. Next base: position 747,597 of record JARHVA010005854.1, read on the forward strand.
TGGAGGATAATCTTAGTCTACCTCTAATCCTATTGAGAAGGTACAACATGAAGAACCTTAGGAGAGGAAGTATACTAATTCCCAACAATAGAAGGATGTTCTCTATGATACTATGGCATTGATACAAGAACTCCAAGGATAAATTCAATTTCTCAAGGATAAAGAGGCAAAGAATGTGTTGATATGCAAAAGGTAGCAGAGCCTCAAAATATGGTATCTGATGATTTCCAAGAGCATTAAAAGCATATGTTAGATGAAGAAATTATTCCAAAAATAATAATTTAGATTAAGAATCAAGTATAAGTGCTAACTAATGTTCAACCTCAAATAGCTTGACAGACCAAGGATCATTGATTGAATCATGCTCAGTGGCTAGATATCCCTATTCCTCATACTCCTCCATAAAATAAAGAGATACTAGTAAATGTTTCCATCAATGTTTGGGTAATTTGGGACATCCTAGTTGACATTGACACTAAATTTATCATCCTCACTAAAGATACATAGCACAAAATGTCTAGTTTGGCAATATAACCTTCACCATATGTGTTATTTATGGCTAATAAAACTTATGATCTACCCGTTGGTGTCTTTAAGAATGTAATGGTTGATATAATTAGAGTACCCTTATAATATAATTTTGAGGTTCTTGATTTATCATATTCCACCACTTCCCAACTCTATTGGGTTGATCTTGGTGTTATCAAAATAATGCAAATTTACATTTCAAAAATTACTAACTAGTTTTGAAAATGCTAACTAGTGCATTGTTATTCCTCTTGATCGAACACGTGGGCCCCCATACATTAAAATTATTAATGTAAAAGTAGATAAAAACCACATATATAATGTCACTACAAAGAATGATGAACAATGTGATCTTACTCTGGATGGCATTCCCTAATGGATGGACACTTAGTCCCTTTCTGACACTACAAATGATGTTTGTAATTATTGATCTCATGATTATTATGACCTCACTAGAAGAGTGTGTAGTACAATTAAAAGTCAAGAAAAAATTTCATGTCAATTTGATAAATTCCATAAGTTAATCTACCTTATTACTAGACATGTAATAAGGGGACCAATGATATATGCACCTCTAGAAAGACTCAATGTAGCACCTTAGTTTCATGGCCAAATGGAGGTCTGTGACTTTATCCAATGCCTTGAATAATTATATGATGCTAATATTGATCGTATTTGATCCTTGGTTCACCTCTTCTATGGTATATTTCTAATATGGTGGTAAACCCATCATGAGTAACTTATTTAATGGGATAAATTACACTCTACCTTGAATCATCTATTTTATCATGACAACAAAGTTAGGGGAAAAATCAGCTATAGTGGGGTACAAGCACCTGAAACCCATATAGAAGCCTATGAGATGATCTGGAGAGATGAAGAGGCTTACTTACCAGAGTAATTATGGGTGCATACATTCTATGATACTTTTTGCACCTAGTCATGAGCATGGCACATTCATGAAAGGTGACACATGTGTACCCAATTTTGAAATATATTGAAGGAGAACATGAAATCAACATTATCTTATTCCTCTCTGATGATGGATTTACACCTCACTCTCTAAGCCATACATGAAGTAGTTGTAGGTGATCCAGTTCCCATTGAATATCACTTGATAAGTATCCATCATGTCCCTAAATAATGTCTAATTCTATTAATTGAACTATTAATGTGACTTGTTTCCATGTTAGAACCAATCCTTGATCAAGACTGACATGAAGAGATATATCTAAGAAAATAGAAGTTAGTATTTCAGGTAGAAGAAGGTGAAGGATCCAATCCACTTGAACCCTTGTCAAATCATTTAAATGTTCCTAAAAAATATGGCACATGAGTTGTTCATGACACTAGTTCCTATATAGACCACCCCTACTAAGGGCCAATTTAAACTGTCTAGCTCAACATCATAATGGAGAATGAACTAAAATTGGAAACAATATGAAATTATTGGAATGACACTAAGATTTCTAAAATATTTTAATTGTTAAAGGAATATAAATATGTCTTTACATGAATCTATATCAAGATGAAAGGATTTCATCCATCCATAGGAAAGATGCATATTAAACTAGTTTATGATGCTTGATTAGTCATGAAAAGGACATATAGGATGAATCCTAATCTATGGGCACATATAAAAAAATAAATTGATAGTATGTTGTGTGCTAGAGTAATCACCCTTATTGATGAATCTAAGTGGTTTAGTCCCATGGTGATTAATATAAATAAATATGGATGCATCAGAACTTGCATTGATAATTAGGTACTTAATGCATCTTGTGTCACCGATCCTTCCCCAATACCATTCACAAAGGAAATCCTTGAATTTGTTGTTGGGTGTGAGATATATAATTTCACAGATGGTTTTTTGGGATTCCATTAGGTCTGGGTCATTGAGGAGGATAAACAAAGACTACATTTGCTACTAAATGGGGATCCTTCATGTACACTATTATGCATTTTGGGTTCAAGAATGCACCATATATGTTCTCACATATAGTCATAGAAGCCTTTAAGGATTTCATCCATAGTTTATTCAAGTTTACTTGGATGATTGGACCATCTATGGCTTGTTTAATCACCATTACTCTAAACTAAGACTCATGATTGATCATTACCAAGTCTTACAAATATAACTAAACTTAAAGAAATTGCATATTTGTTACACTTTTCAATGTGCTCCTAGGACATATTATTTGTAAGGTGGAATTTTTGTAGACTCGGTAAAGGTATATGTTATTATTCAACTCCTAGCACCCAAGTCTTAGTATGAGGTCCATGATTTTTTAGGACATACATGTTACTATCAAAAATTCATCCATGGATATGTAAAGATTGTTGCCCCTTTGGAGTAACTTTTAAAGCATAACGAGCACTTCATATGGACTTTCTTTTATTAATAATATTTTAAAACCTTAAAGGATAATATGGTGACTGATCTAATCCTCTATTTCCTTGATTGGATAAGACCATTCCATGTCCATGTTGATGCATTTATAATGTTATTTAGTTTGATCCTTGCATAACCAAATGAAGGTCACCCTAATCACCTGATCTACTTTGCTAGTAACAAACTCACCCCAACTAAGTAGAATTACACCACCATCGAGCACAAAACATTATCAATGGTCTATGCTCTATATAAATATTTATATTACTTACTAGCAAGTCCATTTGTATTCTATATAGATCATAAGGCCTTAAAGTACCTAGTAAACAAACTTGTGTTACATGGATGAATCTGCTACTAGATAGTGTTATTTCAAGAGTTTCAATTCTCAGTCATGGTCAAATTGGAAATGACAATTATTGCCCTAATCATCGATCTTAAATTGAGTCTAGATAACTATTGCACATTTTTAAAGATTACTTGATTGATGGTCAAATTTTTTATGTTACTAGTGTACTAAAGGAGTTGGAAGATAGTGTAACCTTTTTAACTAGTAGCTCATCAATTGGATATCTAACTCCATAGGCAAAGAAATAACTCATGATTCACATTGCAACGTTTCAAATTATAAGAGGGGATATTTACAAGATTGTCCATGATGAAGTTATTCAGTGTTATGTTATGGAACATGAGAGTTTTGAGGTACTTCAAAAAGTTCATGAAGGTATTGTTATAGGACACTATGGTTGGTAGGCTATCACACACAAGGTTATACTAGCTATATTATGGTGTCCTACTCTTTTTCAAGATGCTAAGGTATATGTTAGGAAGTGTGACATATATTAGCATGTAGGGAACCTAGATTGATGAGATGACATGCCTCTATGACCAATTCTCTTTCATGAACCATTTGATAAATGGGCCATTAATTTTGTTGGCCCCATCACTCTAGATAGATGATGAATAGGTTCATGATATATCATCACCACAACTAACTATCTCATGTACTGGGTTGAAGCTATGCCTCTAAGAGATTATATTGTTTCCACTATTGCATGCTTCATTTGAGAGCATATCATAGCTTAGTTTGGATGCCCACTAAGTTTTAATAGTGATCATGGCACCCATTTTATAAGTGAAACTATTTGCATCCTCCTTGTTGAGTTGATGATTTCTCATCATAAAATAACACCATATTATCCCCAAACCAATGTATCTACTGAGGCCTTTAATAAAATCCTAAGCACCACACTAACAAAAAATTATAATATTTTCCAAACTAATTGGGATGACAGGGTGTCTATAGTACTTTTGAATTACCAAACAACCTATAAGTTCCTTAATAAGAACACACCATTCAATTTAGTATATGGCAAACAGGCAGTTCTTCTAGTTGAACTTTTGGTACCATCTCTTTATATTGCATACATGGGACAATTGTATGAAGATTAATCCTTGAAGGCATGCTTAGACACTTTTTTACAACTAGATGAATCCTAATTCCTTGCTCATTTGAGTCAGGATGTGGAGAAGTACAAATAAAAAACATGGTATGATCAACACATCAAGTATAAAATCTTTATTCTAAGAATGAATGTCTTATTATATGACTCTAAATTCATATGTCATTCTATAAAACATCAAATTCATTGGGATGGTCCTTTTATCATTCATAGCATTTGACCTACTAACACTTGTTGATTATAAATTTTGGATGGCCAGTTTTGTCTTGGGCATTACAATAGAGGCTAGCTCAAGTCATATTTCACTTTTGAGTAGTTAAAGTATTGTAAACAATAAGGCTTTTGCCATTAGTTTAGGATTTATTATTTTTTAATAAAAGTGCTACATTCATTATGCAAAACATTTCTTTCATGTAATTATATTTAATTTATGTACTTTTATTTTCATGGAGGACCATGACTTAGTTTTAGTGTGGGTGGATGGATATCTGAATTCATGATTAAAGATAGGTGTGAAATTTACCTAGGCACATAAGCTTCTTATGGAACACAAGGTACTTATGGAGTGCAAGTGCTTAAAGTCACATAAGTCTTTTAAGGCACAAAAAATACATAGCCTAAAGATATGGTGTTCCCACCAATAGTTTAAAAATTCAAAAGACACAACTATCTTCCACTCCAATAAAGGCATGAGGCATAGATGTCTTCCACTTTAATGGAAGGCATGAGAAGGGAAATGTCAGTAATACAAAATAATGGTAGTTGTAATAAATGTGTCAATGGAATGACAAGATGAGAAGTGACAGTCGAAGAGTAGTGGATATTAAAAAAATGCATTTATGACAAGAAATCATGGATGAAAGGAAATGGGTAGTAAATGTGGTTAACCCCTCGATCCTATAAAAAGGTGAGTTAGTTCATTTTTACATTTTACATTTGCTTACATTTAATATTATAGATCCAAGAGTGAATAAATAATGGAGCTAAGAGAAAAGAGAGTAAGTTTAATTCCATAGATAAATATACAAAGAATTACAATCTTTATATGGGTATTGAGTCAAGCATTAATATATGAAAGCAAACTATAGGGTAACTCTAGGACATGGACATGATAGGGAAGGCTTGTAGGTTATAGGTTGTAGGATAAGTCCTTTATTAGAGGTAAGTTAAGCTTTAAAATTTGAAGTCAACAAAAATTCCTTTTGAAATATGGGATGGTTGTGCCTCAACCTTTAGGCTCCTTAGAGGATAATGTGGACTAAGAAGAAGTCCTTAAGTACTAATCCATTAATAAATATACTAGAGAAAGAGGAGGTACTTAGTGGAGAAGTGGTCTTCATTAGAGAAGAGACCCCAGAAGAGTAGGCACAATGCATGGAAAGAGGAGAATCTAGTATGGCATGATAGGCCAAAAAGACTTAATCATCTCTTCCCCCACCATTAATGATTGAATAAATGCATTACCCTAATATGGTGTTATGTGTATACACATAATATTTTAAACTTTTATCAAATATTGATGCTTTACATCTTGTAAGAACTGGTCAAGACTCAATCTCTCTAAGTGCATGCCTTGAAGGGTACACCAAGAAAGGGGTGGGTAGACCAATGATGCTTCACAATATTATTTTCCATTATTTCCAAATATTACCAATCCAACCAACTCCTAAAACCATTCCCTAAGCTATTAATCCTTTACACACTCCTCCAATCTTTTTCCTCTTTCTATCCTCCTTTTCCTCACCTTAGTCACTTTTTTTAGTTGGCTATATTGGGTTGACTAGGTCAACCCTATATAGTTTTGGGGTATTTTTCACTTAGGAGATAGTTGACCTTTGGCCAACCTAGCTCATGACCTAGTGAATTATTGTCGAAAATTGTAATGGGTCAACTAGGTCAACCTTATCAGCTGACTTTTTTAGAATTATTTAGGGTAATATATACCTATAAATATAATATACTTTCATCATTATTTTAATATGTAATCAAGAGTAAATATTTTCTCACATTTATTTACAATATGCTCTTCTACCATTCTACTTAAGGAGTCTTAGCTTAGGGTTTCTACTCGGAGAATCTAGTATTATGGATAAGTCTTGGACACTTTAGCCTTTCTTAATTATCCTTAAAAACCAAAACAACCTATTTCAAATCCCCTTTGGTGAAGGAAGAGATTGAGTCTTGATAGGTTCACATTTAGGTAAGTATTCTATAACTTTGCTCCTCTATTTAGTAGATAAAAGTAGCATAAGTATTGGCTTCGAATAATATTACTCTTCATATTCCATGTATTATGTTATTAATCATACTTATCTTAATTGAGAATCTCTTATACATATTTAAACTATTTTTAACCCTAAATTTGTACCACAAGCTTTGGTGAGTACTAGATTAGATCTATTTTACTTGTTATTTATTAATTTAGGTGAAATATCAAAATTTAGGACCCCTTAGAGTTATTGCATGATTGTGTTAGATTGGAGGATTTGTAACCATCCTTAGCATGGTGTATTATGATAAATTATACCCTAATTATGTTTATAATATCCACATATTATTCATTCTCCTACTTAACAAATGTATTCCCAATCAGAAGTGTAGGTATGCTCTATCTTCTTTGAGCTAGGATTGATTTATAGACATGTATTTTTTATTGCATACATTCTGGTGAACCTAACATGAATCCAACCCTTATAGGTTTTATTTCACATATTTCATCATTTAATTTTTATACTATCAACTCTATATAGTTTTTAGACCCTATTTTCTATACTAGGTTGACCTATTCAACTTTGTAACATTTTTTACTTTCTCTATTTGTTGATCTAGTTCTCTGTTTATCTTTCTTAACATCATCTTTATTTCCTCAACCATCATGGCCCCCATCACAATCTTCTTAGATAACTTGAATCCATTTAGACACTATATGGGGTTCTCTTTTCTTCTTATATTTTCCTATCTTTTATTCATCTTTTTAGCTTGTGATGCCCATCCACACATTTCTCTTACATTTGGGGCATATTGTGATGCCCACCCACTTATCATTTCAGAATTTGGGGCATATTTTAATGTCCATCCATAAATCCAATTACCCTTTAGGGCATCTAGTGGTGCCCACTCTTATTCTTCATTACATATTACCAAAATTATTCAACTTCAAGAAACCTTTCAAGACACAAGTTTGTCTCTCACATGCTCATCCTTGATATAGATGTTAACATAAAATCCTTCCCTTCTTGTCATGATTTATATATGCCATTTATCTTAAAATTTTTGTAGGTTACTTACACGGGTATCTTCCTTTGAAATAGTTCTCTCTTTTTACAAAACTTTAATCCTTCCTTTTTGGTCTTTTAGTTTCCCCTTTCTCTCATGATTTGCATTGTAAAACCACAAATAGGACCTGATCTTCTTCATGATGTAAAATATTCTTTATATTTTCATACTCTTTTTTTTACACACTTTTTAGCATCCCTTGGATTTATCTTTTTTTGAGTTGTATTTTAAGACCATGGATAGGAACGGGCCTTCCTAAGAAAATACCATTTATTTCTCACTTCTTTTCATATGCTTTTTGGCACCCTCGTGGGTTTCTCTTTTATGAGTTATAATGTAAGACCATGGATAGGACCTGACCTTCCTCATAAAATTACCATCTTTTCATTCTATTTATAAAAATGTGTTTTTGATCATTGTTCTCAACTTTTCTTTTTACTTCTTTTGGTAGATGGAATTTTCAAAACAATCTATGTTAGCATGATTTCCTCCATTTCCCTTATTCTTATGATAAGGAATCACACTTTACTATAATTGTATCCCCTTTTTTTCTATTGACATATTTTTTGTGATTTTAAGTAATTAAAATTGTTCCATGTGTCATTCCTCTTTATTTCATTTTCTTTCACTCCATATTAGATAAAACAATGTCAAAGTCAAGATATCACTTTTATTTCACCTTATTTTATGAGACTCTTAGACACCATTCTCTCTAAATTTATCTCTCTTAGAAACTATGTCATAAGTATTAAAATAGAAGTCATATTTAGTACCCATGTTTTGTTTTCCAAATTTTTATGGTGGAAGAATAGAAAAAGCCATTAGGAAAGTTAAAATCCAAATCATTTGGAATAAAAGTAGATGATATATAAATGGAAACATATAAATTTCAAAATTCAATATCACCTAAAAGATGTGATTATAGGCACATCTCCTATCTCTAATCAAATTTAAAACTCCATAGTTCATATTACATATATATGAGGTCCTTTGGGGTATAGTAGGCTAGTTGATTAGAATAGGAGAATTCAACAAACTCTATGGTGATACCTAATTTATCACATAAGTACCTAATCTTTGTATTAGACTGATGGCTCTATAAGGGGTCTTGAGGAATGGGGGACATGTGGGAAGGTAGGTCCATTTTAATTTTCATGCATATAGCCTTTATGGGATGATCTATATACTATAGTTGTTGACTTAAGACTTGTGTGGCTAAGAGAAGTTCTTCAGAGTCCTTAAGATCAAAATTCCTCTTGTTTTGACAAACACAATTTGAGTGTTCTGACAAACACAATTTGAGTGTCTTGACTTTGATAAAGAGTTCCTCTACCTTGGTTTTTCCTTTATTTTCCCCTCCACCCATTTCACTTCCCCCTTGATAGGCATGTGTGATTTCAAATTAATTTCCCCTTCTATATTCCTTTCTTATTCACCTCCTAAAAACATGTTAACACTACTTTACTTCAATTTTATTTATCCTTAGAAGCAAAACAACATATTTGAGTAACTATGGATTATTTTCTTTATAGCATAAACTTACATTCCTAGACATCATTTTCTTTCCTTTTACCATTTCTAATTATTTTACTATCCTGATATTATGGACACCTAATTCTATACCCATTTTTCTATTGTTGAATGAGGATGCTTTTTTTACTTCTCATTCGATAATATTGTTTTCCCTTTTTATGCACCTTTTTCCATTGTTAAGTGAGATAAGGATTGTTATGGCTCACTCATAAATGTTATTTTACCATTTTTTTAATTATTTTACCATTAATGTTTCATTGCCATCTTTTTTGATATGTATCTTTGGTTTGACTTGGTGAGTTTGCCTTTCTTACTTAAGGTTTACTTGTTTGATTTTTCCAGTCTTTAGTAGCATTAATTTTTTAGTTACTTAATTAAATATTGTTTTTGACTTAGTAATTTGGTATATAATATCACTTGTGACAAAATATTCAAATTCCTAAATACATCTCATCCTCATAGCACCAATTATCTCATCTTTTCTACATTTGTTTGTTTTTTCTTTAGTTTTGTATTCTTGGGTTTGTCAAAAGTAGTCTCTACACCCTACACAATTAAAACTAACAACATAGTAGACAACCATCCAATGATAAAGGTAAGTAAAGATATGCCTCACATTTACTTTTTAGTTATTTCCTTTTTTGTCATTCACTTTCAATTTTTTTTGCTTTAAAAATACTGTAATATTTTTTAACATCAATATTATGTATCCTTATGTTCTTTATCAAAGCACAATCCCCTATTACACCTTAGTGACACATGATGAGATTAAATTGGGGCATATGTATACACAATATTTTCAACTTTTATCAAATACTGACACTTTACATATTGTTGGAATTCATCGAGACTCAATATCTCTAAGTGCATGACTTAAGGGGTATATTAGGAAAGGGGTAAGTAGACCATTGGTGATTCATAGGATTATTATCCCTTGTTTCCACATATTTTCAATCTAAATAGATCTTAAAACCATTTTCTAAGATATAACTCCTCCTTTACACACTCCTCCAATATTTTTCCTCTTTTCATCCTCCTTTTACTCACCTTATTCCCTTTTTGTCAATCAAATGTATTGGGTCAACTAGGTTAACCATGTATAGTTTTGGGGTATTTTTCACTTAGGATCTAGTTGACCTTTAGCTAACATAGCTCATGACCTAGTAAATTATTATCCTAAATTATATTGGGTTGACCTTGGTTGACATTTTTGGAAGTGTTTAGGGTAAGATCTACCTATAAATACAAGATCATTTCATCATTATTTTAATATGCAATCAGGAATTATTATTCACTCATGCTTATTTACAATATGTTCTTCCACCATTTTACTTTGTGAGTCTTAGCTTAGGGTTTCTAATTATATAATATTGTCTTATGGAAAATTCTTGGATGCTTTGGCCTTTCTTAGTGATCCTTACAAACCATAATAACCTCTTGAAAAGCCCCTTTAGCCAAGGGAGATATTGAGTCTTGACAAGTTCACATTCAAGTAAGTATTCTCTAACTTTGTTCTTCTCTTTAGTAGATAAAATTAGCATAATTATTGGATTCAAATAATATTAATTTTCATATTCTATGTATTAGGGTCTTACTCATACTCAGCTTAATTGATATGCTCTTATACATTTTTTGATTAGTTCTAACCCCCACTTTTGCCACAAACTTTGGTGAGCACTAGATTAGATTTACATGTTATTAATTTAGGTTAAATATCAAAATGTAGGACCCCTTTAAGGTTATTATATGATTATGTTAGACTAGAGGCTTTGAAACCCTCCTTATTATGGTGTATTATGATAAATGATCCCCTAATCAGGTCCAGTGGATCTCCATATTAGTCATGATCCCGCTTAACAAATATATTCAAAATTGTTGGTATGCTCTATATTTTCCAAGATAGGATTGATTTATAGACATGTTGAATTTTTTATTGCATATATTGCATTTATAAAAACGGGTCTCCAAGGTACCCACTTACACTACTTTTTATTATAACCATTATCAACCTAGGAACAGGGTTGAATTATAAAATGACTACTGACTCAAACACTAGAACACCAAGAACCAATGAGTGTATGACCCTAAGATATTTAATAATTTATATGTTATGGGGTTGTTATAACTATTTAATTTTCCTAAATTTAGAAAACCCATGGAGGACATCATGTTCCTACTCTCATGCATCCATGAGGACTATCTCTACTTCATTAGGTGCAACATGAAGATCATACCCAAAATAATAAGCAAGGATCAGGGCTACAGTATTCAGAGCCAAATGTGGCCTATAACATGGGGGACATCAAGGAGGTCCAAAGGACACCCATGACACTGATGTTTTAGAAATAGGGCCACACCATGAACATTAAGAACCTATAGGATCCTACCCTCTAGGTTATGGTGAAAATCATCATGACCAAGATTGGTGGGATCTATTATTGTAAAGAGGTAGACATGGCTGACCTCTATAGCACCCACCAAGTTACTAGGGATTGAAATATAATTAGGCTATTTATTTTAGCCATAAAATTATTAAGGACATGGAGAAGACCCATCAGATCCCTAGTCATAGGTTTTCATAGGGAGTATTTTGTATTTTGATGGTGTTTGATGAGATTGATGTACCAAATTACACCATGAGAGCACTGAAGTGGGCTTACCCACTTGAGAACAAGTCCCCCTCTGAGTGATTTAAGGTGTTCACATGCCCAAGACATATCACCCCCTCTTATAAAATAAAAATGAAGTATTGGTTTGATGGGATGAAGGAGGCATTTAGGAATGAGTGGTGCATCACAAAGGATTTTCCCACCTTAGCCAGTGAGTAAGCATAGTCCACTAGGAATCAATACTTATCTCTAGCATAAATTAGGATGGTCCCTTATAAATAAATCTCCATGTGGTTAAAATTTTAATATTCCTTTTGAGCATGGTACTTCATTGACTCCATGAACTCGATATATGATGCACAATTTCTTGCCTTGGAGGTAGACAAGATCAACATGGAGATTCACACTCTTCAAAATATGTAGGTCTATCTAGGAAAGAAAGTATATAAGGAGAAGAGGGAGATAGACTAGATAGACATAAATGTCAAACCAAAATTGGTGGGAGAATAGGTACATAATCTACTCTATATGATGTATCTCAAACATAAGGGTTCAAAGGGCATATAACATATGTAGGAGAAGCTCCCACTAGAACCTCTCTTGAATAAGAAGTGAATTGGGCATGATTCTAGCACAAGCACTTAGTAAGTTCCTAAAATATGGTATAAGACTACCCAAGTGCCATATTGGATCCCCTCACCAACAAGACCTTCACCTCCCTGACCTTATCTATCACACCCTTCTTCTCCTCACCCTTCTCCTCCTCATCCTCCTTACGCTTCTCCACCTAGAGTTCCACTACCACAAATCCCTACACCCCCACCTTATCCTCTACACATTCCTCAAACTTTGCCTTCAACCCCTAAGATAACTCTATAGTCATCCCCTCAAAAGTTTCATCAAGAGTTGCATCATAATAGATCACAGAACAAGGGCCTAAGTAGGAAGTCCCTAGAGTCCAGATGGAAGAATTGGACTTAGATTTTGATAAGACACCCTTCCCAATATATGAGGAGGATGCCACCTTTTAAGACTTACCATTAGACATTGGGGGTCCATATAACAAAGAAGGGGTGTTGAAGAGTATGAAATAGGTAGAATGGCTATTGGTATCACTTCATTAACTATCAATTTTGAGGTTGATATATTAGAGTGCAACCCAAATAAATGGAAGGAGTTGGTTAGGTCTATATAAGAACCTAAAATTTATGCATCTACCAATCTGTATAACTGATATCAATTAGGCATCCATGACAAGTTGCTTTATCTATGGCTACATTTCCTTCCATAAGATGTAACTCTAGAAACAAGGAAGTAGGTGTCTTTCTTATTAGACATGTATACTAAATACTATCACTTTGAGATCCCTAAAGACAACCTTATTTTGGGTCCTAATGCTCCTATGTAACCCAAACCACTATGGGTTAATCCCTAGAAGATCACCCCTTTGCAAGATAGTATGGCATTTTTAAAGATGGATTTGGAATTCATGTGCTAGAACATATTATCCAACTCTTGTGTGTATGATTTAGAGATCAAAAATGCCCAGGTGGTGGGTATGTATGATAAGGAAGTTACAACTAAGAAGGAACTTAACAAGAAAGTGGTTTATTTGAAGAAAAAAGTAAAGGAGGCCACATAGGCCAAAGTGAAAACATTAAATTTATGTAAGATAACTTTGGTCCAAGATCCATCACTCATAGATGGCATGCCTCTCAATGGGGATGCCATAGATAAATTGGAAACCTTGGTGAACCTCCTTTTGAAGTGTTATAAGGAGTAACACACATTGAAGAATGAGGGACTAGAAATAGTAGAGTAATTCATTGAGGTAGTTGAAGTATGCAAACATGCTCTTGAAATAGTTAGGGAATTCATCCCCATCTTGGATACGATTTTTTAATGGTTAGCATGCCCAAATAAGACCTTAGAGGCTTAGATCCAAGCAAAAGAAGCCCAGAGGTATAAAATGGTTAATGTTTCCCTCCTAATAAGGGTTTGTGTCAATCACACAAAGGAATTCAAGGATGTGTAAATAATGGAATAAAATACCAATGCACATCAGCAATAGTTAAATGTCAGCTTTGTATCCCTCTAAGGATAGGTTGTTGAATAAGTCTCAACAAATGAAGATGCCTAGAAGGATGTCAACACATCTCTATATGACTTGGTCAAGAAAGCCAATGAGACATCTAACCAACTTGAGGAGATGAATAGGTATAAATAGCTAATTAAAGTAATAAATGCTAAGTTGATTGAAAAATTATCACATTGGGAAAATGTCAAGAAGTAGATAGAGTAGACAGGGTTTGAATTTTTTTTTAATGTTGCCAGTAAGACTTAGTCTAGGTTAGACTAAGAGTGTAGTGTAGGGTGATGTTGGACCTCAAATTTTGACCAATTTTTTTGACATTTTGGCATGGAACCAACATAGTATAGAAGGAACATAGTATGGAAATTTTATGTCATATAACTTGAATGGTATAGAATCACCATGACATGGAATCCATAGGGAATGGAAGGACAAGGATGCAAATGCATTAGTATGAAAAGAACTAGTCAAGAGGAGGTTTAAACATGAAGAACCCAAGAACATATGGCTTGAAATAGTATTGAAAGACTTGGGGAACACATGTAAATTTGGATATGGTTAAGGAGAGATTATTGAGGGTCACCTAGACCTTATCCATTGAGGTTTTGCACCAGCCCGTAAGGAGAGAGACACATGGAAACAAGGGTCTAGTATAAAGCAAGTATATAGGGGGCACAAAGGTCTAGGTCCTTGGGAGAAGTTATTTAATAGACCACCATGACTCTTAGTTTTTAGAGAGTTTTTTGGCCAATTAATCCTATCATTAATGTTTTAATACTTAATCAGAGATAAATAAGTATAACTACTCCTATTGTAAAGCACTATATGATGGATTTTTTGGATATGATTTTGATGAATCTTAATATATGAGTTAAAAATATTATAACCATTATTATGTTCATGTTCCAGTAAAATGGATAGTTGTGTATTTATGATAGGTTGAGTTGAGCACTTGGTGATTAGAACTTAGTATGAAATCTATATAAATCAATTTTTTTTCTCAATAACAATCTCAGAACTTCATGGCACTCTTTTTCATGATTATGGTGGTTGAACACATTGATACTAGGTTTAAATTGATTTATATTTTCTTTTATGTAATATCTAATTAAATATATGTTTAACCCAAGGAATATGACTTGTTAATATTACTACACAACACAGCTTCTAAGAAGTAGTCTCTATCTATACTCTTTAGGTGAGTGCACAAGACCATAGTCTTATGTTAAAGAGCCAACACACTATCTCTTTTGGATATAATTTAGTGTCAAATCACTATTAATAGTAAAAACCCAACATGTGGAATCCTAAATTTGATATTACAAACTTTGGAAACATCAACTTTGACATAATTAGACATTGTGAATATATTTTTATTTTGTTCATCATTTACCTCTATGCATCTACCCATCAATTATATTGGACAAATTTATTCACTAGATACACATATTAAGGATCAAATTAGTCTATATAGGAACATATCACAATCCTAGTAAAACCATCTCCATATATCAAGTCATTGATTTACACTTATATGATAGTACTAGTAATGGTTAGATAGTTCCAATTAATTTAGGGGTATGCCTTTGTTTATAGTCTCTAGGTATGCTCAACATCTATTTTTCAAATTGATAATTATATATTGAGTTATCTTAGATGTGTTTCATGAGTAAATCATAGTGGTAAATAATAAATAGTAAAATAAAAATAAAAATAAAAATCAATCATAAGGTTATAATCACTTTACGATCACCTTAAGAATCACTTAAAAGAATATGGAATCAATTATCACTCTCTTGAGACATTATCACAAAATTAGAGACATATAAAAACCCCACAATGTAGTAACCATACATCCAAGTATAAATATAAAAATAAAGTTGCATGGTGCCAATAGTCAATGCTAAACACATCACATTACATTCTAAATTGGCCGAAATGTTGTTTTAGTCATATCAAATGTACAAATTGGTAGTTTGAGTGTGGCTTGTGACACCCCATCCATAGGTCATTTTTACATGCTCTTAAAACCCTTTAGACACCTTTTTGCTTATTACCAATCATTCAAAACCTTCTAAATGGTTATTTCACCTTAGCCAAATAGTATTCTCCATGTCAATAATATTTCCCTAGGTCCTAAGCATGTTGGATAGGAGCACCCCATTTGGAATATAGTACTTAATATAGAAGTATCCCATTTTTGATGGTCCTATATATTTTCACTTTGATCCCCAATAGTCATTTTCATTTGGTCCTTATCCTTAATTAGGTTGGCCTAGTGTGAATACATCTAACCCATGGCCAATTATTACCTATAAAATACCACTCAAAGCTCATTTACAAAGGGGGTGACCAAACCTACAAATCAAGCAAGAATACAAACAAATAACTAAAGGAAAACTTCCCTATTTTTTGCATATAGTCACCAAACATAGTTACAAACCTACTCAAATCCTCATACCAATGCCAACCACCTCAAACACTATCAATTTGGAATTTACATTAGTATCACATTATTTCACAAAGCACACTAGGTGGGAGAACTACATATGTCTTGATCCTTCTTCAGAGTATTGGTATGTAGACAGTGTGCCCACATAAGGGGTGTAGATTACACATTCAATGTTTCGCACTAACACCCTTCTTTCTCAAGTGAATCAAATATCATTTTATCAATCATGATGGAGGCTTAGGTTTTAAAGATAAAATCATCTCCATAATGAGTTCTATCAACAACTAATGTTCAATTTTTTATAGGCATGCTCACACACACATAGTGTAACTACCTAAAACGTTTTAGGTCTTTGTGATTAGTTTGGACAACAACAACAGGAATGGACAATAGCACTAAACACTAAGGCATCCAATTTTTGGTGTTCATATCCTCTCACCTAACAAAATCTAGATTCAAGTTTATGACATCATCCCAATCCTGCATAGCCATTTTAAACCTTTCTATTAGTCATCTCAGTCTATTTTCTAGCTAATTTGTATTTCTTCTTATTTATTACTATTTTTAGAAAGGTGAAAAAGATAAATAGTTTTACAAATTAATATTGTATTTATTTCTATATTATGTATTAATTTATTAATCTAGAACCTTAACTAAAATAGGAATAAAATTCCATCACTCCCAAATAAGTTAAATCATTTGGTGAACCCAACTTATTTTGTTTATGCACAAAAACCCTAAAAACCCTAGGGAAAATTATTTACTAATTTTAGAAAGATTATTATAATTTTTATTGCATATATAAATCATAATTTCACATTTAATTTTTAAAATTCCCCATAATAATTTTAAAAATCATTTCTTTTAAAACCTAGTTGAATATACTAGGTCCCTATGCTTTTGAGGTATCACCTTGCATATTAGTGAGCTTCGTATCCTTTTTATGCATATTATAGTTTGTTTGTTTAGGACTTTACATTTCCTTTATTCATTACTTTCCTCCCATCACACTTTTATTATTACAACTTATTGCAAAAAATTGAATCCTTTTTCACTTTATTTTCCTACCTTAGCAATGGCCCAATATACAAGCTTTGATAAAACTAATAAGAGGGAACCTCAAGACCTTTTAACTAAAAATACTAATATACAAGATGATATGATTAAAATACTACAAGAATAACAACAAATATCAAATAATTGTCAATCCCCTCAAATGATAGAACAACTAATTATAAATGAAACTACAAGGGAAACTATGTCTCAACAACCCTTATAGTAGCCCAACCTTCCTATGTACTACCACCAGTTATGACTAGTACATCTTTTCCTCCTAATGTGTTTTCCCTTATGCAAGAGATTAAATCTCTTCAATCCAAGGTGATACATGTTGAACAAGGAGAATATATACCAACACAAGCTTTGGAATCTTTTGATCTACATCATACACCATTGGAATGCCATATTACTTCTACAACCTTACCACCAGGTTTTGTTCAACCTAAGCTCACTCTATATGATGGCAAGGGTGATCTAGAGACACCCTTGAGAGATTTTCATGTATCATGCTTGGGATATGTGCCAAATGACTAGTTACCAACCAAGCTATTTCCAGAGAGTTTAAAGGAATATTCTCTACAATGGTTATATGTCTACCAAATCAGTTGATCAAAGCATTCCATCTTTTAGCTGACATGTTCCTAGAGCATTTCAAAATTAAAATATGTGACAAGGTTTCTTATGCCTAAGTTTTAAAATAGAAATAAAGGTCAAATGATAATTTCATAGATTATGTTCTTAGATATAAGACTATCTTGGCTAAAATAACTAGCCCTATGACCAATCAAAAATTACAAGATCTCTTTAAATAGAGTCTTCTGTTAGCTTTGCATGAGTCAATAATGTTTAAAAAACTTTCTTCCTTTATTGAGTTATGTCATACACTAAAGGAAAAGGAAGTCAAATTACTTTTAATGGGCAAACTCAAGTACACAAGCATATCAAAAACAATAAACAAGAGTAACAATAAAGACCCATATGAAGTAAAGGTTAATGATAGGAAATGTCAAAATCAACCTATAGTTAATGCATCTTTAGATTCCCCTCATTGAGTGATTTTATCATCCCATCCTCAGTGAGCCTTTACCAATCTACTAGTATATATATACAGAGTCTTACATTAGCTATTGGAATGAAATTTCCTTTCTCTCCCTACTATTCAAGAAGTTGATATGACAAAACCTCTTTTACATGGATGTGATCAAAATTCATTCTATGATATTCATAGGGCACTAGGACACACAACAAATAAATGCATTAGTTTATGACAAAAGATATAGGAATTGATAGACAGAAACTTTATTGATCTTGGCACTTTAGTTGAGCCTCCTTAGGCAAAGCAAACATAGGACAAGGCTCTAAAAAATTTATCATATCCTTTCCTACATCATTATAAATTGGAGATAGGGACACATCAGGTATTCACTAGGCATATCATGTACAACCTCCACTAGCTACGTACCATGCACCTTTAGTTAAGTCACACCCTTTGAAAAACATGATTGGTGTGTATAATTTTAAAGTTCTAGCTAGACCTTTGATCTCCTTCTTAGATTAAGAGATATTTGAGGATGATTCATATTACTATGCACTCTTTATTAGATCCTACATTTATCAACATCCCATTCATAGTGTTCTTATAAATAATGGATCTAGTGTGAAGATGTGAACTATGACATTACTTCAGCATTTGGGATATCCAAAGTAGGATATCACCTTGATGGACATAGTTAGAAATGGATTTAGTGGACATATACAAATTTCATTAGGTGATATTATACTTCATATATAGGTTGGTCTAGTACATGTCATCACACTATGTATTAATGTTCATAGTTCATGATTCTTTGACATGTTTCTTGGTTAACCATGGATATAGAAAATTCATGCAATACCTTCTATAGTTCACAAATATGTTAAATACATTTACACTAATTATTTTTTTATATTTGGTGGAGTTATAAATGATTTACCACTCCCCACTTCAAAGCCATGTCCTATTTTATAGTCACTAGTTTCAACTCCTCCACTAGTTACAGTTCTTCCTCTAGTTGAGATTTAGACACAATCAAGGCCTCCCTCTCCAGCATAGAGAGTTCATACACTTACAAAGAGGTGTCTCTTAGAGTGACCACTATATCATCAACAATTTTAAGACTCTAAATAGTTTTTTAGCTATAGTATTCACACCTAGATTAGTATCATTGAGGTCTCATGCCTCTACACACAACACATTTTTAAAGAGATTCTTATACTACCAAATGGGTCCCTAAAATCCCCATAGTTTCATCCAATTCTTAGAGTTATAAGGGGACCTCACAATTAGTTTCCACTATAGAGATTTTAGAGCACTTATAGAATACACAACTTTCACAGTCATAGTCTCAGCCCTTCCATCATGCTTCACAATCATGCATGATCCCTCTCCTTGATATATAACACCATGATAGGGAGTCTCTTATGAGACTCATTTATTAGTATCATTTCTTATCAATATATCTAGTACATAATTTCTCAGCTTACTTGTACATAGTGTCTTTTTGATTACTTTTACATAGCTTATTTCAAAACACCAAAAATAATATAACATGTCAAAATACAAAAACATTCAAATAACTCAAAACACCAAAAAAAATTTCAATTATATGCATTATCCATGGGTTACATTTCTACTACCATGCTAGACTTAAATTTTGCTATTCTATGCTATTATTATTTTTTTTATCTACATTGACATACTTCACTTGATCTTCTTTGAGTGTGTGTAGTGACACCCACATCCTTGATTATTTCACTCTACCCATTGATGGGGCATCTTAATTTTACATTCAAAACATACATCAACATATCTACCCACCAAGGTTATCTTCTACATGACTACACCATCTAGGTTATGTCATTATTACACCACACACTCTAGTTATCATGTGATGTACATTACTTACTAGCTTACACAAATTATTCTATCAACACTCACTAATATATAGCACTTGTGTATTTTTTAGTATCTACCTAGTCTTGTACTACATGTTTTTCATACTTTTACTTCCTACTTTGATCAATTAGATGCAATAGTATTTTCAGCATTTACATGCCTTCCTTTCTTGCTTTGAGTAGCTATATGTGATTGCATTTCTCTGTTACTATTTTTTTACTTGCATGTGCCTTAGGATATTTTCCAATATCTTTTTCTTGTACTCTTGTATGTGCTTGTGACCCTCATGCCAATTTTTCTTGCTTTCAATTATATGTGTATATAGGCATTTGAGTATGACTTGTATTCTTCATTTCCTAGTTTGAGTGACATGTGCCCATGTCCCTTGTTTTCTTGGCCCCTTGGCCTCTTTTATATGCTTCTTACTTCTTTCCTTGCATGCTTTTTTACTTGTTTTCTTCTTAGTTATTTGTAATTTCGTGATCCACATCATGCATTATATTGCCTTCTTGGATGCTATGATGGACATCATGCTCCATCCCTCCTTGAAAACTAACAATATTTCTAGTGTCAGTTAAGTATATTTCACATGCTATTAGATTGTTAGATCTATCTAGTCCTACCCCTATTGATCTAAAAATATTCAATACAAACTATACCATATCTTGAGACATATTTTCGACCATCATTACTATATCATGTATTTCATAGAATAACATACTTTTAGGAATATTTTTTCTATGTTTAGTCATTTTAGGGTATTTATTCCTACCCTCAAAAGAGGGGAAACCAAATAGGGATCTTTTCATAGAGATCAAAGCCCTCTACCAATCAAAATCAATTTTCAAAACACTTAGAGCAGCAATTAGAATTCAAAACATGAAAAATAGACCAAAAAAATAGGGACAAACATAGAACAATCATAAAAAATAGTAAAGGACAAGAGCACCCTATTCAAACTATAGCACCCTATAACAAAGTGTCCACTTTTTGATGATCCTATCCAAATAGCCAAAAACCCAAATATTTTAGAAATAGATAATTAAGTAAGGTCAATTATAGTTTTGTTAGTTATAATTAAATTTAGATTAGGTAGTTTTAATATAGTTTTACTTAGATTATCTAGATATAGGAGGTAACATGTATGACATGATGGCTCTCACTTCCAATTTTAGATTGGGTAGTTGGTACAAATTCCAAATAAAAATCCATGATATATACACCAATGATTGAGTGAAATGTGTGTAACACATTTTCCTTCTTTTCTTTCTTATTCATTATATTACCTAAGTATTCTTAGTAGTTACATGCCTTATACCATCTGTAGCTGGTTGGTATCATTTTAGAGTGGCTTTCATACAAGCCTAATCTCCACTTTTTGGAGTGGCCAAGATTGGCCACAAATTTAGATATTGATGCTACATTATCAAATTACAAAACATTCATGGGCTTCATGAACCATCTCATATGATAGACATTCATACTGATATCAATTCATAATTCACACTTAGTTGGCAATAATGGACCAAATGACTAGTTAGCCTTTCTATTCTTGAGCCACCTACTCAGAGGGATTAGACACATAGTCCAAACATCTATTAACACATGCATGATCATATAGCTTCACTAAATAGTGGGCAATGATGAAGTGAAAGGGCCAACCTTTATATTTTGAAGCTAATTTTGAGGAATTGAGCTCTTAGTTATGTTATCAATATTAATCTTGGTACAATATATACCTAAAATCACTCAACATCATAATAGGTTTTGTATTAGTTCACATACTTGGTGAGGTATATTCATTTATTTTTCTTCCTCTCTCTTTTACCTAGCCTTGTATGTTCTTATTTTATACATATCATGTCTAGTAAGAACTAATCTACTCCTTGTTTTCTCTTATAGATTTATGCTTCATATTATGATCTATCTATGTACACTCAACATCACACATCGTCATGTGCTTTACCATTCTAAGTAAGTTTAGGTACACTTTCCACTTTTCCTTTATCCTAGTATTTCACTTTATTGCATCACTAGAATAAAGGGAGGGAAAATGTAGTCATATAAAATGTCCAAATTGGTAGTTTGAGTGTGTCTTGTGACACTCCATCCATAGGTCCTTTTTATATGCTCTTGAAACCCTTATAGACACCTTTTTGTTCATTACCAGTCATTTAGAAACTTTTGAATGATTATTCCACCTCAACCATAAATTATTCCCCATGTCAATCTTATTCCCCCAAGTCTCAAGCATGTAGGATAGAAGCACTCCATTTGGACTATAGCATCTAATAGAGAAGTGTCCTATTTTCATTAATCATGTCCATTTGCATTTTGAGCCCCAATGATCATTTTCATCTGGTCCTTATCCTTAATTAGGTTGGCTTGGCATGAATACATTTGACCCATGATTAATTATTCCCGATAAAATCCCACTCAAAGCTCATTTACAAAGGGGGTGACCAAAGTTACAAATCAAGCCATAATACAAACAAAGCACTAAAGGCAAACTTCCCTATTTTTTCCACACAATCACGCAACATAGCTACAAATCTACTCAAATACTCATACTAGTCTTTAGCCACTTCAAACACTATCAATTTGTCATTTTCATTCACATCACACTATTGCACAAATCACATTATGTGGGAGAACTACATATGTCTTGATCCATCTTTAGAGTATTCATTTGTAGGTAGCATGCCCACATGAGTATGGATTACATGTCTAGTATATCTTTCACACTAACCCCCCTCTTTCTCAAGTGACTCAAATATTATTTTATAAAGCATGATGGAGGGTTAGGGTTTGAAGACAATCAGCTCTATAGTGAGTTTTATCAACAACTGATACTCACTTTTCACAAGCACGCTCACATAGGCATAATGCAACTACCTAGAAATTTGTAGGTTTTTGTGATTAGTTTAGACAACAATGATAGGAATAGACAATAGCATTGAACACTAAAGCATCCAATTTTTGATGTTATTAAACTCTCACCTAATGAAATATAAATTTAGGTTTATGGCACCTTCCTAGTCTTGCATAGACATTTTCAACCTTTATATTAGTCATTTAAATATATTTTCTAGATAAGTTGTATTTCTTCTTATTTATATCTATTTTTAGAAAGGTGAAAAAGACAAATAGTTACACAAATTAGGATTGTATTTATTTCTATATTTTTTACTAATTTATTAATCTAGACCCTTAACTAAAATAGGAATAAAACTCTAATATTTCCAAATAAGTTAAATCAGTTAGATACATATAGGTCAAATAACTATGTGCATTTTGAGCCCTATTTAGAGTATTATAATGTATGCAATGCTCAATCATTCAATAAGGATTGGTTGTGATTATCCAGCCAAAAATATTAATCCATTTAAAAGGGACATTTTATGGTTAAAATTACAAGAATAGTTTGGATGGAAGGATAAGGAGAATATAGATCATTGTAAAATACCTAAGGAGAGTGCACATGCATGAAAAATTTGAGATTATAGGAATAGGGGTATCATGAGTTATAGATATACACATTACATAGGAAAACTATTGGTAACCACCTTATAATGTCAACTATCACAAGGTCCAACCTCTATTGACAACATCTAAAGAGGTTTTTAGCCTTTGTTTCATGTTTATGTGGTAGATAATGTAGGTAGAAATTATTTTTAAGTATTAAGAGAACTTTTTTGAGTCACAAATAACTAAAATCAACTAAGTATATTTCTCCCATTTTGATTTTTCAATTACAAATTAAAATATTCCAATATCTATAATATTAATTTTAGTTCAAATCAGAGCATTATTACTATATTTTAAATAATTTGATCTACCTCTAGTTTTATTTATTTTAGAACCCTTAAGCCTAAAATAACCAAAATAATAACAATTTTTTGTCTTTTAAGGCATACCAATATTGTATATGCCTAAAGGGAAATTACCATCAAAATATAGCTATATAAACCTAGCTAATATAGTTATCTGTGTGTTAAATTAAAAAATGACTATTATAGTTATATCAAATAATTGATAGAATAGGTGAAAAATAATTAATATGAATGGTATATTTAAGTATTGGAATTGGCTAATAAATCAAATACATGACTAAGGAAACAAAAGAAAAATGGCATAGCTAGTGCAATATAAATATAGATGGTCAAAAAATAACATGGCATATACAATATATTTAGATGGCTAATATAGTATAAAAATATCCACATTATTGATACAATACCTTAGATGGCTAATATAGTTATTTTTATAATTTTGTCTCAATTTAAAAAATTTACTTGTATTTTTTCTATTTTTTCTGATAGGAGAGTAATTGGGATTTTTTGTTTGAAATTTTATAGGTGTAAAGATAACCAAATTTATGTAAAACTTTTGATGCATCCTAGATACCATATTTACTGACTAGGATTTCACATGAGCATAGAGATCAATTGATCAACTTAAGGTTTAGAGGTATTATCATGATGTGAAAGGTGGCCCTAGAGGAACTATGCTAGTGATGTTCATGGTTCACTAGAAAAGGAGTAATGACACCTTCATATGAGAAGTTTATGGGCACACTATGTAGGTGGTCATTGCATTATGGGATATGATATCTATCATATAATTTATAATATATGGTACACCTATTATCTATAATGCACTAGAGACTATGGCTGAGAGACACAAGGTAACTTGTTAGGCCATAGCATTAGATAAATATGACAACCTATCAATGATTGTATGACTATTTGATGTATATATCTCATAGTTTTTTGAAATTCATAAGGTTTTTATAGACATGATGAAAATACAAGTGTTTTATCACAAATATGATGGAGGAATCCCATTTTTTATATATTTTTATGTTGGGAAGCTTTAAATTATGACAATACATGGGAGTTAATATTTTGATAAGGTGAGATATGAATATAGTGATATTAAAAATATTATCTTGTTATATATATGAGATATTTATAATGTATTAACTTATAGGGCTACCACATCATATTCTAGTCCACTTTCCATATGTGAAATGATGGGTATAGTTTTATTTAGCTAGGTGTGTCACATGGTATATGAGTTGGAGACTATTTATAGATATTATATTACATGGGTAAATTATAGAGGGACCATGCACACATGGTTTTAATGGATTTATATGGTGTGAGGTTAAGGATTACCTAGTGTTACTAATCACTATACCTGGTGGGTAGAGTTTTACCTTTTCATGAAGGTTCCAAGACTATTCAAATAACCAAATATATCTATACTACTATCCTTTCACCATCGACAATGAGAACTTCAAGGGAGTTGTTGGCTAATTTTGGCCCACATACAAAAACTTACCTAGATGGATTAGTTTATAAAGGTCTTCGTATGGAGTAATTAGTTGAGTAGATTTTTGGATGGAATGAGTGGATCAAAAGTAGAAGAAGAAGAATCCATATTTATTACAAATATTTTGAAACACTTTACGCAATATTAAAGATTATTTTATTGATCTTTAAGAATCAAGTCTTGAAATATTTCTAGAGTTGCAAGGTAAAATAAGACCAATAGGTTTTCATGGTGTTTCAAGCATTTACGAGCATGAATTAGGTTTCACAAAGTCTTATAATTCCATTAGAGCCTTGTAAAAGATATAAAATTTCAAGCATAAGTCCAAAAGAACTAGACCATCATGAGAACATCATGAAAGAATGGATTGGTTAGATATATTATGCATTTTATAAGTATGTTTAGAAATAGTCTCAAGGACAAAATACTACATGTACATGAATTTCTTCATGCATTGAACATTCTCTTCAAATTTCATGACTTGATGAGTTGTCTATCTCAAGTTATAAGAATTCAAAGTTGAAAAAGCAGAAGGAGATGTTTGTGTAGACATCATTATTAAGCCTTGGAAAATAGGAATTTAAATTCAAATGTTATCAGGGTTGACACAAGAGTGACAATTTCCCAAATCTTTGGATCTAAGGTCAAGATACAATGGTGAGTAGTCAACCTAATGATGTTAGTGGGTCCCAAGATCTAATGAAGTGCATTTGATCATACATTAAACATCAATAGTGAGCATCAAGTCAAAAATTTAGTGTAATTGAGAAGTTGACAAGTAGAAAGATCTTGGGTGCTTATGTAGAGATCTAATGGTGAGCGTAAACTGATAAGGCTAGTGGGCCTAGATAGATTAATTGTACACATTTAATCATACCAAGGAAGATCAATGGTAATAAAAGGTAAATGAGTCAAAGGATCCTAAGGATGAATGAGATCTTAACAAGTGTCATAACTATGTTAATCTATAAAAATATCTCTAGCTCATGTTCATTCATATAGAAGTAGATCTATGATACGTGATAGGTCAAAGAGTTAGTAGTATCCTATGGAGAAAATGCAGAGCTAATAGTTGGCACATTATGAGAAGCCTAAATTGAGATCGATGGTCAAAATTTAAATTTGAAAGCTAAGGGACTTCAATGGAGTACAAATTTGATTCAGGTTAAACCAAGGTAGATTTTTTGAAGGATACCATTGAATCTTAGTTAATACCTCTATTGGAGGATCTGGAGCATGTAAACTCAACTTTCTTATGTTTTTAGTATCATGTGTAATAATTCCTTAGCTTTCATAAGTATTAAATGCATAATAGGTCTATTTTGACTTAATATAGTTCAAGGATGATGTTACATTGTCTATAAGCTCTTTATGGATATATCTATATGAAAACCAATAAATTAGATTGGTTTTCAATCTATAATAGAAACATACACTCATATGGACTAGGGGAAGACATATAGTTATGAAAAAAAGTTTCATCCTTCAACATGATCATATATTTGATAAATAGGTACCTATAGCTACTAAAATTAGAATTAGGCATGGCTCTATGAAATCCATAGATGTAAGGACCTTGCCCTTATAATAAAGTAAGTGGAGATGGCATAGAATCCCAATATGGAAATATAGTTATTAAGAAAGAAATAGGATCATTTAATAAAATTTTAGGGTGTCGAAGGGTTTTATTCATAAACAAGATCATGACTCACCACCTTTCAAAAATTATTGTCTTCTAGTGCATTTTTCTCAACCAACGAGGAGATTCAAGGGCTATTAGGGCAAATTTGTCAATAGAGAACTAGAGATGATTTGACCAAAAGATGGTGGAGTATTCCTTGAAAGGTGGTAGCTCAATTAATTATTTTTGTACTCATGTTCCCTCTTCTCTTTCCCTTTATCATATATTACCCATTTTTTCCATTTTGTAATCTATCTCTCAGTTTTTTGAAGAAAAGTCTCTCTCAATTCTAGAAGAGTAGAGACTCTCATTTGATAAGTCTAGACCCTATAAAAACTTTTATGAAATACCTCTTCAAGATAATAAATATTTCCTATATTTATCTCTTTATTTTGAACTATGTTTAGTAAGCTTGTGCATGATGTAATTATGAAGGATAATCTTCCATGCCCATTATACTCTTTTCTTTACAATTTTAGGTTATTTTTTAGTTAATTGTAGGTTTGTATTTGTTTTATTTTTATCATTAATGTAAGGTTTGTGTGACTCCTATAATTCATCTTAGCTTAATTCATTGATTCCTAAACCTAGTGTATGAAATACTTATCTAATTAGATAGAGTTTGCAATTGTGTGAGCTATTTTTATCTTGTGATTCTTCAATGTATATTTCATGATTATGTGAGTTCTCATTTAATTTGGTTCATCACATTGATAAATTTCTTAGGATCCCTATTTACCCTTTACAACATTTTTCTTAGTGCAAACATTAGTATAGGTGATCTACTAAGAGGAAGTCAACCTTTTCCAAAGGTTCAACCCCACCATAGGTGACCCAGAGTGTGGGGTTGTTCTTATTATGTATCTCAATTAGAGATATCCTAAAGAACCCTCTCTAAGGGTGTAAATTGACTCTATAACAATTTTTAGTATGCATGATGGAACATAATTCAAATAAGATTCATCAAAGTTTGATGTTGGTTTGACCAATTTATCATAGTTATAGCTTCCAAGAAACAACATCTGGTGACTCCAAAATAGAAATTCAACATTTTGGTAGTAGATTAGTGACTATATCTCATGATAAAGGTGACCATAAGGTGACTTTATAGAGTTATTCCCTTTGAATTTGTTGAATTACCTTTAAATTTAGTCAAATGGTTAAGGTTTGGTAAAACACACCCATATAAAGGAAACTTTTTTCTTAAGTCAATTCTAAGGCATACCCCTATAAGAAGATCTTTGTTAAACCCTTTTATTTGCATGGAAACCCCTAGAGTTCTTCCCTTTGTGGCTTTTAATGGTGAAATTCCTTTGGACCTTCCTCTATATGATCCTATCCTAGTAACAACTCTCAAAAGTGTCCCTTAATTCACTAGATACCAAGATACAACCCCTTTTGAACACCTCATGGATATAGCCAAATTTTGCAACATTCAAGATATCAATGATGAAAATGTTGAAGTTAGGTTATTAGCCATCTCCTTCAAAGGAAAATCCTTAGATTGGTATAAAGTCCTTGATACTAATTCTATTACCACTTGGGATCAATTGGGGGATGCATTGTGAAAAATATTTAAAGATAAAAGTGACCATTTGTCACTTGTAGAGTAATTAATCACAATAAAATGAGCACTTCATGAGGTCATGTAAGACTTCAACACAAGGTTACAAAAGACTCAAGACAAAATCCTAGTCTCTATTAAGCCTACCCATAACTTTGCCTTCTTATACTATTTCAAGGCCCTAAACAGTGATATTTTAGTAATGATCTAGTCCATGGTAGGAAACACATTGCCAAATGCATATGAGGTGGCAATCAGAGTAAAAAAATATTTGGTGTAGGCTGGCAATCTTATACCTAGACCACTAATGCCTTTGTTCTCTGAGATCAAACCACCCCATGTTTCTATTCCTCCCCTTGATGTCATTCATCTTATTACTACAATTATTTTTATACCCTCACCTAAACAAGAAAAGGCTTCTACTAGTGGATCTAGTGATTCCCAAGAACAAAAGAACTTTCAAGAGCTTAAGAGCATGTTCTAATCTCTAGGAAATGAGCTAGGGAATTTTAAGAGGAAACAAACTTTTAATAGGCCTTATCAATCCTCATATCAACATCAATAGTAAGCTTATCAAACAATAATCCAACCTAAAAAGGAAACTTCCAAGTTTAAGGCCAAGTCTAAGGTCAAAACCAAGGATAAGGGAAACCTAGATATAATAGACAAAATAACTATAATCCAAATGTTGCAAGCACTTACAACACCTTACTCCCAGTCCATAATAATGTTGCTCAAGAAGTTGAGGGACCATGCCTTGGAATTAGTCTTTTAGGTAATCCCTTATCCCAAAGACTTAATTCACTCAAGTGATCAATGATCAATGGTAGTAGGTTGCTAATTATGGGTATAATCAATCTCTTATGGCTCAAAACATAGAGGTGCCCATGATGACAAAACTAGAAGAGCCTCAACAAAGTTAAGGGATTGATCAAAGACCAAGCTAGTTAGGTGCTACAATGGTTAACTATGAGCAATAAGAGTGTTATACACTCAATCAATAGGCTAGTTCTAGCCAAGCATACATTCTAGTGGCAGACAACACAAGGTTAAAAATAAGGAACATGAATGGTAACCCAGAAGGAGGTAGCAAACACAAGGTTCAAATGAAGGAAAATGAATGGTAACCAAGAAGTAGTGAAAGATCATCCTACCATTACTCTTTCAATATCAAAGTTAAATCAAGGGAATGCCTTTACCCCTCAAAAATCACAAACACAAGGTGTAGTTGTGGATCCCAAAGAACAACGAAAGGTTGGTGGTTCACCTATCAACATTGTGGAGCAAATTGAAATGTCCAATGTGAGTGTGCCAATGTGAGATATGATATATATGCCTGGTCAATTAGATATCCTTCAAAAAGGGTTATCACTAATAAATTTTTCTTATAAACCACCAATCAAGAAGAATGTGGTTCTCACTAATGCATCCAAAGGACCAAATGAAAGGAATCTATGTAAAGTGGTCAAACTTCTTCCCTTGTATATTTTAGTGATCATTGGTGACTCTTTAGTGTAAAATTGATTGGTAGATAGTGGGGATATCATCTCAATAATGTCAAAGTCCATAGTAGACCAGATTGGTTTAAAGTATGAGCCCCAATCTAAAGGACTGTTTCATCTGGATGGATCTTTCACCAAGCCATCTAGTATCATCAAGGACCGTAATTTGCCCATGTATGTTTGTTCTAGTGTTTCAATGGTTTAAGATGTATTGATCCTTGTACTTCCTCACTTTGCATTATGCTTATATAGATAATTAATTATAAATATTGGAGGTTATCTTGTATCAAATTGGTCATACATGGAATTTCAAACAAGATATGAAACCAAAGTGTCTATTAAAGTTGATCCCATTACACAATTCCACATTGAACCTTATGGGCCAGATAACATAAACATCAATTGCACCATCCTTGATGAGGATGAACATATGGTTGATTAAGAATTAAAGACTAACCCTAAGGAGATACCAAACATGCTCTTGGATGAACTATGGAATGACAATCATTTAGTTGATCCTTTAGAAGGAGTTGAAGAGAGGGGCATGGGTGTCTACTGCTTACATGAAGAAAATTAGTGCATACCATCCCTCATTAGACCTCAGTAAGATCCTAGTGGATTATGTAAATTTTTCTTTAATGGTTCAAGGAGAAAACATGGAGTGGGTGCATGTGCAATTCTAGTATCCCCCTCCAATGACAATGGCAAGTATTTATCTTCTTACAGGGTCCAATTTAGCTACTTTCGTAATGCAATAGAATATGCGGGCCTTATCCATGGCCTTCAATGGGATAATAAGAGAGGGATCAAACAATTTTAAGTTTATGGGGATAGTGAGTTAATAGTGAACTAGGTTAGAGGCCAAAATATCACCAATAATCCCTTGATGAAGTCTTACAAACATAAAGTGTGGGACCTAATTAAGGATTTTTAGGCCTTTAACATCCAAGCAGTGCAAAGGAACTAGAATCAACATGCTAATAGGTTGGTAGTTGTGTGAGCTTAATTTGATATCCTCAATGAGTTTTAAAATACCAAGGTGCATCCAAATGTCAAAGTGGTGGTAAGACCATCAATGCTAGATAATGAAGCTCATTGGTAGGTCTTTGAAAATGACAAGCAAATTGCCTATTTCTTGTAACAGTAAGTAGAGTTCTCCATAAACTAGGAAAAGTTTCAACATCAATATGAGGAGCAAAAGGTTAAATTGAGAGCCAATAATATTTTAAATTTTTTTTCATCATTGAATATATTTTACATGAGGGAGATCTATGATAAAAGATAAGGCAGTGATGTCAACCAATGAAGAGAATTATGAAAAAGTCATTGTCTTCAATGACATGCTCCTCAAGATTAGTAAGGTAAGCACTAAAGCCAAAAGGCATCATTTCATACAACTTTATAAATAATATGTAGACATATTTTCTTGGGAATATAGTGACTTGAGAGGTTTTGATCCCAAGCTGGCGCAACACACTATAGAACTAGAGGCTAATGCCAAACCTATCAGGTAGGAGTAGAGGCCTATAAACCCCAATATAGAAGAGCTTATGAGGAAAAATTTGACCAAGTTAATTGAATCCAAGATCATCCTTCCCATTAAGCAGTCCTCATGTGTAGCAAATTTAGTACTTATGAGGAGGAAAAGTGGAGAAATCAAACTATGTGTTGACTTCAGAGATCTAAATAGGATCTCTTTGAAAGATCACTATCCCTTACCATCCATGGATTAACTTCTTTAGATAGTTTCTAGTTTATAATTTTTTTCCCTTTTGAATGGATATTCAGGTTACATCCAAGTGTTGGTGAGAGAATAAGATCAATATAAGACTATCTTCACCATAAAGTGGGGCACATATGCTTACCAGAAGGTGTATTTTGGATTTTAAAATGTTGGGGCCACTTTGCAAAGAGCATGGATATGGCTTTCCAAAAGTTGTTGAATTAGATGGTGCTAGTTTACTTGGATGACATCAAAGTTTTCTTGAAGAAGGTTAATGAGCACATGGACCATCTAAGGTATTATAATAATTAATGATTAAGTGGTATTATTTATGTACCCTTAATACATTAAATTATATTGGTTAAATAATAATATATTTTATTAGTTATCATGAGTTTATCCTCATGTAAATAAATAATAAAATATATTAAATGAGCTTTAGATATGTTGGAACCATGAATGTGGTGGTTGGAAAAAATAATTTATAATGGGCAGATTACCTTGCCTATATAATAAAGATTTTATATTTTAAGATGTAATGAAAAAAGAAGTGAGAAGAAGAAAGACTATATTAGGTACTTGTTAGTTTCTCATATATGAATAATATTTGTGGGTTTTTTACATCTTTGAAGGTTTTTCCATGTATATTTATGTTATAGTGTGTTCAAATTTGCTCTCATTATTTTATGGTGAATATCTTTGTTATTGGCCTCACATCTAGATCTGGTATTTGCATGCAATTATATTGCTTGTTCTATCATGGTATCAGAACTAGTTGATACGTGATCAAGTAGAAATATCATAGATTGAAGTTTTTTAGCTTGTGTTCAAGCCTAAATTCATCCATTTTTCAATCCATGGTATGATCATGAAAATTTTCAAGATTCTCTTTCTATAGGAAGTAAGTTATCCTACTTTTTCCTCTCTTAAAAGCTTAGAAATTTTAGATCTATGCAATTTTTTATATTTTAAGCCTATTTTCATGTCATAGATCTAACTAAGAATATTAAAATAAACTAAAAATACTTTTTTAAGCATTAATTTTTTTAATATTTTCTTGTTTTTTAGACTAATAATCTGTATGAATGTGGTTGAAGCTCTTTAGTTGTAGAACTAACACTTACAAGGAGTTGTAAATATTAAGAGAGCAAACAAGTGAGCAAATCAATGCTTGGAAATTCTTTTATGGCCTTTGTATGGCCTTATTATTTTATAAAAAATTTGTACAATAAATATCTATTTTAGTCACTCCATTGGCTTAGTTTGACCATTTTCAAGCATTTTTTACCTTTATCTCACTTGATTTGGACTCTTGTAGCTCATTTCATATTTTTATCTCTCCTCCCAAACATCATTTTTAGCATATATGAGATAAAAATTAGTGAAATATCATTTTTTGGGTAGTAAATCTTAGTTTTTTTTCATTTTCTAAGTTTGTCCATTTCCAAACAATTTTGATATTTACTTTGTCTAATTTGGTCTCTTATAAATTTTTTTTCTCTCCTCCCAAGCATCATGCTTCGGCTTATATGGCCATAGAATAAGAAAAAAAATATAAATCATGTATTCTTAGTCATTTTTTGATATTTAAAAGTTGATTTCATGTTTTCTATAATATTTAAGCCTGGTGGAGCCATTTTTAGACCCTTAAGAGCATCAAAAGAAAATATAGATTTTTTTTACTTCTACTTGGGTGTCATAATATGACATAATAGTAGTGGGAGCATTAAAATATAATTTTACATTCAAACAATCATAGATCTGGGTCTACTAGTAGCTTTGGATGGCAATTTACAAGTGTTTTCAAGCTTTGGTTCACTGAAAATAGATGTCTAGAGCTCCTACAATCCTTCCCTCCTCTCCACTTATGTCATGCTTATATATAAAGAATGATATAGTAAGGAATTAATGGTTATGTTAAAGTTTTAATGAAAATATTTTAAAGCTAAAACATTTATTTATTTGGATTTATTCAACCCAAGTAGTGGATGCCACTTAAGTTTTTTTTTAAATCCTTTTTTCCTCCAAATTTTAAATAAATGCTTGAATTTTATTATGAAAGTATTTAATTATAGTTTATTTATTTTTAAAATAAAAAATAAAAATTATACTATAAAAATATTAAACATAAGACATAAGTTAGTGCTTAGTGGGTGAGTTGTAATTAACCAATTTTTCATGCAAGCACATGGTGGGCCCATGTGTGTTAACTTGTATTTTACAAAAAAGGATTAAGAAAAATATATAAATTTTTTTAATTTATAAAATCATGAGATATTTATTTTACATGATTTTAATATTTTTATTTAAAAAAAAAAATCAAAATTAATTAAAGCATGTAGCTTGTGTGTGAAGTCTTGTATTGGACAAAGGGAAGTTTACTAGTATTTTTTGGAAAATATTTATAGATCCAAGGTCCTTAAATTAAATATCAATATTTATATTTTTTTAATCAAAATTAATTAATTTTTTTTATAATTAGTTAAAAATTCTAGTTATTAGTCATGGAAAATCTCACATGGGAAGCTTGCAACGTTTTCGATACTTTTGACACCCTTGACTTTTCATATTCTTTGTCAAAGATGGTCATGTGACCAGTCAATATTTAAGTTCTTACACTTTTTGGACACATTTTGATATTATTTTATTTGATTTTAAACCTCCTACAATTTATTTTACAATAATTTATTCAAATAGTGTAATTTGCAACATTGTTTATGATACTATGACACTTGCAACTTTCACCCTGGTTACAATTATTTGTGTTTTTGAATTGTTTTGCAATAAAATAAATTTTTGATTTTTGTTTAAACACTATAATATGTGTATCTATTAAAAAATAAAGTATAAACCACATTAAAAATTTTGCTTTTAAAACTTTTTTTTCTTTAGTTTAGTATAAAATACAAATTTGTACTGTCAAATTTAAAAGGAAGGAAAAATATTCATGACTCAAATTATAATATGAAATTATTACTAATAATATATATATACTATTTGGTTAGCTTATTATAAAATTATTAGTGGATTTATTATATGTTCATCCCATACCCTACTTGTTAAATTTAACATGCTTGATTGCAATCTTACATATATTTCTATTGAAGGTTGTGTTAAAGCTTGATCTAAAAACTATGTGCAATAAAGATAACCCCTATTTACAAATATCCTATTGATATTTTTATTTATCTAATAATTATTAGGATATAAATTTCATAAGATGTGGGTGTTACTTCTAGATTCATGTAGGATCTATACTTAGATCAATAGAAATTAGCAAAGTGAATACTTCAGTATATAAAAGAAACTGTAAACTTTGGTTTATGTTATTTTTTCTTTGATTATGTTAATTTATTTTATTATTATGATGCTAACCATACTATGATGAGTCTTCTTCTGAATATATGTTTATTTTTGGTGTAGGTGCCATCACTTGGAGAACTTCATGTGGAAGTTGCTAAAGAAGCCTTGTGGCTATGAAGGATGATAGAATAACATCATGTGGAAGTTATTCATTATACCAACCTTCTTGGTGATAGTTAAAATTTTATAAATCTAGTTAAAAATCCAATACATCACCAATAAACTAAAGCCTATGTAATTTCATTCAATGCTGGACTTATCGAAGTTGCCATTGAGGGGGAGTGTGCATGATAATGTCACTTCTTAATAGTTGTGTGGGTCATGTGTTTCCTTCTATTTCTATATAATTATTATTTTAAATCATTGTAATATATCACTTTGTGTGATTTTAGTAAACTTCATATGGAAGTCTACATTATATCTAACACATAGTAGCATGGAGGTCTTTATGTTAGAAAAGACTCCAATATGTTTGGTTGATTATTCATGAGAAATTGTGGGATGTATTCTCACTGTGGGATGTAGTCTCACAATCATGATAGCCTAAAATCACTTTAAGTGGTTTAGAATAACATAGTGTAATTATTACAAAGGTGTATATGGGGACATAGTTCAAAACCTTTAGGTGTTTATGGATATATAGTGTAATTCCTTTAAAGGTGACTATGTAATTGTAGTTACATAGTGTAATACATTTGGGTATATATAGTTGTATAGTGTAATTAATTTAAAGGTGATTATGGGATTATGGTTACATAATGTAATACCTTTGGGTGTCTATAGTTAAATATTGTAATACATTTGGATGACTATGTTTACATAGCATAATTCTTTTAAAGGTGACTATGTCATGATGAAGGATGTTTATTTCAATTATTACCTCTTAAAATTCATCATGTGGGTGGTTCATGAAATGTAAGTTCATTATGTTTTTACCTCCTAAAAATAATCATGTATTCCCACTTAACATTAAGGGGGAGTATTGGAACAATTAATAGTGAAGTGGTATTATTTATGTACCTTTAATACATTAAATTACATTGTCTAAATAATAATAGATTTTATTATTTATCATGAGTTTATCCTCATGTAAATAAATAATAAAATATATTAAATTATCTTTAGAGAGGTTGGACTCATTAATGTGGTGGTTGGAAAAAGTCATTTATAATGTGCATATTACCTTTCCTATATAATAAAGAGTTTATATTGTAATATGTCATGAAAAAATAAGTGAGAAGAAGAAAGACGGTATTGGGTACTTCTTATTTTCTCATAATATGCATAATATTTGTGAGTTTTTTACCTCTTTGAAGGTTTTGCCACTCATATCTATGTTATGGTGTGTTTAAATTTTCTCTCATTATTTCATGCTAAATGTCTTTTCTATTTGTCTCACATCTAGATTTGGTGTTCATATGCAATTGTATTGTTTGTTCTATCATAAGGTTGATCTTCCAAAGATGTAGGGAGTATGGGATCTCTTTAAATCCAAATAAATGTGTGTTTATTATTCATGAAGGTAAAATTTTGGGTCACAATGTTTCAAATGAAGGACTATCCATTGACCCTGATAGAATAAGTGTTATCTTAGCACTATAAGTGTTATCTTAGCACTATCTCTACCCAAGCACAAGAAAATAATCTAGGTCTTCCCTAGTAAAATAAACTTTGTGAGAAGATTTATACCTAGTTTCACAAACTTTGTCAAACCCATCACCACCATGTTGAATAATAGCTAAGTGTTTTATTGGTCAAATAAAGGTAAGGCAACATTTGAGGACATCAATAAGGCCATTGCACAAGCACCCTCACTCATGAATCCTAATTTCTCAAAGGATTTAATATTATACACCTTCACCAATGTTGACAACATATCAACTATGTTGATGCATAATAATGGTGAGGAACATGAGTAACCAATTTCCATTTTTAGTCAAGGGATAGAGGGATATGAGGTAAGGTATACTTTCATAGAAAATCAGGTTCTTTTAGCTCTAAAAAGACTCAAAAAATTTTGGCCAATTCTTTCCAATAGTAAGGTTCATCTTATGGTGTCTCATCCTAGAGTGAGGGACTTTATCCTCAACAAGGGTTTGAATGATAAAAGAGAAAGCTAGATTACCAAGGTCATGGAGTATGATGTGGAGATAAAATTCACCAAGCTAGTAAGAGGTAAAGGCTTGTGTGATTATATGGTTGATGACCTCAAAGAAAACAAATATTTTTTTGGTAACATAAGCCAACTTATAAAAAATGAACCTCCACTTCATAAAAGCTAGCTCCAAGACATGAAACATTTTTTTGTGATAGGAGAATGCCCCCAATATTTGAAAAAAACAAAAAGAAGGTATTTTAGGCTATAGTCCATACCTTATGCATTAGTTGATGATGTTATTTTTATAAGGGACCTCAATGGGGTACTTATTAAGTGCATTGATGACAATCAAGTGATAAATATCTTGGAGAAGTTTCATGATAGACCTGTAAGAGGCCATTTTGCTCCAAGAGTAATTACCTTGAATGAAGCCAATGAAATAGAATTATTGAGCTTTTATGATAACATAGTGACCAAGTTTGGTGTCCTAACTACTATAATTTTAGATAATGCCTTAGCATTTGTATAGGTGATCCATCAAGAGAAATCTAACCTTCTATATAGGTTCAACCCCACCATAGGTGACCCACAACTTGGGGTTGTTCCCATTGTGTAGCTAAATTGGAGAGAACCTAAATAACCCTCTCCAAGGGTGAAAATTGATGATTAAATAGTTTCTAAGGAGGACATGAGTTTAGGAACATCCACTAGAGGTTCTAGTATTAAGACCGTGACATGCACCATAGTTTTAGAGCAAGATACATTTGTGTCAGATGGTGGTGGAGGTTCAACAAGAGGATAGGAGCTAGGGAGTCCTTTGTGTGATGTACTATATGCACACATGGTTGAATCACATATGAGATACCTCAAATAAAGATATGTGTGGTAGCTTTAGACATTTAATTTTTTCCACATTTAGTTTCATAATTAACATTACTAAATATTGACACAAATTCCATTATTTATCACTAATTAAACCATAATCTAAAATTCATTAATATCAATTCCCTTCAGTTTTAAAATAATTTAATTAATAAATATTAATTTATCATTCACATAATTTCATAAAAACAATTTTAAAAAATGTACAAGTCACCAAATCACTTCTTATTTCTCTCAACTATTTGTCGAGTCTCCTAACCATGTATTTAATTTCCTCAACTAGTTTTTAGTCATCATTAATCCTTTCAACCAATTTTATGAGTCATTCAACTACCTTGACTCATTAATAATAATATTCAAACTACAAAATAACTTTCCACACTTTTTTCAACCACATGAGGAATTGGTCTTCTCCCCTTAAATGAGGACTCAAATTTGACTATCCAAAATCAAGATAATCCAATAAATCAAGATTTTATCAAGCATCCATCTTCTCACCCAAAATCTTATAAATTGAAGTGTCATCCTTCATTTTCAAAAACCATCATCAAGATATTAAAGGGTTATCAAATTTCCCCTTTTCACCATTTTAGAATCTCCAAATCATGTCCTTATCCTACTAAAATTTTATTTGCATTAGAGATTAAATTGAGTAACCATATAGTAACTTTCAAGAGCAAATTAAAGTTAATTAAATGAGAAGAATACATTCACTTTCATTGGTAAGATGGAAGGTAAATTACTTATTTATCTTATTCTTTCATTAAATATTTATCTAATTTTTTAAAATAGTATTTAGAATAGGGAGTTGATTATCTATTTGGTTTCTTAATATTAAGTTATAATTTATAAATATCAAATTTTGGCACACTTGGTGGGGCATTCCCAAATATTTCTCATCTTATATGCTTTTCTTAAAGTTATTGAATTATATTTGAATTCTATTAGAGTGCATAACAACTTAATCTTGGTCTAAGAAGTTTTCTTATTATTTCAAGTGTAGTTTTTATATGTTTATGAGTATTCTATATGGCTTTTGAAGAATGGAAATTTTATTATGAACAAAGGTAGTTTCATTAGGGAGATTAGTGAAATTTTTATTTAAAATAGAAAAATAATTTAAAACTATTTTTGGGCTTTGTCTCTAGTTTTATCTTTATGTTTTCATTCCTTTTTTATTTTATATTTTTTTGTTATTTATTTTTTTCTATTTTCCTATTTATATTTTATATTTTTTTGTCTTTCTTACACAACAAATAAATTATCAAAGAAAATGGTGAAATTGTTATGAAATTAGGTAAAACTATAATGAACTTTGACAAATTTGTTATGAAATTTAGTGGTTTTATTATATGTTTTAGTGGTTTTGTCAAGGAGAGATTTTTATATTTTTCAACTTTCTCATTTATATTTTTGGCTAATTTATGAATTTGAATTTTTCTATAGTGATTTTATTCCATTTAGTAGTGAATTTCTTCTATATTATTTTATTTTTCTATTTTAGTCTTCATTATTATTATTTTTAGATAACTTATAAGTTTTTAGATTGCCAAATTCATTACATATAAAATACTAATTATTTTGTGTAGAACTATAAGCCAAATAATTAAGAAAGATAAACCAAGCATAATTTCATTTTTATTTTCATCATTTTTTCATTTAAATATTTTATCTTAATTGGTTAATTAGTTAATTAGCCTCATTTCTTGAAAACTTATTTATTTGTATTATAATATATTGGATATGCTCTTTCCTTATGTCACATTGGTGATGATTTTTGGAAATAAAAAATAAATATTTTAATTTTATGTTTACCCAAGCTATCTTCTATATGTTATTTCTTCACGTCACATTGGTGATAGTTCTTGGAAATAAGAAATGAGATATTCTCCATTTTTTCTCTATTTATAGGGGTTGCATCAATCATGGAATTCATCACCAAGTGGTATTAAAAACCCTGTGTACCTTTGAGGTATATAAATTATGGTTCAACTATTTAAATTTCTAAAGTGGTTGTGTGTTTTAATCACACCATGATGTGAGTGTATTTTATCCTCCAATACTCAGGGTTTCAATAGCTACATAAAAGTCTTATTTTTTGGTGGCACTATACTAAAATCCTATGGATAGAGTGGTCACATAGGGATTATATCCTTTTATACATCTAGTTAATTAACTTCTTCGATGGTCTTGGGAATCATCATATAAAAAGGTATATAAAGGATACCCCCTAGTTAAACTTATGTAAATCATAATCCTTAAGAATCCATTCAACCATTTTAATTGTGGTGCACCTAAGAGGAGTGCATTTCCTAGGAAAGTTACACTCAACATACCATTGAAATCATGTTTAGTGGTCTATGCGTAGGTCACTACCTCCATAGTTAGTGTTCTATCATATTGGGTTCACACTATTAAATGAGAAATAAAGTATACACGAGGTCCCATAAGTCACTCAAGACCCTTGCCTAGTTTTGTACTTTTCATGTGGCTTGCATGTTTTGTGTCTAGTTATAACTTATATTTTTTTATCTCTGATTTAGTCTCCTTGTGAAAAAACCATAATTGAAATCTTTCTTATGTGTTTAAAACTAATGTTTAAAAATATAATTTCTTAGTTTTTAGATCAAGAATGTTTTTTTCAATTTAACCAAAACTTCATCCAAAGAAACCAACTCTAAATAACTTGAATATCTCACCAAAAAAATATTTTCAATTTAGATTCATAAATTTTATGAGTCAAGAACATAAAATTTAAGGCATGTATCCAATCACTATGATTAAATCCTACTTAAACCATCATCAATATAACATGAACAGAGAAGATCTATTTCTAAATGACTCTTTCCATTTCAGGAATAAATTAGAACATGTTGAGGTCAATGATAATGATAACCTACCTTTATAATATGAATGTGAATCTAACATTAATATGCCTAATGAACCACCATGTCAAGTTAATGATTACCTCTTTACAAATAAAAATCAAGTTTTGTTACACTTTCTATAGCTAGGATCTAAGTTCCCACCTAATTTTATTCAAAAGGATTTACCTTACCTCATGTATAGGAGGAATAAGACCCATCCTAAACAATATCAAAACCCACCTATAAACTCCTTGGTAAGGATAAAGCC
Source organism: Torreya grandis (assembly GCA_037957365.1). Taxonomy (NCBI): domain Eukaryota; kingdom Viridiplantae; phylum Streptophyta; class Pinopsida; order Cupressales; family Taxaceae; genus Torreya; species Torreya grandis. The sequence goes on from JARHVA010005854.1 coordinate 789,221, forward strand.
TTTATAGAGTCATCCAATTAAAATATTGAAAATGTTTCCCATGCCTATGTGGATAAGGGAAAATTAGTTCTAAACAACACATCATAATAAAGTCATGTATTTACCATAAAAAACCACATCCATACATTAAACAAAGAGATAGATTATTGATTTAACTATTTTGGGAATAATGGAGTTTTATTCCTATTTTAGTTAAGGGTTTAGATTAACAAATCATAAAATAATATTGCAATAATTATAGTCCTGATTTGTATAATTTATTTATCTTTTTTTACCTTTTTAAAAATATAAATAAATAAGGAGAAATATAACTTATCTTGAAACTAGACTGAGATGAATAATATAGAGCTTGAAACTAGCTATGCATGATTGGGATAGTGTGGTGAACTTAGATCTAGATTTTATTTGGTGAAAGGACAAGAGCACAAAAAATAAGATACTTTAGGGTCCAATACTATTATTCACTCTTATTGATATTATCCAAACTAGTCACAAAGATCTAAATTTTTTCAATTCCTTGTATTGTTCTTGTGTGAGCCTACCTATGAAATCTTGAGTGCTAAATGTCAATAAAACTCGCTATAGATATGTTTTAATATTCAAACCCTAACCCTCCATCATGATTGATAAAAGGGGATTTGAATCACTTAGATAAATGGGGTGTTAGTGTGTAATATGTACTAATCATGTAAACCATACCCCTTGTATGGGCATGCTAACTACATACCAATAGTCCAAAGAGGGATAAAGCTATATGTAGTTCTCCCACTTAATGTGATTTCTGAAATAGTGTGATGAAAATGTAAAATGACAAATTGGAAGTGCTTGAGGTGGCTAGGGACTGGTATGAGATTTTGAATATGTTTATAGTTGTATTGGGTGAGCATATGTAGAGAATATGGAATATTTACTTTGTGGTTTATTTGTATTCTTTCTTACTTTTTAATATTTATCACCTCCCTTTGTAAATGAGCTTTGAATTGGATTTTATAGGGAAAAATTGGTCATGGTTTAAGTGTATTCATTCTATGGTTTAAGTGTATTCATTCTAGGCCAACATAATGAAGGATAGAAATCAAATAAAAATAGCTATTTGGGATCAAATTACAAAGGAATAGGAGTGCCAAAAATGGGACACCCTAAGGTCTGATGCTATAGTCCAGGTATGGTACTCCTATCATATATGCTCAAGACATAAGGGATAAGATTAGCCTAAGAAATAGAGTTTGACTGAGCTAAAATGACTGTTTGGAAGGCTATAAATGATTGGCAATGAGAAAAAAGGTGTTTATAAGGGTCATAAGAGCATGAAAGAAGTACCTATGGATATGGTGTCACAATCCACACTCAAACTACCAATTTGGATATTTGATATGACTACATATGCCCCCTCTTTATTCTAGTGATGTAACAAAGAAAAATACTAAGATAAAGGAAAATAGAAAGTGTACGTGAAATTACCTATAAGGGTGAAGGCCATGAAGATGTTTGATGTTGAATGATGATGAGTGATGTTGAGTAATGTTGGGTATGTGTTGTACCAAAATTAATATCATGAATGGAGATGAGTGCTCAATTCCCTGAGAGTGGCTCAAGATTGCAAAGGTTATCCCTTTAGCTCCATCATCACCTACTAAGTGAAGCTATTTGCTCATACATGTGTTAATCGATGTTTGGACTATGTGTCCAATCCTTTTGAGTATGTGGCTCAAGAATACAAAGGCTAACTATTCCTTTGACTCCATCATTGCCTACAAAATGTGGAACTATAAACTAATACTGATATGAATATGTGTCATATGAAATGGCTCTTTAAGCCCATAAATGCTCTATAATATGATAATGTGGCATGGATAGTCAAATGTGTACTGAGAAATAGGCCAATCTTGGTCACTCTAAAAGGTGGAGACTAGACTTGTATGAAAACCATATAAAACTTAGAACTAGGATTATATGAAAGCCATTCCAAAATGATGTCAACCACCTATAAATATAATAATGCATGTAATTGTTCAGAATACCTAGGTAATGTAATAAACTAAAAATAAAAGAAGTCAAATATTCCATGCACATTGTCCCCAATCACTGGTGTTTATAACATGGATTTTGATCCAAAATTTATACCAACTTCCTAATCTAAAACTATAATTAAGAGCCATCATGTCATGCATTATGCCCCCTACATCTATATTCTTTAAGAAAAATTGTATTGAAACTATTGAATTTGAACTAAACTATAGCTGACAAAATTTTAACTAAACTTACCTTTCTATATATTTTTAAAAAATCTAGGTCTTATAGTGTTTGGATAAGAGCACCAAAAATAAGACACTTTATTGTTCAGCACTATACTCTAAATATGGTGCTCTTGTCCTTTTTTTTATAATTATTTTATATTCATCACTATGTTTCTAATTTGTTCTACCTATTTTGGGTTTTGATTTCTATTTTGAGTGTTCTAAAATTTGATTTTTGACTGGCAAAGGGATTTGATCTCTATGATAAAAACACCTATTTGTTACCCCCTCTTCTAAGGGTAGGAATGAATACCTTGCAATAACTACCCTGAAAATAAACAGCCCTAAAAGTATGTTATGCTATGAAATACTTGATATAGTAATGACAATCAAAAAGATGTCTCAAGATATAGCATATTTTGTATTGTATATTAATAGCTCAATAGAGGTATGCTTAGATAGATGTAACAATGTAATATCATGTGTAGTATATTAAATTGAAATTGGAAATGATATTTGTTAGTTGGTAGTTTTCAAGGAGGGATGGAGCATGATATCCATCATGGAATATAAGAAAGTTAGATAATGCATGACGTGGATCTTGACATTGAAAATAATGGAGAAGTAAAAGCATGCATGACAAGAAGCATACAAGAGTGGTCAAGTGGCCAATCAAACAAGGCACATGAGAAAATATTACTAAAACTAGGAAAGCAAGCATACAAGGCATGTTAAAATTCCCACATACATATATAATTGAAAACAAATAAGGTTGGCATGAGAGCCATAGGCACATAGAAGAGTAAAAGTAAAGGACATTGGTAAATGTCTTAAGGCATACACAAAAGACAAAATAAGAACTGAGAGATGCAATAATATCTAGTTACTCAAATCAATAAAGGAAGGCATGTAAATACTATAAATACAATCACATATAAATAATCAAATCAAGAACTGAAAGTAAACAAGACATGTAGCACAAGACTAGGTAGATGCTAGGAAATACACAAGTGTTATATACTAATGAGTGTAAGTAGAGTAATCTATGTAAGCTAGTAAATAACATACATGAATATAATAACTAGAGTGTGTGGTGTAGGAATGACATAACCTATATGGTGAAGTCATGTAGAAGATGCCCCTAGTGGGTATATATGTCGATGTGTGTCTCGAATGTAAAAGTAAGATGCCCTCTCAATGGGTAGAGTGAAGCAATCAAGGATCTAGGTCTCACTGTAGACACTCAAAAAATATCAAGTGAAGCATGGTAATGTAGATAAATTGATAAACAATAATATAGAATAGAAAAAAGTAAGTCTAGCATGGTAGTATAAATGTAAAGCATGAATGATGCATATAGTTGAAATATTTTTGGTGTGTTTGATTTATTGGAATATTTTTTGTATTTTGACATGTTATATTATTTTTTATTTTTGAATATTTGAATACATTTGGTATTTTTTAATTTTTAAATATTTTTGGTATTTTGAGAATAAGTTATGTACAAATAAACATAATGAAACTATGTACAAGAAATTGAAAAGAAGATGTGTACAAGTAAGCAAAAAGAAACTATGTACATGGAAGCTAAGAAATTATGTACAAGTAAGCTAAGAAGAAACAATACCAATAAGTCTCATAATAGAATCCCTATCATGGTTTCCTATATCAAGGACAGGGATCATTCATGATAATGAAGCATGATGGAAGGGCTAAGACTATGAATCTAAAATTTGTGTATATTGTAAGTGTTCTAAAATGTCTATAGTGGAAACTAACTATGGGGTCCCCCAGTAACACTAATAAGTAGATGAAATTATGGGGCTCTTAGGGACCCATCTAGTAGTAGAAGAAGGTCTCTAAAAATGTGCTTTGTGTGTAGAGGCATGAGACTTCAATGACACTACCTTGGGTGTGAATAATCTAGATGGAAATTATTTAGAGTCCTAAAACTATCACTGATGTAGTGGTTACTCTAAGATAGGCCAATATGGAAGTTTATAAACTCTCTATGATAGTAAGGGAGGCCTCAACTATGTTTGTATCACTATCTAAACCTTGATGTCCAAATAAACAAGTGGCCATACTTCTCATGATATGTAGGAACATGATCTGTATCTAATGTTATCTATGGTGCACTAACTATAGCTATACATGGAGAGTCTGTAAGATGTAACCTCAATGTATGTACAACTAATACTATGTGTTGTGAAGGAGTCTCATCTATCCACAATCATAGTGGATTGCTACATGAAATAACACCATGTGGCCTCTATTGTGATGTGTAGGACAGAGCAATAGATTGATATATAACTATAACCTATGATGGGGGCTCATCTAATCTCAATCGTAGTGGGTTGTTTCATGAAATAAGTCCCTACAAACTCAATTTTAGTGAATATCTATCTAGATTAGTACTTTGTGATGTGGGTTCATCTAATCTTAACCATAGCAGTTTGTTATTTGAGATAGAACCCTAAAAAGTCTTTTTTGGTGTTTATACCTATGTTGGATATGTATATAGAACTACACTATGTACTTCATAGACTACACTTCTATATGTAGGTTGATCTTGTTGAACTAGTCTCAAAACCCTTTGAGTAGGTGGGATAGGATATATCCTATAATGATCTATCCTATAAACTACATAACTCTCATGATGAGTAATAGATGATTCTTGTGAAGGAATGTCCTAAGATAACTTATTCATGGAGGAATGAGGTCTATGGATCTATGATTGAGATGATAAGTTCCCCCAGTGTGAATGTTATGATGTTGTTATCAACACTTTTATTAATACAATACTTGAGTTCATAACAATCATTCTCTCTATGTCCATGAATATGATGATAGTTACAAAATGGCCGATATGGTTTCCTATGTAAGAGATGTCAATCTTGATGATGAGTAGAAGGAAATGTGACTAACCTCATGTCTATTAGTGTTGATAATATGACATAAGAGTTATCTGACTCTAAATCAAACTATAGTGGTGCCCAACTGCTATTCTCTATAGTGCATATTATAGGTGGTGCTCTTGAAACTATCTCTTTATTTTTAATTGGTTATTTTTTTGGTTGTGGTCTCTTATATTGTTTGGGACATCATGGATGATTAGTTCTAAGAGTTATATATGGAGGTAATGTTATGAAATCTAGATAATCCAATCAATTGAATCTAAATCAATCAATCCTAATTTCTTCTCCAAGGCTAAAAATATATAATATAAGAGCCAAAAAGAGAACTTTGTCTAATATAATAGATGATCTATGAGATTTTCGTGAAGCCCTTTTATAAATATATGTTTAACCTCTAAATATATTGGTTTATATATCAAGCATAACATGGAAGCTTTAAATTATAAGATATAATCACTAACTTGATCTAAAGGATTTTGATGCAATGTGACAAGTTTCTCATATTTAACATGAGGGCCCAAGTTTTCTATGTAATATCTAAGAAATCCTCCTCTAAGTCATCATATGTATGTAAGGAACCAATAGGGAGTATATGAAAGAACTAATTTTGTGCATCACCGATTAATGTATACTAGAACAACTTCAATAGAATCAAATGACTTGCGTTTGATGGTAAAGCCTTTTGAAAGGATTTAAGGTGCATGAATGGGATTTTAGGTACATAAAATTTAGGTAATGATGGTATCTAAAAAAATTTAGGCAATGAAGCTTTCACAAAATTTTTTGGAAGAGGGTTACCATCCGAGTCATTGGCATCCATCCAAGACTTATAAGCCTTGTTTTCTCATGGAGATGTACTTGGTATTGTAATTCACCAATTGTATGCATTAAATAAATAATATCTTGGGATGGTATATTAGTATCTTGAAGTGGTTCATTTAAACATTGAATCTGATCATTCATTTTAGCCATGTGAATGATACATTTAGAAATTATATCATAGAGAGGAGGTGTGCTCACTTGAAACTTTGGAGGAATGGTAACTTGGAACTTAGTAGAGGGATGTGTTCTACCGTTCTCTTTGGGTGAAGAATGAGAAATGGTTGATATTATAGTGGGGGGTGGCTTGGTAGATTCATTGGTATCTTTTGTATTTAGTGAGTCATATTCTAATTAAATAGAATATGTGATGTTGTCATTAACATGTGCATCATTTGAAATAGAATAATGCATAGAAGTAGAAGCAACATTTTCTAATGCATTATGTTTAAGAGGAGTGAAATAAAATTTAGAAGCATGAGATGCATTTTCTTCTTCACTATGTGCATAATAGTCATCATTATTCCATGCATTATCATAATCAAAATTTTATTCATTCAAAATTAGAGAATTAGAAGTATCACTTTCATATTCAGTCTTATTTTCATATTCATTTGCATGTTTACCATCATACTCATTATCACTTCCATTATCACTAGGGAGAGGTAAGAGAATATTCTAACTCTTTTCTAATATGCAATAAATTTTCATGTGAAATTGGAATATTATGTTCATTTATGTTATCTTGAATGGAGTGCATGCATTATTTTCATTTGCAATATGATAAGTAAGAGTAAGAGAATTATCATTTAAACATTATTTTTTCATTGTTTGAGATGAAAAAGTAGAGTTAATAACATGATATTGATCATTTGAATTATGCCTTGGAAATTGATTATATTGCATTTATATTATTGTAATAGAGAGAGAGAGAGAGAGAGAGAGAGAGAGAGAGAGAGTAGGTTTAAATGTAAGAAAATTATCACCAATGAGAGGTTCACTTGGAAATACATGACTAATTTATTCATTTGATGCATTTTGAATAGGAAAATGAGATGAAAAGTTCCTTTCCCATTTATCAAAATTACTTTCTTTAGAAGAGGAAAGAAAAGAGATATATTTAAGAGAAGGTGCATCTAATTTTTCTTCATTATCACTTTCATGTGAATCATCATATTCCTCATTATAAAAATAGTAATTGTCTTCATTGTAAATGAAATCATTTTCTACATTTTTGTCTAATGTGCAATTTTTCAAATTTGTCCATTCATCATTATAATTATGAGAAGTCAGAAATTTATGTATGAGATGAGAGGGAAGAAGTGTCGTAGTGGCCATTTTATTGATTTCACCAAAGAAAATATGGAAAATTAATATTAAGCAAATAATTTAAAAAATAAATACTAACATAGAGATTTTAAATTTTTTTTGACACTCTAAATAGTTTGGCAAAAATCCAAAAATTTTATCTAAAAATTGTAAGGGAGGAAGGCTTGGGATTTGAGGACCTAGTTTGAAAATCTAGGGTTTTGGATTGGAGTTTTAAAATTTTGAAATTATGGAAATAATTTTAATTCTAAAATAAATTTAAATAAAATAAATACATAAAAATTTATACAAAAATCAAAAATTTGAAATTGATTTTTTGCAAAAATATTATGAAGGAAAACCCTAAGGGTACCTAGGGTTTTAGATTTGTTTAAAGTAAGTCAGGTTCACCAAATGATTTAACTATTTTGAGAATAATGGAGTTTTATTCCTATTTTAGTTAAGTGTCTAGATTAATAAATTAGTAAATAATATTACAATAATTACAGTCCTGATTTGTATAATTTATTTATATTTTTTACCTTTCTAAAAATAGCAATAAATAAAGAGAAATATAGCTTAGCTTAAAACTAGACTGAGATGGATAATACAGAGCTTGAAACTAGCTATGCAAGACTAGGACAATGTCATGAACCTAGATATCGATTTCAGTCAACAAAAGGATAGAAGCACTAAAAATAGGCCACTTTGGGGGCTGGCACTACTATCCACTCTTGCTATTGTTATCCAAACTAGTCACAAAGATCTGAATTTTTTGGGTTCTTTGACTTATTCCTATATGAGCCTGGTTATGAAATCTTGAGTTCTAAATTTCAATTGAACTTGATTTAGAGCTATTTTAATATTCAAACTCTAACCCTCCATCATTCTTGATAAAATGAGATTTAAATCACTTAGATAAATGGGGGGTAGAAGGGGGGCATTAATTTGTAATACACACTAAACATGTAAACCACACCCTTTGTGTGGGCACACTACATAAATACCAATACTCTAAAGAGTGATCAAGCCATATATAGTTCTCTCACTTAATGTGTTTTATGTTATAGTGTGATGCCAATGAAAAAATGACAAATTGAGAGTGTTTGAGGTGGCTAGGGACTGGTATGAGAGTTTAAATATGTTTATAACTGCATTGAGTGACTATATGCATAGAATAGGGAAGATTATCTTAATGGTTTATTTATATTTTTGCTTGATTTTTAATATTTGTCACCTCCCTTTATATTCATGCTAGGCTAACATAATGAAAGATAAGAATAAAATGAAAATAGTCATTTGGGTTCAAATTTCCAAGGGATGGGAGTGATAAAAATATGACACCCTAAGGTCTGGTGCTATAGTCCAGGTATGGCATTCTTATCCTACAAGATTGATACCTAGGGGGATAGGATTGGCCTGGAAAAGAGTTTGGTTAAGCTAGAATGACCATTCAAAAGGATAAAAATGATTGGAAATGAGAAAAAAAGTGTTTAAAAGGGTCATAAGAGCATTCAAGAAGTACCTATGGATAGGGTTTCACAAGCCACACTCAAACTACCAATTTGGACATTATATATGACTATAATTATATTGAATTTAACCTATCAAACAATCATTCAAATGCAAGAATCAATAAATGAAACAATCTAATAATCAATTAGAGTTATCCTAATAATAATGTCAACAATGTGGATTTAGGATACTCCCAAACAAATCAAAATCAATCATACTCTTGACCACTCAAAGACCATAATTTTTTCAATAGTGCAAAACCACGATGGATAATATATAAGGATTTCATTATATACGTTGTTTCCAAATAAAAAATTATGAGTTTGAATAACTATATCCATATTTATTTGGTATAAACATGATGAAGGTATCTTTTCTTATCCTTTTTAAACCTATATAATTTGAAAAGTACAAAGTAAAGGGTGATCATAGGGAGTATATTAAAGAGATTTATATGGCTTATCAAGAAGTCACTTATAGTGATAACTATATAATTAGACTCTTTACATGTAACCTATGAGATCAATCCTTAGAATGGTTCTTATGTATACCTAAGGGGTCAATAACTACTTTTGTATATATTTTTGAGATGTTTTTGAAATCATTTTATATAATTTTTTACATGAGTTGACTATGTTAGACCTACGAAATGAAAAAAATGTAATAGGGAGATATTATCTTATTTATTACTAATATTGTGCTAAATTTAAAGTTATTTTCCATGTTCACTTCTTGAAAAACAAATCATTACAATTTTCATAAACAATCTCAATATTTAAATGTCCTTTCAACTTCAACTTCATTGTGCCACTTATTTTAATGAAACAATTGAAAATGGAGTTAAAATTGAAAGGGCACTCATTACAAAATGCCTCATTCATATTTTTAATAAATATAATCAAATCCAAGTTCAAAAAGATAAACCAAATTTTTCCCCTAAGAATAAGAACATAGTAGTGACGGTGTAATTGATGTCAAATAAGTCCAAAATGTCTAACCTATTAATAACATTAGTGTACCTAGTGACCAACCAAGATAAGACTATAGGAAAAGGAATTTTACCCCATTGGAATAACCACTTGAAGTTATCTTTCTCAAGTTTTTAGCCATTGATATGATCATGTTTCTAAATATAAAACCCTTTGATGAACATTCTCCAAAAATAAAATGGTATAGAAAAATGAATATTGTGAATACCATAAAATCAAAGTGAATTCCAAAATTAGATGTATTAGACTTAAAAATTATATCCAAGACTTAATTGATCATGGTGTCATATAAGTAGACAATCATGTGTCCACATATATTAATCAAAAGCTAGGGATATATTTGGTTCCCCTTTTGAAACATGAACAAATACCTAATAAACAAACCGAAGGTCAATACTAAGACAATAATGTGAATAAAATAATTCATTCATTTGATTCCATTGTTAATTATATCCAACATATGGATAATCATGTTTCTATCATTAAGAATAATTACCAAGATTACATAATCACTACAAGGCACAAAAAAACAACATTCCAAGTGTTCCTTTACCACCTTTGAAGGTAAGTATAATATCATTGAATAACTTGAGAAAAATCTTACCAAAATCTCTATTTTGGACCTTGTCAAGACATTGACTACCTAAAAGGACATTATTTACAAAAGGTTATAAGAATTAAAGATCCCGTAAAACATTAATCCATCTAACTTCCAAGCACTTGTAATAAATTTGTCCTCTAATAATCACATGAATTTTGACCATATTGATACTTTCCCCCATTGATTCATCCCATAACTTTCTAATTTATATTGAATTCATTATCTCCAGACATAAAGTAAAAATGGTTTTTAAATACAATGGGTATGACTTAAATAGTTATACATTAAGCTTTATTAAACATTTTGGAATTCAACAACAATTCTAAATCCCAACACTATCACTATAAAGTCATGATAATGCAAAATACCAGTCAGTTGGGACTATATATCTTCCACTTATGGTGGGTACCATTATACAAGAAACTTCAATCTATGTCTTAGAGCTAGATCTACCATACAACTTGATACCTGGTTGTTCATGGATCCATGCCATCAACACCATTCCATCTACCCTCCATGAGTGTCTCAATTTTTCCCACTCTTATATGGAAGTTAATATTCTCAATGAGGAACCTTTTTAATATTTTAAACTATTGGAAGGGCGATATAGAAATGCTAATTATTTTTAAAATATCTAATATATTTATGAAATAATGAGGAATCACCAAAATTATAAAACTACATCCCTCTATATGATCTACCTTATACATCTATAAACCAACCATCTAAATCCAAAAGTCAACCATCCACATCCAAATCCACAACTCCATCCTATAAATCCAAAATTACCATTGTAGATAAAGGTATGGGAGAGTATGAAATCCATGATGTCCACTTTCTAGGTAAAATCCATATGTATCCAAATAACCATGGTAGGCCCCATTATAATATACAAGCACAAGTAGTCTGAACATTTAGAAAAACATTTTTCATTGAAGGTGACTTCCTTTCCAAAGAATAGACCAAATAATATAATCCTTCTTGGCTCTAAATTTATAGGTCTCCACATGTTTTTAAAATAACCAATATTCAACAACAAAAGATATTATGTGTAACATTATGAATTATAAGAGAAAAGGCCTTGGTATTCATGACCAAGGTCTTGTATAATTCATAATGTCTAAAATGAAAGAAGACTATCTAAGCATTGGATATAAACCACCTAGTGTGAACCCATGTGACTACAATAATGATTCTTGTTCAACATCTGGTGAGTCCTCTTCTAGTACTAATATAAGCTCCATTCATAACCACTATAAGGATATTTAAGTCACAAAAAATTCCCTTGCATATATTTTGAACCCTAATCTTACATATTCACAAATTATAACTTTGGACCAACAAAATCCACCCTTGCTTGACCATTTTCAAAATTAGGATGTTATATCTAAATTCATGAGAGTTAGAGATCACATTCCGTTAGGTGATCATAAGAAGGATTTCAAATCCACTTATATAATTCAACATACTTTTGGGATCATATATAAATTAATCACCCACACAACAATAATATCCTTGAATCTAGGTTCTCTATATAAATATCAAATGAAAAAAAATCAAAATCGTCAAGACATTTATGAGGAACTTAATCTTCCTCCCACTCCTAAAATTTTTCAAGATTATCCCACATTATTGATTTGGAAGACCATTGATGTAAATATGTGAACCAATGAAGAGTCTAAAATTTTGAATATTATCACTTCTCTTGATATTGAATAACAATCAATCTAAATTCTCCTTCTCCAAGAATTTTTAGATGTTTTTTCTTAGTCATATGAAGATATGCCTCGGTTATACCCATCACTTGTATTACACCACCTTATTTTTCACATTGATGTTAAACCTATTAAACAAAAAATTAAAAAAAAAATCATTTTTAGGTGGTTGTACTCATATATGAGGAATTAAAAGAAATGTTGGAATTTGGCTTCATTTGACCCATATATTAATCAAAGTTGATTTATAACATGGTGTAAATTAGAAAAAGATAGTATGGATAAAATTAGGTATTGATTTTTGAGATACTAATAAGGCTTATCTAAAAGATGACTTTCCATTTCCAAACATTCACATAACTATAGACTCTATAACATGTCATGAAATGTTATCATTAATATATGGTTTCAAGATATAACTAAATCAAAATTACACTTGAAGACCAATACAAAAAAACATTCATCACACCTTAGGGTAGGTTTTGTTACCAAGTCATGTCATTTGGTGTAAAAAATTCTAGATCCACATATTAGTGTGCTATGATAGTAATTTTTCATGGCATGATTCAAGTTATTATTAAAGATTATGTAGATGATATTTTGGCCAAATTTAAAACAAGATCAAATAATACCATAATACTACATATGATATTTTAGTGATTAAAGGATTGGTTATTTTAATTACCTAAGTGATTATATGTTTTGAGAACACCATGATGTGAGGGGGTTTCATCCTCTAATACTCAGGGTTTTGATATCTACCTTAAAGTCTAGTTTGCTTATAACAATCTAATAAAATCCTATAGATGGAGTGGTCACATAGGGACTAGACCATTTTATGTATCTTATTTATCAACTTATTTCATGTTCTTGGACCTCATAATACTAAAATTTATATATATGACACACCCTAGTTAGACTTGTGAAAAAAATAAAACTTAATAAGCCATTCAGTTATTTGATTTATGGTGCACCTTGGAGGAGTGAATCACCTAGGGAAGTTACTCTCAAAAAATCCTTGAAATCAAGCTTAGTGGACTATGGTTATGGCACTACCTCCATAGTTAGTGATTTGAAATATAAGGCCAACTGTATTCAATGGGAAAGTAAGTATACATGAGAGCCCATAAGTAGCTCAAGACCCTTGCCTAGATTTATACTTTCCATTTGACTTACATAATTTATGTCTAGTTATAACTTGTTTGTATATAGTTGATTTAATCTCCTTGTTAAAAATTGGTAGTTCAAATCCTTCTTGTGTGTTGAAAACCAAATTTTGAAAAGCTAATTTCTTAATTTTCAAAATAAGAACCTTTTTTTTAATTTAACCAATACTTCATCCAAATAAACCAAGTTCAAAAAATTTGAATATTTCATTAAAAAATTATATTTTAAGTTTAGAGTCATAAAAATTTTGAGGTAAGCACATAACATTTAAGTTGTGTCTCTAATCACTAGGAATCAAGCCTATTCAAATAATACACAATATAATACAAATAGAGAAGAGACCTTTAGAGATGAGTCTTTCCATTTAATGAATAAATAAGAACATGTTGAGGTCAATGATAATGATAACCTACCTTTCCAATATGAATATGATGTTAATATTCCTAATGAATCACCATTTAAGTTCAAATATTTTATGCTTTCACAATCCATCTGATATAAAGAGTTTATGGAAAAAACTATGTGTGAGTTTTGATATTCTCAAAACTCACACATAGTTTTTTCTAGAAAATATTTATACCCATCTTAAATTTCTAATCACCTCTTATAAAATAAAAAATGAAGTCTTGTTATGCATTTTAGAGATAAGAGTTAAGTTACCACATAATTTTGATCAGAAGGATTTACTTGACTCATTTATATGATAATAAAACACCTCATAAACAAGATAAAAACCCATCTATAAACTCATTGGGTAAGCGTAAGGCCTTTATAGAGTCATCCAATGAAAATATTTAAAATGTTTCCCATGCCTATGTGGATAAGGGAAAAGAAGTTCTAAAAAACACATCATAATAAATTCATGTGTTTAACATAATAGATCACATTCAATGGTTAAGAAAAGAGATATTTCATCTTCAATACAAACTATAAAATAGTCCTTCAAATCCAAATTTTAACAAATCAAATAATCCAACATTTAATTAGTGTTATCGTAATAAAAATTCAAATAATCTAGCTTTAGGATCCTCCTAGACAAATCAAAATCCAAATAAAAATAAAAACAAAAACCAATCATAATATTCACAACTCAAATACATAACATTTGTACAATAATCTCAAATCATGTAGAATCAAATCCAAGGATTGTAAGATCAAAGTTATTATAAAAGCAAAAAATACAATTTTGAAGAATTGTGTCCATATCCATTTGACATAAATATGATGAAGGAAGCTTTTCCTATTCATTTTAACCTCCAAAATTTGATAATTATAAAGGAAAAGGCAATCCTAGGGATAATATTAAAGAGTTTTATATGGCTTATCAAGAGGTTGATTATAGTGAAAACTATCTGCATAGACTCTTTCCATGTAGCCTATGAGGTCAAGCCTTAAAATGGTTCTTACATATATGTAAGGGGTCAATCACTACTATCATATATATTTTTGAGAGGTTTTTGTAACACTTTTATTATAATGTTAAACATTAGTTAACTATGGTGGACTATGAAACTCCAAATAATGCAATGGGGAGAGTGTCTCCTCTTTCTTACAAAGATTACATGTATTAGTAAGTTCATTTTGATGATCACTTTCTAAAAAACACCAATTATAATTTTCACAAATAATATCAGTCCTAAAATGGCCTTTCAAATTCAAATTCATTGTTTCATTTATTTTGGTGAAATAATTCAAAAGGGAGTTCCAATTGAAAGGGTACTCATTTCCAAAGGCCTTATTAATATTTTCAATAAATATAATCAAACTAAATTTAAAAATGATAAACCAAAATTTTTCACGAAGAACAAGAACATGGTAGGTGATGGAGTAACCAATGTCAAATGAGTCTAAAATATACAAACTATCAAAGACATTGGTATACCTAGTGGCTAACCTAGAAATGATTATAGGAAAAATACTTATACCCCCTCGAGATGATCACTTTAAATAGTGTTTTGCAAGATGGTAGCTACTAATATGATCAGATTTCCAAACATAAAATGATTTGATGAACATACTCCAAAACCTAAATGGTATAGATAAAATAAATATTGTGAATACCATAAGATCAATGGAATAACCAAAAATAGATGTATGAGACTTAAAACTATATCTAAGACTTAATTAATCATGGTGACATAGAAGTAGAGATACATGTGTCCACATATAATAATCAAAAGCTAAGGATAAAGTTTCCTTCTTGAAATATGATTAAATTTGTACTGAATAAACCCAAGATAAAACCTAATAAAATAATGTCAATCAAACCAGTCATCCATTTGATTCAATTAACAATAGTATCCAACATATGGATAATCATGTTTTTCTCATTACGAGAAAATACCAAGATTTCACTATCACTATAATGTGCACAAAAATAACCATTCCAATTTTTCTTTTTCCTAACTTTGAAGGTAAGTATAATATCATTTAATAAATTGAGAAAAACTAGCCTAAATCTCTATTTTGGACCTTCTTAAGACATCCACTACCTATAAGGCCATTTTGTACAAAACATTACAAGAGTCAATAGTCCTAGAAAACATTAATCCATCCAAATTAAAATCACTTGTGGGATATTTTTGATATAATAATCAAGTGAGTTTTGACCATATTTATATTTGCCCCATTATTTCATCCCATAACTTACCATTGTATATTGATTTTTTTTCTTTTTTGAGTAGTAGTTATTTCCAGCTTATGACGTTCCTAAATCTAAAATGGTCTGTTAGATTTTTTATCTTGATTTTACCCTTGGTATTAAGATATTTAATCATACCTTCATTAAAACCTCATCCCTCCAAAAAATGTCTTATAACCATAATAAATAATTCATCCAATGTGCTTCTTGATTCACAATCCTTAACACTACCTTATACTATATAGGTTATGATGGAATTTTATTTTATTCTATAAATATTGATGATGTTGCTTTATATATTAAGGAAGTTTATGATGGTATATGTGGTTCATAAATTAGTGAAATTATCATTTCCGAGAATATTCTAAGAATCAAATATTATAGACCTAAAATGGAAAGTGATTCCTGTGAGTACGTCAAAAAGTGCATCCCATGTCAAAAACATGGGGATCTTATCCACAATCCATCTCAAAAAAATTAGCTCATTTTCATTCCATGGTCCTTTCCCACATGAGGGTTACACCTCATTATTAAAATTAATCCTAGTTATTTAAATGGACATAAACATATAATTACTACCACTTAATACTTCACCAAATGGGTGAAGTCCATTACCCTTACCTAAGTAATAAGAAAATAGATCTCTAATTTATCTCAAACCATATAATGTTTCATTACAATATTCCATCCACCATAGTTTATTATAATGGTAAGTATTTCAATAATAAATATGTAAAATACATTTGATAAACATATGAAATCAAGAATAAATGGTATACATCATATTATCCCCAAGAAAAGGGTCAAGCAGAGTCATATAATTAAAAAAAAAAATCAATATCATTAAACAAGTTGTCAATGATACTAGCCATGATTGGAATTTTCAACATTATCATAGTCTATGATCTTACCATACAAGCATTTAAATACCAAGAGGGACAAACTTGCATTCCCTTATATGTGGCACTAAGTATATCATACCATTTGAAAACAACTTACCTTCATACACCTCAATTTCACCATTTACTGTCAAAATTAACTTTTACATGCTAAATCTTAACCATACCAAATTCAAATTCATATTAAAATCATCTCCCTCCAAAATTCAAATAATTAATTAATTATTAATCAGTAAATTATAATAATTCACATCATTTTCTTTAAATATTAATTAAAAATATAGATTTTCCGCCTCACCCAAACATCCTCCATGTTTGTCTGAACCATGTGTTGAATCATCAAACCACCTTCCACAAATTCCTCAACTACATTATGAGTCATATTATAAAATTTAAACTTTTAAGTTGGCTCAACCAACTATATTAACCCATTCTTTTTGACTCACTCAACCAACTCCTCTTTCTTCTCAACCCATGGGGTTGGTCATCATCATCATAGATGCGGACTAATTACTAACCTTTGATTATTTCAATAATTCAACAAATTCAAATAATACTTAACAATTTGATTAACTTATCTTAAGATTACAAATTGATGGGAAATCCATCACTTTCAATCATCCATGTTTATGTTATCAAATTATCAAGGAATCAAAGTCATCAAAATCATCTTGCATACCAATACATCACACAATTACCTTTGCTTTGAAGAAAAATTGATCACCCACATACATTAACTTTAAGATAAAATCACATTCAATAATAATAAGGGAAGTTTATTCAACTTTGGTTTTTTGAGTATGTGTATTTAGTTTGATTTAGTTTATTTGTTGATATATCATTGAAGTCTAAGTTTCAAGTTTAGATTTGATTTTATTTAATTTTATTTATTATATTGAATTATATATTTATAGATTATACATTTTAACATGATTGATGGGACCTTGTTCCTCATCTTTTACATCATAGGTGCATCTAGGAACTCATTTCAGTCATTTTTATTGATATTTTATATGCATATACATTTAACACTTGTTTCAAAGTTTATTATTTACTATTTTAAGTTATTTTTATATGTTTTTAGCTTGATGTTTGTGAACCTTTATAAATATTAATTCATCATATACATTTCAACAAATAATGAAATCATCTCTAAGCCATTTTTATTTACATTTTTATAGTTTTTTTCCTAATAGTTACTGTGTTTTTGGATTGTATAACCCCCTCATTTTTTTGTCCTAATTTCTATTTTGTCTTTTGTTTTATATTTAACATATTTTTTTACTTTGGTGAAATCATTCTAAACTTTGGTGAAATTATTTTGAACTTTGGCAAAATCATTCTAAACTTTCGTGAAATCATTTTGAACTTTGGAGAAAATGTCTAAAAATTCAATGAAATAATTAGAAATAGTGAAATAATTTTGTGAATATTTTATTTCAATTTTATATTTTTTAGTTTTCTAGGCTTTTCTATCTATTAACAAATTCACTAATTTATTTGATTGTGTAATAATGGATCAGTCTAAAATCTTGATTTTATGTGTTTTTTGTTTATTTTTCTAAATTTTTTTAGGTTTCCTTGATCTTCTAGCCAAACAAAAGACTTTTAATAGTTTATTTATATTTTTTTAGTCAAATACAAACCAATAAAAAGCTATCCAAACAAAATTTTAACTTGTTTTTAATTTTCTTTATATTTTCTAACAATTTTCTATTTTAACATTTTTATTTTTAATAGTAATTAGAAAACATTTTATTTTTGGAGTTAATTAATCTTTCATTTTCAAGTAGTTTGTGTTTATTTATCTTGTTTTGTATGCTCATTTCCATGGTGTTACATTGGTGACAATACTTAGAAAATTAGAAATCACATTTAAAAAATTTTGTTACCCAAGAACCACTTGCATGTATGCTCTTCTCTTGGCATCACATTGGTTTATATACTTGAGAATCAAATGCAAGTGTTAGTCTTCTTTTATTTTTATTTTTTTAAGGGCTCTATTGATCATTTATTTCATCACTACATGGTAACCAAAACCTTAAGTACTAGAAGGGTATATAAATTGATTTAGAGTTATCATTATTGGCTAAGTAATTTTATGTTTTAAGAACATTATGAAGTGATGGGATTCTATTCTCTAATACCTAGGCCTTAGAAAACATGACTCGACATTTGGTTTTTTTTATGTCAAAATAATGAAATATTATGGGTGTGTTGGGCAACTAAGACTAGACCCATTTGTGTGCATCTATCCAATTGGTTTTTTTCATAGTTTTGGGCTTCATCATACTAAAAGGTACATAGAAAACTCCCCTAGATAATATTGTTTAAACCTTAATCCTACTAAGACCATTCTTACCATGTAAATTATAATGTATCAATTAGTGGTTAGCACCAAAAAGCTACTTTCCACACACCCCTAAAATTGGATTTAGTGGGCTATGGGAATGGTAGGATATTCCATGATTATTATTGACTAATTTGACCCCCCAGTCAAATAATTCAATCCCTTTTCAATTTGAAACTTGTCATAGGGCTTCCTAGGTCTTAAAATGTACACCATTGTCTTAAAATAGGTCACATATTATATTTCATCTTAGTCACATTTGTCTAAGTTTGTCTCATGTCATATTAAGCCACCTTTTGTCACTTGGAATGAATTGTATGGTTTCCTTAAGGTAACAAGTGTTTTAAAGTGTATGTTAATATGTTTAATGTTATGAAATTTTTATATGTAGGTTTTTTAACTAAAAATTATAGGTTCAATGTACCAAGAAGGAGTTTAACTATAAAGTAGGCCATTTTTTGAAGTTGTACAGACTCTATAAAATCCCTATAACATGTGATCATTTTATGAGTGTCCATTAATATCCATAAATCTCATCTCAAATATCAATTTTCTTTGACAAGTCCAAAAATGGTAAAAACTAGTTTGTCTCTCTCATCACTCTCTTGAGCAAGTCAAACAAGTCAACTAATTTACAATTGGTATGAATAAGAGAGGTAGAGTCAATGTGAATTATTTTGGTAGATTTTATAACTCATAATTTTCTCTCATTCCATATAAATATTTTTCATATCAGTGAATTTAGTTTCATGAACAAATGTTAAGACTACTAGTGCCTTCTAATTGACTGCACATTCCTAACACCTCCAAGTTTTCTCAACTATCTGTATGATCTAATTTTTCCAAGTGTTAAAGGTATTATTGAAGATCATGTTAAATATATTCATGTTTATTTCAAGGTAATTTATCATGTGTGTATATTAATATGTAAAAAATATAATTATCCTTGTGTTGGAAGTATAAACATTATGGTTTGTAGGACATAGATTCATTAGTTGTATTATTCTAGTCTTTATTTATGGTTTCAACTAAAATTTAATGTGCTTGTGTATCTCCTCTAAAAACATGGAGGTTATTTATCCATTAAATTTTTGCATATTGGGACTTTAAATCTGATGGAGATAAGGTTCCAAGTTAATTAAGGACTGATCATAGCTTTTCAATATGATAGTCATATATAGTTACCTGTATGCATATACAAAGTAGGGAAGATCATTCAAACCCAAGAAATAGGTTGTGTACATTTTCAAGACTTTAATGGAGGTTCCTAATTCATTTAGGGCTTATAGTGTTGATTTTTTAGTCAACTCAAACCTTACAGTTAACTAGAGCAATAAAATTTGCTTAAGGTGAGCCTTACCTTAACTTCTCCAAAATACATTTTTACTCTATATAGTGTCATATGTTGTTTAAATACCATGAGGTTTATGAGAGACTAATATATTAGGCATAAATTTAATTTCAAGACATGAAAATAATTTTCTAGGTTAGATATAATGATGATTTAGGGACTTTCAATTCCATCAAGTTTCCACTATAAGTAATCAGTAAACACAATGCCAAAATCCAATAACCCTGTAACATGCAATAGTGACCTATAATAAGAGATGAGAGCATTGTCTGAAGGTATAGGATAAGTTAATACATATTAAAGATAATATTAATGACCTAAAAAATAATAAAAAGAGTGAATAAATTCTCAATCACATCTTCACCAATAGGAAGGTCTCATATTTCCTAAAACAACATCTATAGTCTGATTGTAAAGTTCTTATGCATTAGTAGTAAGAGATGAGAACATAGCCTCAAGATAAGAGATATATCTATTTAGGTGTGATGACCTCATTAATATAAATATTTAATCACAAATGTGAAGTATAATCCTCAAATAATAATCACTACCTATAGGAAAATCTTCATTTCTTCTCTAATGTACACCTACTCTAATGTACACCTATAATTGAGACATAGTCTACAAACTAGTTCAAGCTTGTGGGAGATTGCAATATGGTTGTGATATATAGGGTAAGGTGAATTAATATGTATGATCCATTTTAATAATGATTATATCACATTATCATGTGATTATAAGACAATTTAAATAGAGAGAGTTGATCAAAGGGATCTAACCTCACCTACAGTCAGCTAAAACCTTGCCTACAGTCATAGTCATAAAAGCTAGTCTTGAGGAATTTGAAGGTTTGAGGGGTCTTAGGTGTGATATAGATTTAAAATTTTGTAAAAATAATTTTCATGAATTTATAAATACCTACATAATCTCATTTAATTTATATTAATGGGGGAGATGCCCTATATTTGATCTCAGACATAAGGCACTTTATGAGCAACATAGTCTACAAGTTTAAGATGTGAATGTGTAAAGGATGAGATAACAGTGTCTTGAAATTTTTTATAATGATGTGTAAAATTACATTGAGGGTGAATATATAGGGTTAAATCATCCACAATCATTAATACTACTCAATTGGTCAAACACACCATAAACATAGTCTTGTAGACTAGGCCTAATACTGAGTCTAGCCCTAATGGCTGCCAACTTCATTCATAAAGACATATGATATTTAAAAAACATGTGATGGAATTCAAGGGAGAATATAATACTAACATGAACCATTTAGTTTTAGATAAAATGTCAAAATTGACCATTTTGGCCTAATTTGATCTTAAGTCTGCTTAAAATGCATTGCAAGAGCTCAAAGACCAGTTTCACTCACTCATATCTATACAAATGCTATACATGGTGCCCAAAGAATTTTTAGATAATTAGGGAGGATCCTGATCTCAAAAATTGTGAATTTTTTTTGAGGTTTAAATGTCTAACTTATATCAATCATTTCTAAGAAATTGGACCACTAAAAACCCTCCTAAAACCCTTGTTCAGACCTAATGGAGAAAAGATGGAGTATGAATCCAAAAGGGTTAATTTAGATAGGAAAGTGTTTGGAACATGTATATCACTCTCCTAGGATATATGACATCCATTTAATCCATACTATCACTTGTATGGATAGACCAAAATATAGGTTTCTTACAAGATTTGAAGTGTGTTGTAGGTACATATGAAAATTATTGAATGAAAATCATGAAAAGAGGCATATATAGAATTTTTCCAATCCATCAACTCATTTATCACCATATTTGTGCATGAAAATCATTCTCCTACACTTTTCATTATAGGCAGTCTAAAAGAGACAGTGAGAGAGAGAAGCGATGGTCTAGTGTGAAGATGAAAAAAGTGATGTTGAATATTCTTAAAGTATATGATAGACTAAAGGACAAAGGGGGTATAATTTAGTTATATAACATATATAAAATTAGTCCCCTTGTGTAGGTATGGGCTACCTAAGTGATAAGTGTAGGCTTTGAGGCCTAGAAAGCTAATGAGTGGTTACTAAATAGTGAATGACAAGTGGTACAAAAGAGGATATCAGTTGATTGGCATATGAGCGATGTTAAAACCTTGATGAGACCTTCTCATGAAATTAAAAACATTTCAAAGATCTCATGATAGTTTTATATAGTTAATTGGATTCTACATCATCAAGATAATTTTAATAAGGATAATGAAGAGCCTCTACACCACCTTGAGGGTGAATGATGCCTTTCTAATGGACAATTGTTTAAGAGGACTTCAAAACATATTTTACACTTCATTATCTTTAATTGTAACTAGTTTTCATAGTTTTAAAGTTGGCCTTGTGACCCTTGATCTTCAATTCTTCTCTCTCCTCTCATATGCTTTATTTATGCAAGCCATTTTGGAAATTGTATCTAGTAAACACCTGGTATGGTGAAGCCCTGCTAGTTTGGCACCTTGTTTTACCTTGGAATAAATATTTTAAAGCTGATTTGATATCTAAAATATCTTAATAAGTGTGATAAGTAATTTACTTAGATTTTAAGTGATGAATATGTTCTCCTTGCTTCCATTCTACTCTTGCATGTTTCATGTGAGTGATATCTCTTCTAATAAGTATTATAAAGTGTATATGTTTGTTAAGTGTGTTTTGAAGTGTGAGAGGGGATAGTAGTGTCTATTATCAGAACTTATTTTCAAGTACCTATGGTTATACATATCAATCTACCTCTATGAGAAATACTTATGCTAGAAGGATAATGAGTTAAGGTTAGTTTTGGTAGTCTTAATTCTTAGTACATATGCAAGTGTGTTTGTGGACTAATATTTGGTGTATTAACTCCATTATTATAGGTTACATTCTATTTCATTATCCCATTTTCAACCCCAATAGTGATTATCCTCATTTAGTGTGATCTTAAAAGATAAATCACTAGATTTAACCCTTTAACCTAGAGTTTTACCTTTGTTATATACAACCCATAGGCCTATAGGTAATACCATGTTATTAAAATATGGGAGAGGCTTAAAAACCCTATTTTAAGGTGTAATATTTTTTTAAAATTGTTTTAGTATGCCTGGTGGGACCAAGGTCCAAAAAATTAGAAGAACTATTGGTGTGTTCTTCCTACTATCATCTTTTAGAAGAATTCAAGCAAAAATCACCAATGGTGACTTTGAATTCAATCATCTAGTTATGAGTATCCCAAGTACTTATTTTAAAATAGTTTGATAAATTCTTGTGTTTCATTTAAATAATGAAGTTAATATGGTTGGATATGTTGATATCTCTTACTACACACAACCTTATCAAAGTTTTCATCCACCATATGGTCAATCCATTCCTCCTCCATATGGTCATGAAATTATCGAAGAGTCTTGTGAAGAAGCATATGAATAATACTATCAAGGAGATAAATTTAAGGCTCTTGAATAATAAATCAAAGATCTTAATATGCAAGTTATAAAATAAGAAAACCAAGCTCTCAAGAGATAGATTCTTGTAAGTATTCTTACCCAATAGCCCTATCCATCCTATTAAAATCCTATACAATCTTATCAAAGTTAATACAAAAACCCATACTCCTTTCCTCCTCCTCCTCCTCCAATTCCACCTCAATAGAGGTCCTTATTTTCACTTGCACTTGGGATCCTAAAATCATAAAGGTTAATGAAGAGATGGGATGAATAACTTTTTTTTATCCCTATTCATTTCATATAAAAATGAGAAGATTAGTTGATTTCCTTATGAATAAGTGGAGATTAGTTGAATAGTAATCTAAATATTTCATCAATGAATATTTACATGAAATTATATGTTATATATAATGGTTGGTTGATAGGCTTACAAGGTGGGAAAACCAGCATGTTGAGAGGCAACTTGCAACTATTAAAGAGCCTAAATAAGGCTATGAAGAAAGTGAAAATCTATTTGAAGAATAAGTTTCTCCCTCCCATCCTTAAAATTTTATTATGTTCCATGTCATTATTCTCATGTTAGTTATCCTTATTAATAACATATCCAATCCTCAAAAGATAATAGTAGTCTCAAAGTTCCAACTTGGAACCAATAATTTGATGATAAGAATGAAAATATTGTGTATGGACAAACCACATTAACTTCTCTTCAAAATCCTACATCTTGTCCATCCTATAATTCCATCCAATAATATTTTCAAAATCTAAAGGAATCCTTAGTTTATAATGTGTAAGTCAAAGTTATAGCTATGGAAGAGCTTCAAAAGATAATGAAAATCATAAGCTATTTGATGAAGAAAATGAGGTGTCTATAGCTCAGTAGAACCTTCTTTCTCTCTAAGAATTATTTTAAGTTTCTCTTTCCATTACCTTACCCATTAATGATCCCTCCATCACTCCTCTTACTCTTTATTCAAACCATGAACCAATTCATCACCATCCCAAATCATCCCCTCTTGGAGGAAAACACATCTTACAGGAGGAAAAAAAAGAAGACCACACTGTGTTTACAGTTGATCAAGAAGAGAACACAAATGATTATGGAGAATATCATACCATAGTAAATCCAATTAGTGAGAAAAATCACAAGGAATCCATATTATTGACTCAAGAAAAAGAATTTATAGATTAAATTATATCTATTCACTAGGATCTTGATCAAGGTATATGGTAGACCTACTTGAATATGTTCAATGAGTATGAAGGTCTTGAGAAGATATTTCTCGAAGGAGAGAAAAATCATATTATGGTGGAAGAATGAAAAGATATTATTTAAAAACCATGTCTTAAGGAAAATCATGAGGTAATCTATGATGAATATGGAAATCATGAGCATGATCAATAGGATTACTTTGAATAAGTTGTGTTTCTTAAGGAGAAAGAGAGCAAGGATGATTGGTTATAGCAGATTGAGATTTTTGAAGAACTTGAAGAGCTTGTCAATGTTAAATTTGAAGTGTATAATAATTTAGATTAAGATTTCCTCATAGATGATAATGACCAAGATTGGATGGACTATACAAATATTTTTGATGAGCTTGAAGAGCTAGCAATGATAAAGAACCTAATCTCATTCAAAGTACCATGGCGGTCAAGGAAAAATGACTCATTAAGGAATCATTAGAGGTTAAAGCTAAGAATTCTCATGAATTGTTGAGGTTTTACAAAAATTCAAGAGGAATTCATATTTATAGGTTATCTATGTGTGGATGCCTGAATAGCATTGAAGGTCATGCTAAAGAGGTTGGAAAACATCAAGAAATTGAAGACATCAAGGCCAATGCTCAATTAACAACTTGATTCATGCATTAATTCATCTCATGGAGAAATATATGGTTCAAACCTTCCCTTTGACCTAGGATGATAAAATTGATTTGGGTTAGTTTGTACATAACCTAGTTTGCTTAAGTTTTATGTCTATTTTCCCTAAGTGTTCATGTGAACACAAGTGTGTTTTCTTTCTTGTCTTATCTTGTGTTTTTTTCATATTTTATGTTTGGTCTTGTTTGATGTTTTCTCATATGTATGTCAGTGTCAAATATGGTGTATAGGTGACTCCATATCCCAATGGATAGGAGAAGGCATTTGGTATTTAGCATAGTAGGCTTGTTATCCATAAGAAATCACCAAAATGTGGACTAATTTGACCCCTTGGTCCAATAATTCAACCCAATTTAAAGTTAAAACTTGTCATAGTGTCTCCTAGGTCCTAATATGTCCACCATTGTCTTAAAATAGGTCACATATTATGTTTCATCTTAGTCACATTTGTCTAAGTTTGCCTCATGTCATATTATGCCACTTTTTGTCACTTTGAATGAATTGTATAGTTTCCTTAAGGGGACAAGTGTGTAAAATTTTATGTGAACATTTTTGATGTTTGTAAAGTGTTAGAGGTAGATTTGTAACTTAAAATTATAGGTTTAATGTACCAAGGAGTTTAACTTCAAAATAGGCCATTTCATGAAGTTTTAATGAATCTATAGCATCCCTAGCACATGTAATCACTTCAATATTGTCCCTTTAGATCCCTAAATATAATATACAAGATAAATTTACTTCTAAATGTCTAAAAATGGTAAAAACTATTTTTTCTCTATCATAACTCTCTTGAGTAAGTCAAATAAGTCAACTAGTTTACAACTAGTATAGACAAGAGAGGAAGATTCAAGGTGAATGATTTTCATGGATTTTATAACTCCTAAGAGGATCTTAATACATGGAAATAGTTTTTGTATTGGTGAATTGAGCTTCATGAATAAACGTTAATATTTCTAGTGTTTGTTAGTTGACTACACATTCCCAACACATCCAGGTTTTCTCATTTGTCTACATGATTTGATGTTTCCAAGTGTTGAAGGTATTATTTAGATCATTTTCATTGTCTTCATTTTTTTAAACTCATTTGGAATGTTTAGATATGAATATGCAAAAATATCATTCTCCTTGTGTTAGAAGTTAAAACATTGTAGTCTATAGGACATGGTTTCATCAATTACAGTGTTTAATTCTCTATCAGTGGTTTCAACTCAAAGATAATGTACCTATGTGTATCTTTTAAAACCATGGAGGTTAGTTCATCATGAATTTTTTTAATATTTTGACTTAAAATTTGATAGAGATAATGTTTCAAGGCACTAATCAAGGACTAATGAAAGTTTTTTAATATGACAATCATATATAGTTACCTATAGGCATCTACAAAGCAAGAAACATCTTTTAAACCTAAGAAACAAGTTGTGTACATTTCCAAGACTTAAATGGAGGTTATAATTTCATTTAAGGCTTATATATTTGATATTTTAGTCAACTTAAACCTTACAATAAACCAAAGAAAGAAAATTTGCTTAATGGAAGCCTTACCTTAACTTCTCTTAAATACATTTTTGTTGTAGATAGTGTCATCTATTAGTTGAATACCATGAGGTCTATGGGAGACTAATGTTTCCATTCTTTTAGCTTAGGCCTAAAGGTAATGTAAATACATGAAAATAGTTTTCAAGGTCAGAGATAATGAATATTTAGGACTTTCAATTACATCAAGTTTCCACTATAATAAATTATTAAACATAGTGCCAAAAGCCAATAAACCTATAGCATGCAATAATGACCTATAATGACAGATGAGAGTATAGTATTCAAGCATAGGAAAATTTCATACATATGAGAGATATTATAAATGACCTCAAAAATAATTAAAATATCAAATGAATTTTTAATCACATATTCACCTATAGGAAGGTCTCATATTTTCTAAAACAACATCTACAATTTGACTGCAAACTTCTTGTGCATTAGTGGTAAGAGATGAGAACATATTATCAAGATAAAATATAGGTATATTTAAGTGCGATGACATTAGTAAAATAAATATTTAATAATAATAAAGGTAAATTATAATTCTCAAAAAATAATCACTACCTATATTAAACTCTTCATTTCTTCTATAATGTACACCTATAGTTGAGACACAATATGCAGACTAGTTCAAGCTAGTGGGAGATTGTAAGATGGTTTGTATACAAAGGGTAAGGTAAATTAATATGTATGAATTTTTTTTAAAATTATTATATCAAATTATAATTTTATTATCAGATAAATTAAATAGATAAATATAGTTGATCAAATAAGGTTCTAACCTCACCTACACTCAACTAAAACCCTGTGTGCATTTGTAGTCATAAAAACTAGTCTTGAGGAATTTGAAGGTTTAATGGGTCTATAGGTGTGAAATATATTTAAAATTTAGTAAAAATAATATTAATTATTTTATAAATACCTCCATATTATAATTTAAGTCATATAAATATTTGAGATGCCCTATATTTTATCTCAGATAAAGGGTACTCCATGAGTAACACAGTTTGTGGGTTTTGTGAATGTTGAAAAGATGAGATGACAATGTCTTGGAATATTTTATAATGATGTGTAAATTTTAATAAAGGGTGAAAATATAGGTATAATTCATCCATAGTGATTAATAAACACTCAGGTGGTCAAACAAATAGAAAACACAGTCCTGAAGACTAGGCCTAATACTAAACCTAAAACCTAATTGATCCCAACTTCATCCATAAGGCCATATGATATTTAAAAATCATGTGATGGAGTTTAGGGGGGAATATAATATTTAAATGAACCTTTTATTTGTAGATAAAATATCAAAATTGACCATTTTGGCCTATTGTGCTTTTAATCCTGCTCAAAATGCATTGCAAGAACTCAAAGACTAGTTTCACTCACTCATATATGTATGGACACTATACATGGTGATGCAAGTAATTGGGGATATTTAGAGAGGGTCCTAAGATTAAAATTTTTTATGGTTAAAAATATAACTTGTATGAAGCATTTCTAAGAAGTTAGACCACCAAAACCCTCCTAAAATCCTTGTTTAGACTTGATGGAGAAAAGATGAAGAAATGTGCATTCAAGATGGGTTAGTTAGATAGGAAACTATTTGTAACATGTCTAAATCTAAAAAAATATATGAAATCCACTTGATATGTATTTTCACTTATATGATACAACAAAATCTGAGTTTCTTGTGGGATTTAAAGTGTGTTATAGGTACATAGGAGAATTGTTTAATGAGAATCATTGAAGAAGGTCTATAGAGACTTGTTCCAACCCCCCAGCTCATTTATCACCATAGTTTTGCATGAAAATCCTTTTGATACACTTTTCATTTTAGTTAGTCTAAAAGAGACAGTGAGAAAGAGAAATGATGGTTTGGTGTAAAGATGAAAAAAGTGATGCTGAATTTTCTTGAAGACTATGATAGACTAAAGGACAAAGAGGGATTAATTGAATTTTTTAACACCTCTTAAAAGAGTCCCCTTGAATAGTTATATGCCACCTTATCATGATAATTTAAATGTGTCAAATATCCCTATGGTAGTTTTATATAGTCAATTGGAGTCCTCATCATCAAGACAATTTCAAGAAGGATACTGAGGAGCCTCTATGCCACCTTAAGGGTGAATGATGCCTTTCTGATGGACACTTTTCTAGGAAGACTTCTTGACCTATTTTACACTTTATTATCTTTTATTTTAACTAGTTTTCATAATTTGACACTTGGCCTTGTGATTCTTGAGCTTCACTTATTCTCTCTCTTCTCATATACTCTATTTATGCAAGCGAATTTGGCAATTATATCTAGTACACACCTAGTATGGTAAAGCCCTACTATTTTAGCACCTTGTTTTTCCTTGTAATAAATATTATAAAGTTTATTTTATCTTTAAAATATCCTACCAAAGTGTGACAAGTAGTTTACTTGGATGTTAAGTGATGAATATGCTCTCCTTTCTTCCATTGTACTCTTGCATGTCCTATGTGAGTGATACCTCTTCTAGCAGGTCTTATAAAGTGTATATGTTTTTAATGTATGTATTTAAGTGTGAGAGGGGATATTATTATTTAGTATTAGAACTTAATTTCAACCACCTCTAGTTATACATATAAATTTTCCTCTATGAGAAATACTTATGCTAGAAGGATAATGAGTTAAGGTCAATTTTGGTAGTCTTCATTCTTAGCGCATATGCAGATGTGTTTGTGGAATAATATTTGGTGTATCACCTTTATTATTATAGGTTACATTTTATTTCATTCTTCCCTTTTCACCATGAATAGTTATTATCCTAGTTTAATGTGAGCCTAAACTATAAATCAAGGGAGTTAGATCTTTAACCTGAAGGTTTACCTCTGTTATAGGCATCCCACAAGCCTAGAGGTAATCCCATGTTGTCCAAATATGGGAGATGCTTTAAAACCCTCTCCTAGGGTGAAATATTTGGCTACAACAATTAGAAATGCATATGTGTGTAGAGTATAACTTGTTTGTTTACTTCCTTTTGTAATATACCATGTGATAAAATACTTGATTGAAACCAAAAATAATTTTTATATTTGAAATCAATAAACCAAGTCATAATATAAATGATTTATAATCACAAGTTAAATACTAAAAATCAAAACTCAAAAGAATCTTGTTGTCAATCAAAATTTAGTCACTTTGGTATTTTACTTTTTTAGAGTCTACTATCAATATTTTTATTTATTTTTTGATTCAAAACCTTTCCTTTTGTAATGTCACCTATCATAAGGTATATGGATATGTTAAATAATCCTAGGTTAATGGATCAGACTTTTGGTAATGACCCCTTCCAATTTGGTAGTCAAGAAAACCAAGGTCACCATGTTGAGATACATGAAATCCATGACCACAAAGAAGAAATCCATGACCACAAAGAAGAAGAGGGACCTTATAAAGATGAAGGTATCCATTATTGGGAAATATCAAAGTTTCATAATAGTAGGAGATCTAAATACACACAAATAATTATTTTGTTACATAATAATATTCTCATTCACACTCAATTGAATCATATTGAACATTACATAGCACTTATATAGGAAGTGTATAGGCTATGTATGGGGATCCTAAGATCCTGATAAACTATCACTAATAAACCTCCACACTATATACATAATATATTATTAATGTAATAATTTATACATTTAACTATTAGCTATTAATAATGTGAACATTATAAATATTTAACATTCACCTCCTTGTGAACATTGTTAATTCCAAAATACATCGCTTAATGTGAACATGGACAAAAAATAAATCTCATATTTTCACCTATGCTCATGATATGGTGATTTTATCAAGATAACCACAAACTTTAATGATGGTTTTACATATGGCATACCAATAACCAAAAAGGGATGGTTTTAAAGTGGTTTACCAATAACCACAAAAAATATGGTTTTACAAGTGGCTTACCACCAACCACAACATGATGTGTAGTACTTTTATCAACTCTCTTCACAATGTAGATATATTGGGGAAAATTCATCCACATATCATCTTTACCTATTTTGGACTTCAATGTCCCTTCTAGCTACTATGCTTCTTTGGTCATCTTTGCATCAAGCTAGATAACTCTCTTTTGGATCCTTTGACTTGTTATCCTTCTTGAGTATGTATCTATCTATTTTTATTTCATTAATCCCTTTGTTATGACATTCATTCCCATTTTTATTAGTTACATAAACTCCTCACTTCTATCAATACATTCTTTACTCAAACTATCCTTACTCTCACTAGCTTTCCTTAAACAACCAAACTCTAAGTTTCAAGTGAATTCTTGATTTAGGTTTCAAAAAAATTATATCTTATCTTAGATGAGATTAAATGGTCATATCCCATCTAGTTTGGACTCTCTTGGGAAACATAATCTTTTAGACCTTTTTTTTATGGTTTATGGCTTGTACAAACTTAATAAGATTGATCAATCCAACTTGAATTCACTATCCCATATTTGGGGAAAATAAAAAGGAATTTTATCTTGTTACAAATGTGAATAGTAATATATCATCTATTATTATTTATAGAAAATAAAATTTAAATATGCAACTAAAATAAAATGTGCCACCAAAGTATATGAACCCCATCATTGGTGACTGATGAGAGG
Organism: Torreya grandis; assembly: GCA_037957365.1. NCBI lineage: Eukaryota > Viridiplantae > Streptophyta > Pinopsida > Cupressales > Taxaceae > Torreya > Torreya grandis. The sequence goes on from JARHVA010005854.1 coordinate 821,226, forward strand.
CTCTAAAAACCTCCTTCCTCCATTGACTTCAACCTCCAGTAGGTTTTCTACTCACTCAACCAATGAATATTTGAAGAAAAATTGTTTCCATATTGGGTGCATATGTATCACTTCACCCCTCAATGTGAAAAAATAAATAGGACATTAGGGTCACCCAAAAATGCTTCCTTAAGGCAATGTATTTTATATTTTTTACAATTTTTTATAATGACAACTCAACTATTGATTGGATGAATTTTAAATTTTGACTCATTTTTTATTTTGACAATAGAACCGAATAAATGAATATATTAATGATTAATTTTTGACTTAAATACTTTGTCAATTTTGACACTTTAAAAGTATGACTAACTAAAAAATTTAAAAATATCTTATTATAGACTAAAGACTCTTTATATCTCAAGACATTACAAAGATAATAAATCAAGACTTAAAATAAAGTCTTACACTAAAAACTATATACTTTAGAGTCTATCAACATTAAATTTTTTTTTAAAAAACTCTTCACTACGTCATATATTACATATGACCAAATAAACTTTAAAATATAAACCTAAAACTTGAATATATATTTGACCAGATAAGATGCCACCGTATGATGTGTTGGAGAAATTAGAGATGCAGTCAGGAAGGAATTGATGGACTAGAAAGGGAGCATATTGTAATTACATGGCACATGGATCATAACAAGTCAAGCTATATCAACATCTCTATGTAGACTTTAAGGAGGCTATAAATGCAATGTAGAAGACTCAAAATTGTAGAAAAGAGATGGAAGTTTACATGAAAATCAAGCATACCATAGTTATTGATAGCAGACTTCAATAAATCATTCCTTGATGTCAATTTTATGATTATGAACCAAATGCTAATTTCCATTTTTTAATACATAAAATTTTAAAAGGAAAGCTAAGAAAATAAATAAAGCAATTTACAGATCATAAAATGCTTAGAATGATTGCTACTCAATAATATCTTACTAAACTCTTAGACAAATCTATGAGAATAAAAATATTATCTTCCATCCATAGGGGTAAGTAGAAAAAATGATTATTTATCCTCTCATAAATTCCTAGAAGTCCATCCCTGATCTGATACCATATTTTGGGAAAGATCAGAGTTGTACAACAATGGGAGAGCTAAATACACATAAAGAATTATGTTACTACACAATAATTTTATCATTCATACTCAATTAAATCATATCAAACATTACATATCTATTATATAGGTAGTCAATAGGATATATATGGGGATCCTAAGATCCCTATAAACTCTCATTAATCAACATCCAAACTATATACATAATATATTTTTAATCTAACTATATATACATTTAACTATTAACTATTAATAATTTAAATACTATAAATCAACCTCTAAGCTATACACATAAGTAAATTTTTAATCCTCAATTAATTCAATACATCATGTCTAACAATAATGAAGTTTTAATTTAATCCTTGAGATTGTGGTCCACACTTCCATCCAATTTTGATGTTCAAAATCTACAACATTTAATTCTTAATAAAGAGGCTTCGTCACCCATTCAATAGTAGTCCATATCAAAAGTATATTTGTAACCTATAAATTCTCTCCTTCACTCCTTCAATCTCAATCTTCAAGTCTCTCAAGACAAAGGGAAGACCATCCTTAATGAGTAATTATCCCAAGCAAGTCACGTGTTTCTATGGAAGCCTATGCCCATAAAACCAACCAAGATATTACAAATCTCCAAGATAATAAAATAACAATCCTTTGGTTGACTCAAGTTACAACCCAAATATAAGTTTGAGTTTGAATCCAAACTCACCTTCATTCATCAGCCCATCCAATCCAAACCTGAATAATCATTCAATTTTTTCAAACATTAACTAATTCGATCCAAAATTGAATACTTATTCAAGTTTAACACACATTAACCAATATAATTCAAACTTGAATACTCATTTAATTTTATGAAACATAAACCAATTTGATCTAATCTTGAATACTCATTCAAATTTACTAACCAACCAATGTTTAATAAATTTCAAACTTGAATACTTAATCAAAAAATTTGATCAATCAAAATCTGAACCTTCATGGTTCACCAATAAACACACCAATCCAAATAAAAGTTTGAACTTGAATATCTATTATAGTTCACCCATCAACAAAGAAACTTATAATCCAAACTTGAATAATTATTCAAGTATAACCATCAATAAAAAAATTTATTTAGGAAGTGTAACAAATCAATTATCAAATTGAAGTTATTTTCTAGGGTTAGTTCCTTTACATTCAAATCAAACACCAATTAATCGAATACCACTTATCAACACTGATTTAAATTTTAGTTAATATCAATCATTTAACCCTAATATTCATTCAAATCAATGTTTTGGTTCCCATCTTTTTATAAATCTAAACTTAAACCAGGTTCACCCAAATACAAATCAAACCAACCCTAATTCATTAAACTTAATGAACCCTAAATTCAAAACCAATCTAAACCAAAAAATTCCTTACTTAACCACTAGTCTAAACCAAACAAGCCCTAATTTTTAAATTAATCCAAGCACTTTTACATAATCACAACATGTTAATTCCTATTTTAACACAGTTCCCATCTAATTCATTAACAATCCACCTCTAACCAGTATTCATTTTCATAAGCTAACACTAATTCAAACCCATTTATGGGTGAAACTTCTAACATGTTTACCTATTCAATCAAAAGTAACAAAGTCTCGCTATACTTCATTCAATAGTGGAAAAATATGAAGGATAAATTCCAAGGCTTTAATGATGGTACCTTTACAAGTCAAAAACAATATAAGTTTGATAAAATTTGTCTCTATCCATATGATGTAAATAATATGAAAACACCTTTTTCAAAACATTTTAAACTCATTTAATCTAACAAGTACAAAGGTAGGGGTATTCCTAGGGAACATCTTAAATACTTCTATATGGAATGCATCAATGTTTCCTATAGTAATTAATGCATGTTAAGAATATTTCCACCTAGTATGGGTTCAATCCCTAGAATGGTTCTCACATTTACTCAAAGGATCAATCTCCATCTTTGAAGACCTATCCAAAAAGTTTGTTCATAATTTATCATACAATGTTAAAAATGAATTGACTACACTCAATATATATAACACTAAAAATAATAATGATGAAACATTTTCCTCTTTATTACAAATCTGGAAGTCATTAGAAAGCTACTTTCCATGGTATTTTCCTAAAAAAGAACTCATTGATATCTTCATGAACAACATTAATTCAGATTTGTGTCATCACTTACAACTTTTTTGTCCAAATTTATTTAACAAAATCATCGAAAAGGGAATTTAAATTGATTGAAATTTATTTACCAAGGGTGTTATAAAAATATTTAAACATGACAATAATTCCTTGAACTAAATATACAATCCTAAGTTTTTCACCAAAAATAAAAATGTTATGGGTGATGGTGTGACTGATGTCATTCAAGTTTAAAACCCACCAATACAACATCAAATTCCCATTAAAAACATTATTGTCCTAATTTGACTTTTAGGTTAAATTGGAGTACCTCTAGGAAAAAAATTGACTTTTAGGTGTTTTATGGGTCTAATATATATTTCATAAGGTGTTTTATAGGTTAATTAATATCAATTTATGTTATACTAGTCTTGGTCATTAGTTATTTTAGCCTTTATATCATTTTTGGGTCATTTTGAGGTAAAAAAGATGCATTTAATGACTTGTACATATTTATTGGGAAGTGTGAAGGTTGAAAAACATGATTTAATTCCACATGTGTCCACTTAAGTCTTAAGTAACTAAAACCAACTGAAAAGTGATAGGTTCCTCAGAAAAAGGGTAGTTTTCTTGAGAAAAGAAGTTTAAAACTTGTATAGCTCCTTGGGAAGTGTACCACATGGGAAAGTATCACACAATGCCTCTTAAACTTCCAAATACTTAGTTAAACATTTTAAATGACTTTAAAGTGCCATTTATTTCTCAAAACCATTCTACTCCCTTTTCACCCTTCTTGGCATGCAGAAGTGACCTTTAGGTTTTTGCTTGGTATGGATAGCTTAGGAAGTTTCAGCTCAAACGCCTTGGGGAGGTTATATTAAACTTAGATACATTAATTTAAATATAGTTATTTCTAATAATGGTGTCTTTTACATAATGAAACATCCTCATGAAGCTGACTGTATTTTTTTGCTTACTTATTTGTACACCTTATAGGTTTTGCCTTGGTTTGATAAATGTAGCATAAAATAATTATTGAGTTTTATTATACATTATTTTTACCTCATCCTTAGATTATTCCCATTATTTTTTCAAGTTTAATGAGGTCTTTATATGCTAATCATCTTGAATTTCAATGGGGAGAACTTTTCTATGCAAAATGTAGTTTCTTCACCATTTGAAGATTTTTTTTGTTTTGGTGGTGGTCTTTGAGGGTGAATGTGTCTAGGTTTACATTTTTCCATGTTATTTTGGTCACCTTCATCTCATAATCTCATTTTCAAAGGTATTTATCCATGGAATCACAATCATATGTAAGAAAACACAATTAGGGAGCCATGAAATTATGTTACAAACATCCTTGGAAGGGAATATCACATTGAATATCGATTTTGGATATTGGTTTCAATACCTAAATGATAAAAATTAACCTTTATAGGAATATTAAATAGTCTAATTCTACCCCATGAGTCCTAAACCTCACACATTGCCCAAAATTCTCTTCACTACCTACATATTTAGAATGTACACTTACAAGTGACCTGAGAAAAGATATTAAAAGCCATATAGAGAGGTTGAAAATGTGTTGAAACTTTCCTTAAAATATTAATATGGTGAAAAATTAGTAAGGAAATTTTTAAAAGGTATGAATGGCTAAACAAGGTTGAAAACCACCCCCAATGGAAAATTATTGAGTTTTGAGACCAAATCCCTAAAAATGGAAAATAGAGGTCAAGGGGGATTTTGTGAATAACATGTTTCCTGTTTGAAATGATCTTGAAGGTATCAAAGAAAGTGAAAATTATAGATCTCACATATACATGGACTATGAAAAATATGTAAATCAATAGGTTAGTGGAGGATGTAATTTTGATAGCCTAAAGATGCCCTCAAACACACTGAGAGTAGGTAGTGAAACCTATAGTTGGAGCTAAAAGAGAGACTTTCAAACCTAAAGTTGCAAACTTAAACCATGCCATCTAGGGTGAAGTGGTTATAAATGGTTTAATTAGAATTTATGGTCAAAATTATCATCATAATAAATGAGAGTTTGTGTTTTTCTTCCCACATATACCTATCAATCTGTAAAACAACCTTAATATACACCTACAATAGGGGTGTCTCAGTCATAGCAAGGAGAGTTTAGTTTGATGTTTTCAAAGTTCATGTGAAGAGAAAAATTAAGGTTATAATGATGAGATATCTTATATAACACCTCCATAAGGATCATGATTAGTTTTATAAGCCCTTAACATGATTTAACAAGCATATGCAAGACCCCTTGAGACCCTTTGTGCACCTATAACCAACTAGGCCTAAAATTGTAAAGATACTTGAATTGGTTGGTAGATGTTGAGTTTTTATTTTTTATGATAATATAATTGTATAATAATGATGTATAAGGTAAATTATTTTCCATTTTTAGCCAAATTAACTTCTAGACTTCATAAACCTCTCACGATATCCTACAACCACTATGTGGGCTGTCTCAGGTAGTGAAAGAGAAAGGTTGTGGTTTTGAGCATGAAAAGTGCATAAAGGAGAAAGTGAAATTAATTAATGGTGTATATACACTCATATTAGGTTTATTAAATTTTATTTTATGTCTAACAATACATTAGTACCTATATTCATCACTCTAAAACATAAAACTAATTCAAGGAAGTGACACTCAGTCTAAGCTAGGAAATGAGTAAGATTAGGGTTTAAGATGATGAAGAATAACTAGAAAATGTGGAAAAGTGATATATGGAAATATAAATGAGTTTTTAAAAATTATTTAAATCTTTTTTCATGAAAAAACAACCTACAGGGGTCCATTCTCAAATAAACCATTGTCAGTTATATTATGCATATAGTGATTAGACTCAGAGATTAAGAGTGTGAGAAGTACATTAAGGGTAGGTACAAGATTTTAAAAAATTAAAATGATGTTTTAAGTCTCAAATATTCCTATAATTAGTTTTTTAAACTAAACTACTTAAGGAAACCTAAAGGTAGGAGTCTTTAAGGTAGAGTACAGTCAAAAGTGGAGACTCAATTTGACTGAGTAATGAATATCAAGGAGATATGATAAGATGAAATTATAAACAAGTTTAAACATATAAAAAATTATGTTTATACTTTTATAATTATATATAAATAAAAATCATGCTAATAAAAGATCCCAAGCATGCATGACATAGTTTATTAGAAGAACCCTATGCATAAGTTTCTACACATGAATGTCTTGAGGATTTATGGAAGTTGGAAGGTATAGGATTGGCATAAAGGACTTAAATTTTATAGAGGGAATATAAAATACTTATATAATCTCATATAAAATTCACCATTTTATAAGGAGGTAGGGGATTTCCCTTTGTTTTGTCTTAGATAGAGGGCACTCCCTTATGAGGTCAAATTGGTAGTTTTGAGGAATTAAGGCAAGGTGATGAATAAAATGATGTTTTAACCTTTAAAATAGGTTTATTAAGTTTTAATAAACTTATAAAAACATGGAAAACTAGGACAATAAGGAGTATTTTCAATAGGAAGGTATAAACCTTAGGAGCTATAGTCAAGCACACTAGGTAGATTTTGGCATAATGCCAAAATGAGGGCTCACTCATACTCCTAGCCATAAATATGATTTATAACTTATTGGATAATGTTTTTGGGGTCTTATTAGAGGTAAAAAAATTATTTTGATGCAATATGAATCCACAAAAATCCATTTTTTTGCTCAAGACAACCTCAGACCTGTAGGAAAGTGAAGGAGAATCTTGATAAGGCAATTTTAAAAGCTCACATATTTTTGGAAGTTTTTCATGGGATACATAGGAGTTTATGGATATTATAAAATGTATTTAACTATTAATTTGTGTAATTTTTTGGCAAATTTTATGCCAGACCTTAATGAATGAGCCTTAAGGGTGAAAACTTCTTAGAAACCCTCCAAAACCCTTGCAAGGACTAATATAGATAAATGAATCTAGAGATGAATTATATTGGACTATTTTTACTATAATGATGACTTAAAATTGTAGAGGACTCACTCAGTTTCCCTCCCATGCTTTTTATCTATACAGACTTGTATAGACATGGAAAAAATAGGGTATTTTCTACCCTTTTTTATGTTGTGCAAGCTACAAGAGGATTTTTAATGTGAAATAAGGTTTTATTGGAATTTTTAGAATTTTTATAACTCTATATGGTAATTTAATTTTAATAAGAAAACTCGTAAGTGTCTAAACTAGGTGTTTCATTTCAGCTAGTCAAAACTAACATATTGGACAAGCTAGTGAGAAGTGTGAGAATGCTAAGGAAAATTGATTTTAAGGTACCCATAATTATTATAAGGACATGTATGGTATTTAAAATTTTAATACACTTAATCCCATTTATTTTCATGAGAAAATAATGATAATTTTGAAGATAAGTGTGTAGGGTGCATGGAAGAGGAGTTTTCTTGATAGCAGATGATGATGGCTCACTTCTAAATGTTTCTAGAGGACCAGGCATGAAAACAATGCATGGATATTAATAAATAATTCCCTTAAACTTATTTAAAATCATTATACCTGTTCCTAATTAGTTATTATATATTAAAATAGATTCAAACATGAAGGTAGTTTTTTTTAGCCAGTCAAGGAGTTTTCATGCCACTTTTCATGAGTTTTATGAATTAGATTGAATTTATACTTATTATAATTAAATGATTAATATAATATACTATTATAATTCACAATTAACTAATTATCTCATCTTGACAAGTGTCCTTGTGACCCTTGGAATTTTTTTTCCCTCTCTTTCTCAAGTTCTTCAAGAACTAGCCAATTTGACCATTATACTTTATGCTCCACCTAAGTATGGTGAATCCATACTCATTTTTAAACTTTTTTATAAAAAATAAAAATATTTTTTACCTCCTCCATGACTCTTATTATTATTTTCATTTTGAATATTTTATTTTTCATAAGTGAAGACTATAGATTCATTATCATGTTATTTCATTCTACCATATATTTGCAGTTGGAAAGCTTCTTCTTGCAAGGCATGTGAAGTAGTATAGGAAATTTATAGGGTTTAGTGAGTTATCATATTCATTATTTTCCTCATAATCCTCTTGTCTAGTCCTTCTATCTTTGCACATTTGTCCATAACCTCACAATGTAACATGGATGTGAGAAGATGAAGATTGGAGAAGTGTATGTTCAGTTTGTCCTTTGATTTCAAGTGTAATATGTATATGGTTGGAATTCATAAATATATTTGGTGTATCACCTCCCTTATTATTATTTTTAGTTATCTCTCTCCCTTTTCACCCCCAAATTTTAGTTATAGTTGTGATCCAAAGTGGTACATCAAGGGAGCTAACCCTTTATAGAGATTCACCTCATTCCTTAGGCCACCCAAAAATATAGAGGTGTTTACATTATTCCACTTTGATGAGGAGATATTTTCCATCTCCTCAAAGGGTGAAAATCTAAGTGACAACAAACATAACAATACCTAGTGGACAACAAAAATAAGAAAACTGCAAGTGTAAGTTCTCCTAATTGAGAGACTATTATGAATCATTGTTTTGAAAGTTGGCCTAAGAAAGCATTATTATTTTTCAAAACACAAATACCTTTGATTAAAATCTTCCTAAACCTTATTGTTACCATGAAGAGAATATTGTGAGTACCATAAGATTAAGGGACTCTCAACCAATTAGTATATGAGGCTCAAGCATTATGTTTAAGATCTTATAGATCTATTAGAAATAACCATTGAAATTAAAAAATACACCTCATTAATAATCAGAATTTGGGAATATATAAATATCCATTTCCCAAAAATGAGCAAGGATATGGTAATAAAAATAAGAGAAACCTCAAACAAGTAATGCCAATCAAATCAATCACCCTTTTGACTCTATAGTTAACTATGTTGATTACACAAACCATCATGTTTCCATCATTACTATAAAATCCCAATATTGTATCATTACCATAAGGTGCATCAATAGTACCATACATAGTGCTTCTTCATCCAATGTTGAGAGTAAGTATAATATTATATACCATATTGAGAAGACACTCACTCACATAACCATTTTAGAGCTTATGTAAACCTCCCCTATATAAAAATATATATTATACATTATCCTTAAAGAGTAAAAAAATCATCAAGACATCAATCCATCAAAATTTTAAACATTATTTTTAAAATTATCTACTAACAATCAAGTTACATTCAACCATTCTGATGTCTCTTTTTTGGGATCTATACATAATTTAACTTGGTATATAGAAGTCATTATCTCTATACATAAATTAAAAAGGGTATTTATAGACAATGGCTCAAATTTGAATTATGTACATTAATATTAGTCAAACATTTACGGTATCCTAAAACAACACTAGTGTCAAATATTATCACCGTTAAGGCCTATGACAATAATTAGTGTGAGCCCATGGGTTTGATATATATTCCTTTAAGGGTGTGTCCTTTCATTCAAGAGACATTAGTTCATGTCCTTGAATTAGATTTACCTTATAATTTACTTTTTGGGTGTTCATTAATCCATTATATGAATGTTATACCTTCCATCTTACACTAGTGTCTAAATTTTATCATGATGGCATAAAAGTAACCATACCGTATGATCCTCAACCCTTAAAATATTATAAATTATTGAAAGGACATTATCAAAAATCAAATTATCCCCCTATTATCAAATACACATATGATCCTTTTGACGAATGACCAAACCTTAATAACTACATCCATCATGATACTTTGTTTCAAACACCTCCCCTTGGTGGTTAGTTGAATATGCCATCTATATATAATTTTAAAAGTAATCCATATACAATTCAAGCATCCAATCAACCTTCCTCTTAAAATACCACACCATATCCTTCATCCCAACTCAAAATTGTTGAAAAAGGTATGGGTGAGTATGAAATCCAAGATGTTAATTACTTACGTAAAATTCACATGTCTCCAAATAATCATGGCAGGCCCCATTATCAAAAGGACACTCAAGTGGTTTTTAGATTAATAAAAACATCATTTGTATAAGGTGGTACTATTTTTATGAGAAAATTAAATATTTTTATTCCTCAAGGATTTATTCCAATGAACCAGTTACTTGTTTCCTTAACAACTGATATCCTATAGCCAAATACATCATTTGTAATATAATGAATTATAAAGGTAAGGGCCTTAGCCTTCAAAAACAAGGACTAATATAACATATTTCACTTAAATATAATGTAGATTTATATGATATAATATTTAACCCACTTAATGTGAGAATAACACTTTTCTAAATTGATTCTTATAGTGAGTATGAAGCAAGCTCTTTAGTAATTAAAATGAGTTCCATCTATATACAATTTAATGATCCATCCATGACCAACCTATTCCATGAAACCACCATCTTAATACTTGAAGTAACATATCCAAGTATCATCTATTAGGACCAGTGATCAACACATATGCTTGATAATTTTTAAAATGGTGAATTAATGTCTAATTTCTTGAGCACAAGAGACCATACTCAAAAAATCAATCATAAAAAGGGGTTTTCCATCTAGTTAGATTATTTTGTGTATTTTTGGGAACTATTATCAAATTAAAAAATTAGTAACATAAGAAAATAAAAATAAAAAGACCTTAAGGAATAACTTAACCTTACTCCACTATCCATATAATGTCAATAAGAATTAACTCTCCTAGTTGAAGACACCATCGTAGTTAACATTGGGATAAATGAAAATTTAAAGTAGTCAAGTTAAATTCATTATTAAATCAATAATAATATAAAACATTCACCCTTTTTCTAATAATTCTCTAATGTGTTTGCATCGTATTATGTAAAAATGCTAGGGATTGATCTTTCATTTATTGTGCATCATCATGTAGATCATCCAAATGCAAAACCTATAAATTATAAACTTAGAAAAATGCATCCCAAAATTCCACTCTTAATTAAGGAGTTACTAAAAAAAATTAGAGGTTAGATTCATCTATCCCATATATTAATTAGATTATTTATCTAATGTTGTGCTAATATAAAATAAACTATCCATAATTATGGCATGTATAGACTTTAGGTATATAAATAAGGCATTTGGATTGATCCTTATTTTCTATATTTGCTAAAGATTAATTTTTATTATCAAATATAGAAAATATTTTGGACTCCACCACTGGTCATGACATGTTGTATTTTGGATGATTTTTGGGGTTATAATTAAATCAAAATAGCTCCTAGGGATCAACACAAGGAAACATTTATAATACCTTGGGTCACCTTTTTCTATCAAGTTATTCCCTTTGGTCTCAATAACATTGGATACATATACTAGAGAGTAATGCCAATTATCTTCCATGATATGCTTCATGACATCATGAAATACTATGTTGATGACATTCTTGCTAAATGTAAATATAGAATAGAGAATCTTGATATACTTCATAGAATTTTCATATAATGAGAGAGTATAGGATCTATTTAAATCAAAATAAGTTTGTATTTTGGGTAACATTAGGAATTTTTTTGGGATTGATAGTTTCAAAAAATGGTATAGAGTTTGATCCATCCAAATTTTTATCTATCATGAATATGCCTCCACCTAAAAATCTTAAGCAACTCCATAATTTGAAAGGTAAATTTAGGCAATCCAATGGTACATATTTTAGCTTGTATACATTTGTCATCCATTCACATTATTTATTAATAAATACACTTTTTTAGTTGGAATGAATATTGTAATATGGCATTTGAAAATCTTAAACAATAACATTCCAATCCACTAGTCTTAATGACACCTACTGCAAGAAAGTTTTTCATTTTGTATATATTTGCTACATAGTATGCATTGGGAGCATTGTTGGCATAACATAATGATAGTGGATAGAAATTATAAATTTATTACCCAAGAAAAAATTTGGTGTCATATGAGCTTAATTACTCTCCAATGAAAAAATCATGTCTCACTGTTACTTTTACCTCCCAATTACCTCTACATGCTTAATAATCAAACAAAAATCATTGCCAAAATTAATCCTCTTAAATATCTCTTATCTAAAATATATTTTATATTTATAATGGATAAGTCGTTCATGATTATTAGTGAGTTTTATCTTGAGTATGTAAATCAAAAATCATTCAAGGGATAGGTACTATCAAAGGCTCCTCTAGAGTATCACACACCTATTCTCGCAGATTTCCTAAATAAATCAATTATTTCAATCAATGAGTCCTTTAACTACAAAATATAATTTTATGCCTCTTTTACCAATCATGATTTAAGGGAAGGTATATTATTAGTTATTGCTAATTGGGACTTGATTCCAAAAGCATTCCAGATTGAGTTTCCTTGTACAAACAACATTATAGAATATTAAACCCTCATAGTTAGTTTTAAACTTGTAATACAATGGGGTATCCAAAACATTCTTATCTTTAGTGATTTAAAACTCATCATAAATAAAGTCACCGATGAATTCCAAGATCATGATGACAAACAAATCCCATACAAGAGGATGGTGGATATCCTCAAGTTGTGCTTTACATTTATACAATTTAAAGAAGTACCCAAGGATAAAAATTAATAAGTTGATGCCATGACCATAATTAATTCATTATTGGACATTGAAACTAAGCACAATAAATTTCTTATATAATATTTTCTGATATAAACATATTATACTCACAATTATAAGATGGTTGTTGGTCCCACTTCTCCTTGGTACAATGACATTTATGAATACCTCTATAATAATACCATTCCATCCAATTTAACCCATAACCAATGCAAATCCTTCTTCCAACAAACATCCCACTATATTATCCTTAGACAAACCTTATATATAATATTTTATGATAGAACCCTATTACATTGTTTAAATTCTAAAGATTCCACCTTAGCCATTAGATAAGTTCATTAGGAAATTTGTGGTGTTTATTCTAGTGGTATAGTCATTGATAAGAATTTATTGAATGTAGGTTAATTTTTGCCTAAAATGGAATCCAATTCTTGTTCTTATGTTAATAAATGTGCAAATTTCCAAAATCATGGTGATATTATACATAGTCCTCAAACTTTATGACCTATCACTACACCTTAGCAATTTTCCACATGGGGGTTATACCTCATTAGTAAAATCAATCCCAATTAATTATATAGTTTAAAATATATTATTAACACCACATAATACTTTACCAAATGGGTTAAATCCACATCCTTAATATATGTCACCGATAAAAATATTTCCAAGTTAATCTCAAACCATATTGTTTGTCAATTTGGAATCCCATCTGCAATCATCTATGATAACTAAAAATAATTAAAAAACAAATATGTCAAATCCATTTACACTACTTACCATATTAAACACAAGTGGTCCACTCCTTACTACCCACAAGGTAATGACCAAGTGGAGGAAACAAATAAAATTCTATAAATTCTTAAATGATTTATGAACATAGTTGGTCATGACTAGCATTCATAGCTTTATCCCACCTTATGGTCATATTCCATAAGCATACGCACACCCATGAGGTAAAACCCATACTCCCTTATTTATTTCAGCAAGTTCATGTTACCTATTGAATTCAAGATTCCATCTTTACACATTTCCTTAAAAAATATTATTAATAATGAATCTTACTGCATTTTATGCCTAAGTGAACTTGACCTCCTTGATGAGAAACATATCGATGAATTAAACCACTTAAAATTATAATAAAACCACCTTCACCATATATATAATAAGAGGATTAAATCTAGGTAAATAAAATTTGGTGATCTTGTTCTCAAATAAAACCAATAAAATACCAATGCACAATGGGAAAATAAAAGAAAATTTAAAACAAATTGGATGGGTCCATATGTAATCATTTCCAAGTATGGATATAGAGCTTATAAATTGGATAATAAATATGAATAGGATATTAATGATACTATGAACATTATGCACCTTAGAATATTGTATGCCTAAGTTGTTCTAGTGTTTTTGACATATCCCAAGTGTAAAAAAAATTAAAAAATAATAAAAAATAAAATAAGAGAAAAATTCAAAAAAAGAGAAATAAAATAATGAATAAAAAAGAGATAAAAATAGTACATATAACATTTAAAACCATTTTAATAGTGCTTTGGGTAATTAACATGGTGAAAATGAGTTTCTAGCACCATGTCTAATCCATTGTCTATATACATCCTAGTTACTTGGGGGCATCTCATCGCTTTGATCACTTGTATATTTCCATTTAGTCACTTGTTACACCATATATTCATGATATTTTAGCTTAGGTTTCAACCCTTACACTTGTGTAACCATGTCCTTGCTCATTCTTAGATGAATATCTTGTATGTGACCATTAGCCACACATTCTTATCTATACATCTAAACACACAACACTAAGTATATTCAAATATATCATACATATATATTTAAAACAAAATCATTGTTTAATATCTCATATTACTAGTATGGAAATCAGTTATCTATTCATCTATACCTAACACTACATCATCACCTTTTCATCCATTCCCATATTGGGATAACTACATTTGGCCTAATATCCCCACCTAGACCTTATCCATGGTGGATTATGTAGGAAGCGATTAGAGACATGGGGTCTCTACGTTTAGCATGGACACCATCACCACCACATCCATAATCGCATCATATCAAGCATGGTTTCACTTTTTCACTTAACCATCCAAAACCATATGGTTATCTTAGAAATTCTTCATCAATCATTCAACATTATCATGGATATTGGTTACCACAAGTTTTAAACCTAGCATAATATGCCACAAAGTCATTTGATTAGTTTAAATGTCATTTAATTTATTTTATTTCACTTGTGTTTGGTCATCATTTGATTTTTTTTATACATATTATTATTTACTTGACTTTACTTGATTAAACAATTACTTATCTTTTTGTGCGAGTATTTTTTTAGTATGTGTTTTTCACTTTTACATAGTTTATCTTGTTTCAATTGTTTATTTAATTATTTTTTATTTTTGGGTCAAGATCATTATGTATATTGAAAATAGTGTGATTATGATTTTCCATAGCATTATGCACTAAGTCTTACACAAATGAATTTTTTAGTTCTTATGCATACAACACAATAATCATCATGGTTATTTAATACCATTGGTGCATATTTATTTATGATATATTAAACAAAGGTTTATCAACTCTTTTGGAAACTATATAACCATGCATACATACTTTTTTCTATTTTTTTATACCATAATAAAAGTTGAAAGGATTAACATGTGTTATAATATATCAAAATCAAGAATAATTTTTTATACCAAATCAAATATTTTCCATCTAATCATTTACCATACATGTAAAATTTAAACCTATCTAAAATATAAAAATACATCCCTTCACATATCCATAACACAAGTCTAAATCCAAAAATGAATCATGTGTGTGTGTATACAATTTGAATGTGTCGTAATACATCAATATAATGATATATATCCAAAATATGTATACATAGATACATCATATGCATCATCTCATGTATCTCACTCAACTTTAGATGGGGCATTTGTAGATGAAATAGGCTCATAAATCCATAATGTTCTCTTAGTAGGACTAATTACATGTTATGATTCATATCCAATATATCTCTTAGACTCTATTGGGTATAATGATCTACCTGATGTTGACCTCCTTAATGACTACTCTATAAATGAAGGAATTCACTATGCCCATGGAACTGCCTCCTCATATAAGAACCTATAATAGGTCTCCTACTCAATATCCCTCATGACCTTATTCAAGGCTATTGAATATCTTGGTCCTATTAGTAAATTTATATCCTTTGTTATCTCAATTTATACAGTCTCTCTCTCATATATCTATAAATCAACCCTATGTCATCAAGATTATATTTGGTTTATCCTACATGAGTAAGACCCTCTCTACCTTAAATATCATACTATATATCTCTACTTGTAACTTCTCCACATCTCATTGTATTCATATAATCTCTACATGTCCATCTTTCCCACCTCTCTCTCCATGCAAACATTCTATTTCAATTTCATGAGCCCTAATATCCTTGTGTAATATGTTAATAAATTCTTATTCCCCTACTAACCTAACTAGCCCTAATGGCCTTGCCCCATCTCCTCACTATATGTGAATCTTTAGAAAATTCATTATCTTTGTATCACCCCCATCTCTATCCACATTACTATCAATAATCACAATAAGATTTTCTCCTCCTCCATCACCCCCAACCTCTCCCATATCCACATCCTATGTTTTGTATCCAACATCTTCTAACTCTACAACCATTGTATCATGTCCTTGATCTATATATTTATCTCCTCCCCTACCACCATGTACTATATTTAATCTCATAACCCTTGTCTAGAGGCCTCTACTCTAAGTACGTGACCTAAATTCCACATGTAGTTCATACCTCCATTTATTAGGTGGAAAGTAAGGATTTGTAAGTCTAATTGGTCTCTATCAATCCCACCATGTTATATAATTATCTATCATCCCTATATCTAAAGCATCCCTCTTGACACAGAATTTAACCATGTCAACATGTTCCCAGCTATTATCTATAACTCTAGAGTCAATACCTACACCCAATTATGCTCTTTCCCACATTTATGATACAAAAACATGATGACCAAATGGTATGCCTATATAATCCCAAACTATCTCATCACCTTGTTAGGTGGATACCACTCAATATTATACTCATCATAACCAACAATGTATCACTAAGTCATAACATAGTATAAATGTCTTACATACTCCATCCATTATTGATTGGCCTATATGTATGGCCTCCACATAATATGATCCAATCCTAACTCATCTATACCCCACCTATAATAGTACACATACCCTAAATGTTTTTCGTATTTCTTTATATATATATTCCATCTGTAGTCCTCCTCATCTAATCTATTGAGTGTTTAATCACCACATGAGCCCATGACCACACCTATATTAGTGTGGACAATCTTGTAGATACCATACTTGTATAAACCACATGATGTAAATCCCTATAAATATGAACTAGTACATAGGTCCCTATGCAAGCTACGTGTCATTCTCTAACATATCCCCATTCACATCTAACAAACCCACCAGGAATATGCTCCTACTCTCTTTAGGTATCACAATTCCATTAACAATATCCACAAGTACAATTGTCAAAGGATATATGTCTAAACCCATACAAGTATTAATGTTAATGCTACCCCACACCTAAGGTATCAAATCATCCCCAAAAAATTGGAACATAGTAATTTCCTATGTGACCTCACTCTAGTACACATATGTCCCTTAAATAGGTATCCTTATAATCTTCCATACATTTTCAAATTTCATAGTCATCTCACATATTGGTAGGTGAAATGTGTTGGTCTCATTATGTTAACACTCAGTTGGTGTAGTTAGAACTACCCTATTAACTCATATCTTAGGCATATCCATAATGTATTCCAATTCAATCACCTCTAATATTCCTACCTCATAGTCAATGAATATTTCCATTGGATCAAGTGCTATTGAGCATCTCTATCATGATCATAAAATAACTAACCTCTCCTACATACACTTAAATAAAGCACAATGTTAATCCTACTCAGATAATATGCTACCTAAAATCCCATATTTATTCATTTTTTATCATACCCAACAACATCAATGTTTAGTTTAAACTTATAATAAATTCACCATTTCTAATGATGGATTTACTAAACTATTGAATGAATTTACTAAAGTTTTTGATGAATTTACTAAAATTTTCAATGAATTTATTGATGTCTTTGATGAATTTTCCATGACTTTTGATGAATCACCATTTCTGCCTTGAGACCTAATTTTTTATGAATTCATTATTTACCTTAAAAAATTCACCATAATCGATGCCAAATTCATCATTAGGTAAATAGTGAAATCATTAATCTCAACTTCACATGGCATTTAATGCGAATCTAACAAAAAATTCAAAATTATTACTTACTACATCCTCACTCTCCTCTAGCCTTTGATCCACTCATACACACTTGTTATGATGCCTATCGATTATAATTTGGTCCATCTTCCTTTCCAACCCCAAATCAAAATCACATAATTTTAATATACTAATAAATCACAAAAAAATGAATTTACACAAATTATTTCCAAATAACCCCTACCCTTACTTATAATCTACATCATCATTTAATATTGTCCCTCTCAAACCATTATTTTCACACTTCACACCAATTTTTATTCAAATTTAGGC
Source organism: Torreya grandis (assembly GCA_037957365.1). Classification (NCBI taxonomy): domain Eukaryota; kingdom Viridiplantae; phylum Streptophyta; class Pinopsida; order Cupressales; family Taxaceae; genus Torreya; species Torreya grandis. The sequence goes on from JARHVA010005854.1 coordinate 839,734, forward strand.
CAAACAATGATAAAAAAGATAAGCTATTCACTCCTACTTGCAACTATTAATCTTGTAAACTTTTATCACATCATAAAATTTATATTGTGTTCTATGGCTTGCAACTTATCATTGTCATGATATATCATTCCCATGTCCACTCATGTGACCCTTGTGTCCTGAGCACCATCCAAGCATGCAATTATCAAAAGGGAAATATTAATTTTTTGATCTATTCTCTAGTTATAAATAAATAGGGGAAAATAATTTTTCACTTTTTAATCTTCAAAACTATGGTATTAGTTTTAATATGTCATTTTATTAACAACTTTCATTATAATCACTTTATCCTTTTCCTTCAATCATTTCAAGCATTCCTCCTCTTTCCCACATGAACACTTGAGGGGACATCATCATGATAATTTTCATTTATCTAAGACAAATTTTTATCCAAAATCAATAATTCTATACTTTGTTTATCATTATTTGAAATGGTATTTCTTCACAACACCATTTCAAAGAGGAGAAAATGTAGACACCTAAATTTCACCATTTAGTGTTGAAATTAAATTTGACATGTAACTCTTCATCATTCCAAATTTTAATTTATATTAATATCATATCCCTACAAAATTCAAATAATTTATTAATTTTTAATTAATTAATTATAATCATGCACATCATTTTCCTCAAATACTAATTTAAAATATGGATTTTCCACCTCGCCTAGACATCCTCCACATTTGTCTCAACCATATGTTGACTCATCCAACCACCTTCCCAAACTTCATGAACTACCTTTTGAGTCATCTTATAACATTTAAACCTCCAAGATGACTCAACCAATCAACTTGACCCATTCTTGTTGACTGACTCAACCAACTCCCCTTTCTTATCAATCCATGGAATTGGTCATCATCCTCATGGATAAGGACTAATTCCTAACTGTTGATTGTTTCAATAGTTTATAATTTTAAAATAATCCTCAACCATTAAATTAAATGCCATAAAATTATAAATTTATGTGCAATCTGTCACTTTTAATCATCCAAGTTTATGCTATCAAAGTGATATCAATTTGTCAAGTGAATTAAATCCATCAAAATCCTCTTTCATAACAAAATTATTCCCAATTCCCTTTGCTTTGAAGAATATTTCAGCACCCACATATTTTTAATTTTAGATAAAATCACATTCAATCATAATGGAGGAATCTTATTCCACTTCAGTTTTATAAGTGTGTGTGTTTAGTTTGCTTTTTTCATTTGTTTCTCTATCATTAAAGTCTATGTTTCTAGTTTATATTTGATTCCATTTAAATTGATTTCTTAACTTTCATTCTATAATTAGAGATTATACACTCCATTACACATTTCCTTTCAAATAATGGTTGATGACAAATAATACCACACATCATGAGTGCATGAGCTTGACCTCTTAGATGAGAGACGACTCTATTCACTTGATCACTTATAAGCACACAAAAATATCCTTCATCATAGTTATAAAAAATAAGACATGGGGATTTTAAATTCTAATATCTTTTTCTAAATAAAAATCAATGGAATATAAATGTTGATCATGAAAATAAGGGTAAATTTGAATGTAATTGGTTAGGTCCTTACATTGTCATTTCTAAGTATGAATGTAATGCTTATAAACTATCTACTAAATATGGTGAAGAGATTGATGAGATAATGAAAATAATTCATCTCAAGTGATTATGTGCCTAAATCACTCCATTGTTTTTATATATTAAAAAAATAGAGAGAGAGATAAATAATTCATCCAATAATAAAACTATTATTATAACACATTGGGAAAGTACTATGGTGAAAACTAGTTTATAGTGCCATGTGTAAACCATTATCTACACAAAACTTTGATACTTGGGGTAATATAAAAATACATACCATCCCATCCCATCCTTCATATATCCTATTATATATTTCCCCTTTTCATTTTTATCCTTTCACCCATGCCATGTTGTTTTAGGGTTTGATCTTGGTGGTCATGGATATAAAACTTTGACTCGTGTTTCAAAAACACATTATACATGGTTTAAACACACCTTTGATACTTGGGGGAATTTAAAAATACATTCCATCCCATACAATAATTCATGTATCTTATTATATATTTACCTTTTCCATTTTATCCTTGTCACCCATGCCATGTTGGTCTAGGGATTGATCTTGGTGGTTATGTGCATAAAACACTGACTCATATTTTGGAAACATACTACACATATGATTTCCATGTTGTAATCTTTAGATCACCTCTCATTTATACATAATAAAATCTCCCTTATTTTACATTCTAAATTCTATAACTACTTTTCCTTATGTACATAACTTAGTTATCCATCCCAAAAAACCACAAAATACAAAAAAATCAAAAAAATAATAAGAAATATTTTTTCCTTAGTTTCATTACCCTTGTCACACATTATGAATATTACATATCACAATTTTATCATTTTAAAAAACATTTCATGCAAAAGGGTTTCTAATCTAATGTACATTAAGGTGTCCCCAAAATTTCACACTTAGAAATTTTGGGTTACCCCTATTTAAAATTTTCCATTTTGTCTTATGTGACTCAGTTGTCATTGTTAAACTAATCCCATTAATAAAGTTTTAGTCTTTAGTAGTATTTGTTTTTATTTCCTTCTTTTCCCAATTGCTTGAAAATTACTGTATAAGGTTGAAAACATTTACCTAAGGCCATCACTAAAAGACCCATTTACTAATCTTTTCTAAAAGATTAAAAAACTAAGTTCTTTGGTTCATTTCCAATATAACTCAAGTTCTCTAGGATACTTAACTTATTAAAAAAGAAGAAAAGTAGTACTGTAAGTCTGAGTTGCACTGTCTATTTTAAATCAAAATTACCAAACAACTTTACTTCACATCAAAAGCTAAGTAGTCCTAAAAACCTACTGAACACTAAATAAAGAAAATTGGGTTTTCAAAATAACTTACCCAAATCCACAAATAAAAGTAATAAAGGTTTATGAACCCAAATTACTCACTAATCGAGACCAACTTGGGATTAAAAAGGTGCTTAACTCCCAAAATAAAAATTAAGTGAAATAGTCTGAGAAACTTGATAAAAATATAAGGGCTTAGATGGATCCTTCAGACATGTCCATTATATGTCATTAATGCATTCATAAATATAAATATCAATGAATTCCACCTCATTTCACACCTAAAATTCAAATTTCTTGACCAAGCTACCACACCTACAAACCTCGAGCTATGTTTTAGATTAAGATAAAAGTAGGTTTTGAAGGGACCCCAAAACCCTGTAACAAAGATAGAAAGATGATACGATAACACCCAACAGGATTAACAGCCCTAAAACATACTATAAAATAGTATCAAAATCAAGTTTTACAGGGACCTAAAACCACAGACCAAAACCATAAGAAAGATCACAAGTTTTACAGAGACCTGGAAACTCAAAATAAGTTTATAAAACAAAGATCCAACTTTTAGAACTAGTTAAAACATCCAACAAAAAGGACCAGAACAAAAGCAATAGCAATAAAGAGGACCTTAGTCTTCTAATTCCAAGATCATCTTCACAGTCTCATTTCCAACCATTGCTGTATCCTGTATGGATATTTTAGCTGAAGTAGCAACTTCTTGTTAGGCTTTCTTCCTCGAGCTCTGCCTGGTCCTCTTACTTGGCCCCTCTAAGGATTTTATTTCTTCATTAGCTCATTTTCCAAGGTTAGATGTTGTTACACATATGCTAAAAGTAACCTCCTCCATTTTCATTCTACTATCCTTGATGAGCCTTCTCAGATTATTCTCATAATCCTTAAGTTTAATTAGAATATCACTCATTTACTTCTCTGAATTGTGCTAGAAGTAACCTCCTCCATTTTCATTCTACTTTCCTTGATGAGCCTTCTCAGATTATTCTCATAATCCTTAAGTTTAATTGGAATATCACTCATTTGCTTCTCCAAATTATTGATTTTGATCCTTAAGTTGATGCCATTGCTATCCCAATTGGTAAGTCGAATAGTCATATTGTTGAAGCTACTACAGCCCGAGATACTATTAGACTTGTTAAATTGGGATTTTTGAAATTAGGGCTGGAAGGTGACTCTTTGAATATTTTAAACATCTTAAATAACAAAAACTCAAGCTCATGGTGTATTGAGGCTAAGGTGATGTAAATTAAAGATTTAATTCTAAAGTTTGAAAAAGTGACCATATCCCACACATATAGAGAAGCCAATGGAGTTGCTAACTGGATAGCTAATCATGTTGTCCAAACGAGGCAAAAGGTGAGATGGCATGATGCACTAAACAAGTATGTTGATCTCAAAGAACTTATCGTTTATGATGCCATTCATTCTAAAGAGGGAAAGATCTGCTAGGATTAGTAAATTAACGATTCAGAGGAGTGGACTTAAGGTGGATTGATTACATTCATTGAACAGGTACATTCATGATAATGCAATGTGGATTTTGCATGTGCCAACATATAGGCAATATCCAATTCATGTAAAAAAAAATTGGGTCCATTATTTTTCTCTCAGTTTATGGGTGTTATTGGAATATTGTTTGTTGTGCAAAATGAAGGGTGAATTAAGGAAGCAAGAGCCAAAAAATTGTGAAGAATGGAAGGACAGAAAGGATGTTTGGAAGATTCTTCAGAAAGGGAGAGTGGTAAGCTATATGGAGCAATTGCATGGATCTAAACCCCATATTACAATGTCATTCTTCAAAAACTAGGTCAATGATAGAGTAACTCTCCATGGTGTTACTGTGAAGCTCACAGAGAAGTTCATTGTTGAGGTTACAGGGCTCCCCACAGGTGGCATTAAATTGTCAAAGCAGACTAGTATTTCCAATGCTGCTTACAAAAAATTCCAAAAAATGGATGCAGAGGAGAAGTAATTGGAAAAGAGTGGAGATTTCTTCGACTTGGAGCAGATAAAAGGAATCTAGAGAGACGTTATATGCTACATTCATGAGTATTTTATCCTAGATGGTAGAATCAAAAGAGTTCATAAATTTCATTTTGTCTTTCTTAATCATTTTAGGCATAAAGACAGAATTTCTTTCCCTTTCTATTTGCACTTTTCATTGTTTCAAAGTTTGTTTGCTCATAGAAAGAAGGAATCTCGACCAATTTTGCATGAAGGATTGATTCTTATTATAGAGGGCTATTGCAAAAACAATGCTATAGTATCGAATCCTTATTCTAAAAAAAATAAGGATTCACAGGGTAAGAAGAATGGAAAGGTGAAAGGGAAAGAAAAAGTAAAACCTAAACCCTCCAGTCTTAAAAAATAGAATGTTGAAGAGGAATATGAGTGGGAAAGTTTAGAAAGTTCTGAGAAGAATGTTGTTGAGGAAGAAGAGGGGACGGAAACTGGGGATTTTAGTTCAAATTTGGAAGGGTATCAGGAAAATGAAGACAAAAGTGAGAAAGAAAATGAAGGGGAAAAAATAGAAGGTAATATAGAATAAAATAATTCAAATCATGAAGATAATCAGACTGTGGTGGGGGGAAGTGTTAAAGAAACTAATAATTTACTTGATGATTTATCTTTGACAAGAGAAAAGGAACATTTGGTTCTACTTTCCAATCTTGCCATGGAGATTAGAGAAAAATAAAAGGATGATCATGACCAGCATAAAGACCCTATAGAGACAAAAGAGGAGAACATGATGGAAAGGGAGAATCAAATTGAAAAGGATGAGTCCTTTCCATAGGAGAATGTAGATGACAATTGTGATGCTCGATAGAGGTATAATAAGATCTCCTTCATGAATTTGGCCAAATTCAAAGTGGATGCAATTTTCCAAGTTAATTTGTGGATGCATAAGGAAATGATAGAGCTAAATAAGAAAGTAGAAATAATGCAACAAAACCTTGAGCTATGTTATTTGATCTACTAGAGTGATTTTCGATCCATACATTAATGACCTATTTGCATTTAAGGTACTTAGATCTTATTCTTTTATTTTTATGCCTCTCTTATTCTTTTATTTTTATGCCTCCATCTTGATCATTTTATTCTCATTTTTATTTGGTAATGTTTCATTTGCCACTATGAAGATTCTACTATTTGTGCTCATTTTTCTTACTTCTTTTTATTACTTTTACATGCTTGACTAGTTCTATAAAAACTTTGTGAGAATTCATAAAACACTAAGTATGTGAAAAATCCCCTTAAAATACTACAAAGATTAAGCCCTAGATTAAAAACATAACTATTGAAACTAGATGAAAAACCCAGTTTCCCATTACTAATTACTTACCTAGGTTCTTGAGCACAAGTTACCTCAAAAAACTAGAGACTCTCAAAGTGTCTTACCAACCAAGGTTTTCCTTAACCTATTACTTACCTGGACTCATGACTACTCATTACATCTTCTATGCATTTTTCAACCTAAGTTGATTCCATTAGTAAATCTAAAGTCTAGAACCTTGAAAAACCTATAAAACTACCCAAGTAGAACCCCAAATGGTAATTACATATTAATTCTACTTTGGGTTTCCCAACTAGAGTTACTTGTCTGAATAAAAATGAAGTAGATTCCCTCAAAAAACTTTAGTCCCTCATGACTCATTACTTACATAAAATCTTGAACCCAAGTTACTAGCTAAGAGAAACCCAAATTAACTCATTCCTTTTCTTGTTACCTACCCATATTCTTGAATGCTTAAGACTTACAAATCATCTAGACCAATCTAGGGTTATGATTACCTATTGATTATTATGAGTTACTTGGGGTTTTAAAATAGTATATATTACTTGAAACCTAAATATTTCTTAGAGTTACTATTTGAAACAATAAGTTGACTCTTTTTTTAACCTTTCTAAACTAGTTGGAGTAGTTAATAAGTGTTGAAAAGCACTTATCAAGTTCTTCCAAAGTTAGTTAAGACTAATTTTAGGATTAGAAGGTTTAGAGGAAGAAATAGTTAGAGTATAAGTGAAAGCAACTCAAATTGAAGAAGTCCCTGAATAGTACTTAAATAAATCCTAGAGCCAAGTAGGAAGGGTAAAACAAAATCTAAGAGAGCCAAATATCAAGAACCAAAGATTAAGTATGAGTATAATGGGTACCCTATTGAATCTTGTACCACTTCTAAGTTAACTAAAATAAATGATACACTTATGGGACATATGTCAATGACTAAGTTTTTAGAAAGATCCAGAGCCATATTCAAGACAGTGGGATTATATAAGCTATAGCTTTCCCAAGCTCAACTCAACTTCCTAAGTTTGTCTTACCATATATCATTACTATGACTCCCTCACTAGGAAAATCAAAGATACTTTTGGGAATGTAGTAATAAGGTTCGATGTTCAATATTTCAACTATTGTTTGAATATCCTAACAACATCTAAAATCCTAGATGTAACAATGGAAAAATATAAAAGTTAGTGGGAAAATAAGACAATAGAGTGAATTAAGATAATAAACATAAAATACTTGAAGAAAGATAAGTAAGCTTTAAGATTTTTAAAATAAATAGTAAGATCAAACTTGGTTCTGGAAGTAGATGACATTACTTAGTTGTTATGCAGAAATAATGGAGAAAAGAATGCCAAGTGATTTTTAAATTAGACATATGCATACATTAGGGCCATTGATGTCAATATGATTTTTGCAATAATTGAGTGGGCTAGGTTGATAAGTGATAACATGGGCCAATAGTTGAGCAATTTATTACAAAATTTTGACTTTAAGATGACCTCATATATAGTATATGTTACAGCTTCAAATGGAGCCTTTTCTAGGCTAAATACAAAAGGGATGATAGAAATTGAGCCAATATATAAATATTATCCTCAATTAGTCCTTTATAAGTAATTAAAGCATTACAAGATTGTGAATGATGGATTATTCTATGAAATCATTTTCAAGTTGAATGTAGCTCTAAAGCACAAAAGAGTATCTAATGCAGCATGGGATGCAGTTTCCTAGTTTAGGTGAATTTTCATTAAATTACTCAACGACACATACATCAAAGTTGGTGGTTTCTTAGGTACACTAATAAAATTACCAAGATACCCCAGTGATAAGTGGATTCTTATAGAGTTATGTAGGTAACTTGTTGAATTACATGACTTAAAGTTAAAGGCTCACCGTCTTGCTATTAATTTTCCTATTGTTATTGGTCATTACCACTATATGAGCATTTAAAAGGATAAAAATGTACAAAAAGAGATGTACCATAATTACAATCAAATACATTTTGAAGCTAGGGCCAATGTTGATCATAGAGGTTTAGCCCAGAATATAATTTCTTTTGAGTATATGCATATTCTTGCACTTGAGGACTATTGGATTGATTACAAGGATGAGTTTGATGTGAGAAGGAAGGAGAATATTAGATTGACTATGGAATAGATTCTTGATTTTTCTTTGGCTACAATTCTAGAATACATTGAGGATGATGGAATTGTAACCAGTGATGCCTACCATGCAATAGGGGGAGATAATGCCCCAATTTCAAAATTTGGTTTTGGTAAAAACAAAGTTAAGACTATTATAGATATAAATTAAAATGTTCCATCCATGACTTAAACATGGACTATCAACAAGGGTTATTTTATGAAGGAATTGATAACTAATGCTTTCAAAATAATCTATAAAAGGAAGGTAATTCAAGGAGAGAGTAGTCAATTACTAAAAAATTTGAAGATAAAGAAAATTTCCAATGATACATACTCTATGATAAAGGATAAATAGCCAATTCAACCAATTATTTCCATACCTCCATTGGTCCCTTATACTATTACCACTACTCTTGTTATTCCCACTTCCACTACACCTACCATAGATCCATCAATACTTATGCCATCTCTAAAGTCTCATGGCATCAAACCTTCTAAGAAACCCATTTAGGAGGAAATTTATGTTCCTCCTCTTCCTTTTCCTCCATCTTCCCCAACTACTTCTCCACCTCTACCTCCTTTAGAAGACCAACCCACCACTGAAAATGATCCAAAATAGGTAACTGCCAAATAAGTGACCTCATCTTAGGAAGCACCACAAGAAAATAAAAAGGAAGTGATTGAACTTGATAATGAGGCTATAGAGGTAAAAAAAGAGTTGAAAAATGGGGAAGATAAGGTATTAAAGGTAAAGGTAGTTACATAAAAAGTGGTAGAGAAAATAAAGGAGAAGGAAGATAGAGAAAATGAAAGAGAAAGAAAAAGAGATAAAACCAAAAAAGGATAAAGATAAGATGCAAAAAGTAGAGAAAGAGAAGGAAGTAGAGAATGGAAAAGATGAACAAATTACTTCTACTATTTCTCAGGATATTCTAGATTCACATGAAGTTGCATCTCAAGAACTAGTGGTAAGGAATAACCAACAACAGATGGTGATTCATGCATACACTTCCACTAGTATGGATTTCTCTTCTTATTTATCAATGCAAATAACTCCCAAGTATAGAGAAGTGATAAATATAGAAAAATTTGACTTGGAATTATTGAAAATTCTTGACCATAAGAGAAAGAAGCCTAAATCTGCTAAGGTAACTTCAAAATTGATAATTGATCCTATAAGATAGAAGTTTGCAGAGGTATCATTTCCACCATAGGGAATGAGCAAAGGTGAAGTCACTAAAGGTAACTTAACAATTAAAAATATATCCCTTGGATAAGTTACCATGAAATTATTGAAGTGGGATATGCGAAGCTTGATTAATACACTTTTTCAAAAGCTTGATGAAGAGAAAACTGCTAAAGCTAAGTTGAAAGAACAAAATGCCCAGTTTTGTGAAATAATAGCCAAATTTATAAGGTATGTTCCAAAATAATCAATTCTTTCAAGAGATTACATTAGTTATCAAGTGATAACTAAGGTAGAGGAAACTAGAGATAAGGCCAAGGCCATTGATGAATAGTTAGTGAAGTTGCATAAAACTACCTAGAAGCTTTTTCTTGAATTCCTAGGTATTCATGCTAATATTGTAAATAAATTAGTATAGATAAAGGTATTAATGAAGGAAATAGAGAATTAGAATGGAATTTTTAAGTTGTATAAAGAGAGTCTACAAAGAATAAGTACTTTGAGTGAAAAATTTTTGATTGAAGAGAAGATTGTCCCTGATGGATCAATAAAGAAATTAAAACAAGAAGAATATTTCCTATCTTTTCACATGTATATTCTTAAAGAAATGTGTGAAGAAATGAAGAATTTAGAGGAAGAAGCTCACAATGAATTGGTGAATCTATAAGATTATCTCTTTAGTCTCACTAACATTTGGTATGATAACACTCCAAGGACATATGAATAGTTACATCAGTAGTTAAAGAAAATAATGGAAAAAATCACAATACTTTCATAGCTAAATCTGTAAAGGAGTTAATCAAATTTCAACATAAAATCAAGAGGCTTGAACCAATAATTGAAAATATGAAAGCAAATAGTAATAGGGTGTAAATAAAAATGCTAAGATTTGAGACTGAAAGGTAATCACTTGATAAACTAGATGATGAATCAATATAGTTGATGATGTCTCAACATATAAAATATAGAGAGAAGTGTAGATCCAAATTCCACGATGTGGAATAAATGTTGTTACTCTTAATCCCAAAAAAAATTCTATCTTCTTTCCATTTTCTTCCATTCTATTTGTAAATTACCTTTGTTTGGGGCAATTAATTTAAGTAAAGTCATTTAGTGGAGTTACTTGTCAAGGTATATTACTTTGTAAAATTATAAGACTTAAGTAACTTGGCTAAACACCTTTATTTTAAGTCATTTTGTAAAAGTAAATTACTTGAGTGAACATTTCCTGACATTTAAAGTAGTTTTGTTAAATCCAAATAGTGAGACCCAGAAGTGCAACATGTCAGTAGCTTTTGCATGCCACATAGGAGAAATTTGTGGAAGATGCCTCTCAATAGTTCCTAGTTTTTAGCAGAATACATGGGTTTCAAAGGAGTTATTTTCTATTTGATTTTGGCATATATTTTTGTATTAAATATAAGTTCAAGCCTACATGACTGAGGGATGGTAATTTTTACATAACAATTATAACTGAAGCAAGAGAATGTAAGCAATCTAAAACTTTGTTTATAGATTTCTAAGTTTTTCTTTTGTATGAAATTGGTTCAAAGTATGATAAATAAGTTATTTTCTATGGAACTTTGCATCTTAGGAGATCATTTGGTGGATTTGTGAAGATTAAAATGGTAAAATTTGTGTTATATTTAAATATGAATGTGAATTCTAGTCTTTCTTATTCATTTTCTAAAAATATTATCATCTTTTGAATGTTTATTTACTTTTATAGATTCAATAAGATATGTAAAATTGCTTATTGTGAAGTACTTATTTCTTCCCACATGTTCTAGTCTTTCATTCTCAATTTCTTGAAATTTCTTTACACATTCTATAGAATATTTTCTTACTTGATACAAAATCACATTTTTATGGTTCATGAACTCTATGATTAAGGTAATACCCCTATAAATAAGAGAACTTGCATGTATTCTCTATAATATGTGAATAATTGAGAATTGTAGATAATTTGAAGTAAATAGACATAACATATGGGAGCTTCACCATTAAATGAAGGGGATTTAATCTCATGACTACCTAGGTACTTTTGTTAGCCTACAAATTATCTATCCAATATTTTATGGTGACTTTGCTAGAGATCAAACCTAGAATCCAAAAATAGATTACTTTTCCAAGTTGAAATAGACATAGTTAAGGTTTAATTTTATAAACTTTTCATGATTTTCAAACTATTCATCTAAAATGTTATATGCATAATATGTTATGCACCTATGAGTAAAGTGTATCCTTATTAAAGTTAACTCTACTTTCTAAAAATAAACACATCAATTTTTATTGAATTACTTCATGTCCAGAAGCTACACTTTATTTAATGCTTTGTTGTTCTTGAACTCATTACATGTCAATTAACCACCACTTAAGTCTTTTCTTATAAAACGAAATTGCTTGACTAATCCTCAAAAGAAATTTTATGCTTCAAACTAGAAAATTGACCTTTTACTAGAGAAAGGAGAGATCAAAGCCAAACAAATGATTTCTTTGAATTGCAAGAGTGGTTCAATTTTAGCTTTCCTATTCAAGCTAGAATATGAAGAGCTAGTTTCACACCTATGAGACAAGAACAAAATCCTATGAATCAGCTACAACACAATTCCTCAAGAATAATCCAATCCACCAATCCTCAGTTCCTCATTCCTAGAATAATGGTGCAACCACTTCTCATTCCTTAGGGGGATATGATTGGCCTAATAAATTTGACTCTTCTTCATGACTTGCCAAAGGGGTTAAGAAAGAATTTCCTAAAATTCATAGGTGATGGAAAATAAAATATAGATGAGCACTCAGCTTATTTCTTTATAGCCCATAAAATAATTGGAATTGAATATAATGATGTCTCAATCAGACTCTTTAGTGAGGCCTTGCATGACTTGGATATAGAATGGTTTTACCATTTGGATCCTTATACTATACTTAATTAGGTCACCATGCATAAATAATTTGAAAAGAGATTCAAAGCCATAGAAGATTCACATATATTGCTTATATAATTAACTCAGCTCAAGAAGGAACCACATGATCACATGAAAGATTTCATTGACAAGTTTAATATCTTACTCTATAAAATTCCTCAAGCTGCCCTACCCATTGGAGATAATCATAAATGTTTCTTTATTAACAACCAGTTACCATAGGCTAGCTATCAACTACATCGAGCATGTCTAGCTAATTTAACAATAGCTCAAAATCTTACTATAAAAGTCAAAGATGACTTGATAATGGCTATAAAGATCAATAAAACAACTTCTAAGGGTGATTATTCTACTTCAAGCACATCATAGACTATTGATCCCCTATTACATAAGTTGGCTAATGACTTGATGCAAGTCAAAAGACAAATTGCTCAAGGTACTCATGATGCTCTTATTAGGAATGCATATACATAAAATTTTAATAATTAAATAGGAAACACATTATTGGTCCTACACAAAGATCAGAAATTGAAGATTCTCCCAAAAATAATGTTGAGATGAATGAGGAAGATTAGATGACTGATGATACTCATCAAAGTCTTTCTGATGAAGATGAATTTGTAGATCCTACTGGTAAATCAAATATAAGCTATCTTGAATGCTAATCAGAAAGTGATTATGAAAAAGTATTTAAAGAATATCATATCTACTCTTTTGTAGTGTTTACAAGGTCACAAACTCATCAAGCTAGTGAAAAATCTTCTAAGGATCAAAAGAAAGAGAAAGGAGATTCTAGATCAGATGTAAGCATTCTTAAAAGAGGTAGTACTCTACTTTCTTCTTTAGCTTCAAAAGATAAGTATGTAGCTTATTCTTCTCAAACTCATAAGCTAGTGATTCATCCTTTTGAATATAATCTTGCTCTATCTACATCCATCTCCTCTTTTGACATAATTGATCACATTAAGAAAACTAAAATTCAAATGTTAGGAGTTTAAATACTTGAGATCTTATCTAGATCAGCTGAATAGATTAATTAAGTATGTTCAAAGTAAAGGGTCAAATAGTTCATCCAATGCCTCTAAAGGTATCGTGCCTACTCCTAAATAGTTTCCTTCCTATAACAATGCTACAACTACTCCCACATATACTTTCACATTTGAAAGGATAGAGCCATTTTATGTGTCTCTTTTCATTAACAAATTCAATTTTAGCAATTGTATTCTAGACTTTGGAACCTCAAATAGTGTTATGCCAACTAAAGTAGCTAATGCTCTTAGCCTCACTTTGACTAAGACAATAGGTAGATGTTACTAAATGGATATATAAGTTCCCCTAATTAGATAGATCAAAGATGCTTAAGCTATCCTAGATAAAAGACTCAAAATGACAATTTTGGCTGCAAATATTCTTGTCTCTTATGGAATGTTGATAATTAGAAACTTATGAAAGTATATGGGTGGAGAATCCAATATGGATTGGTCATGTGCTCACATTCTAATCAACTAAGTAAATTAGAAACTTAAACCTAAAAATAAGTCCAAGTATACAATTTCTAAGTGTGATAACCTAAGGTCACAATTTGTTTTTGAAGAGTTAGACCATGGAGTTTATTACCTTAAATTGGGCAAGGAGATATAAGGACTAGAGGAAGTAGAAGAAGAAGATAAGATATGGATGTTGGAGTTTGATGGCAAATGCAATTTTATTGGTTCAGGTATTGGGGTGGTATTGATATCACCTAATGATAAAATATTTCCTTACTCCTATAAGCTCATGTTTGAAAATACTAACAACATAAAATAATATGATTCACTTCTATTACTACTTGAATAAAAAAATGAAAAAGGAGTAAGACTCCTAAAAATGCAAGGTGATGTTGAATTAATAGTAATATAAATTTTTGGTCAATATCAAGTAAAGAAAGACAAGTTGAGGCACTACCGTGATTAAGTTTTGAGTGAAACACTTGACTTTACAACTTTCTCAATGAACTTAGTTTCTTGAGATCATAACTCTAGAGATAATTCTCTTACAGTTATTGCATCTTTACTTAGGCTAGATCAACAACCTACACTTTTCAAAGAAGGTAAATATAAATTAGAAATGGTTTAGTATCCAACGGTCCTAGATAATGTTGATTAGTGGTATGTTTTCAATGATGAAAAGCAAATAGTTACATTCCTTGGGTAGTAATATAACTTTGAGGAATTGAACTTTGAAGGAAGTAGTTCATTCCCATGCTAGATGACAATAGGTATCACTAACCCTAATCTTACTAATAGTCAAGATATAATTTAACTGAAGAGAAATAATATCCCTAAAGGGTTAGTTTTCTTAAAAGAAATCTTTGATAAGCATGATCAATTTATAAATAAAAAAGAAAGAATATGGTGATAATTACTCTTTAAAAGTACAACAGACTAATTCAAGTAGTGAACAAGAACCTAGGATGGTCAACATTGGAAAATGTTACTCTAAAGAAGAAAAGGAAGCATTCATTAAGCTTCTTGAAAGATACATTGATGTGTTTTCTTAGTCCTACAAATACCTAAAGACCTTCCAACTAGATGAAGTACAACACTATATTCCAATTCAACTAAAGTAAAGTCTTTCAAGCAAAATCTATGCCACCATAACCCAAACATTGTAGGTATCATCTATGATAAATATATAATCTTCTTGAAACTGAGATCATCTATCCAATTCACCATTTAGAATGGTTAGCTAACATTTTCCTAATGAGAAAGAAAAATGGAGAAATACACCTATGTGTTGATTTCTACAATATGAATCAATCTTCTCTAAAAAATAACTACCCATTGCCCATTATGGATCACACCTTGCAAATAGTTATAGGTTCAGAGATGTTATCCATGTTAGATGGATTTTTAGGATACAATCAGATAAAAGTAGCTAAAGAAGGTTAATACAAAATAGCTTTCACGACACCATGGGGGATGTTTACATATTAGAAGATGCCTTTTAGGCTTATCGATGCTAGATAATTTTTTTAGCAAGCAATAAATATATCATTTATACATCTTAAGAATAAGAGTATAGTCATATACCTTGATGACTAGAAAATTTTCTTCAAAAAGAGAGGTAATCACTTGGTTGATCTAGAAGTACTCATCCAGTGTAGGAGACATGGGATTTCTTTGAATCCCAAGAGATAAATAATTATTATGACTGAAGGAAAAATTCTTGGTTACATAGTCTCAAATTAGGGGATAAATATTGATCTATAATGAGTCAAAGTTATTCAGAGTTTACATATGCCTACATCCAAGAAAAAAGTGCATTCATTCTTTGGTAAGGTCAATTTTCTTAGAAGGTTCATTCCTAATTTTGTTGAGTTAATTAGACATATTTATGATATGATGAAAAAGAATCAAGACTTCAAATGGAATGTTAAAGGTAAGTTGGCATTGGAAATAATTAAAGTAGTTATAGTTGAAGCTGTAGTGCTAGTTTCATATATTTTAATAAAGAATTCATTACTATTACTTTTTTGAACATACTACATCAGATATACTTATATAGAAGAATGATTAAGGAATTTAATCCCCAATAGATTTCATGAGTCAACCATTGAAAATCTCTGAGCTAAAGTACTCACATATGGAGAAATACACCTTTGCTATAGTCAAAGCATGTAAATTTTTTAGGTACTACATTTTATCTTCACATATTAAAGTCTATGTACTTGACACTATAGTCAAATCAATTCTAACATAGTAGGATCTTGAATTATTGAGAGGCACTTGGGTAGCTAAGGTACAAGAGTTTGATCTTGATATCAAACCAACAAAGCTAGTATGAGGAAGAGGCTTGTGCAAATTGATGACAAAGAGAAAACCTGATGACATAGATATAGTGGCACCTTCAATCTAAGCTAAATCAGATGAATATATTCCTATGGTGATTTTTGTTATTATTTTAGATGAATGGTATAGAAATATTGCCTACTTCTTGACTTATGGAGATTATTTAGCTAATATGACATGTAAGTAAAAGTTCACCATCAAGCTGAAGTCAAAAGGATTATGTCTTTTGGGATAATTGTTAGTACAAAAGAGTAATTGACAGTGTCTTCCTCCATTATGTGGAAAAATAACAACAATATAAAATTTTGGAATAGTTTCATGACAAATCATGTGGAGGTCATTTCTTAGCATGAGTCACATCATACAAAATATTATGAGTAAGGTATTTTTGGCCTACCCTTTTATAAGATGCTTTAGATTAGGTTTATAAGTGTCAAGCATGTCAAAATTTCATGGGACAACTCAAGTTGAAAAATTTTCCTATAAACCCCATTATTATTGATGAACCATTCCACCAGTGGAGCATGGATATTATTGGCATGTTAAATCCTTCTTCAAGTGTTAGACATTGTTATGTTTTAACTGTAATTGATTACTTCAAAAAGTGGGAATAATCCATTCCTATCAAGGATGCCACTTCTAAAGTTGTATTTTATTTCATCAAAGAGAACATTTTAGTAAGGTTTGGTGTCCCACATAACAAAGTAATAGATAATACATCAAAATTTTCCTTAATAGAACTAACTAATTTCTATTACTCATATGGAATAGACTTGGTTCATGATTCAAATCAATATCCTCAAGGAAATGGTCAAGATGAATCAAATAAAAAGAAATGGATGACTATAATTCATAAGCTAGTGGATAATAATCAATGAACTTGGCACAAGAAGTTGTTTGAGTCATTGTGGGCTGACATGATCACTCCAAAGAAAGCCTTTGGTATGTAACCTTTTTAAGTTTTATATGAAACAAATGTTGAGATACTAATCACCACAGAGTTTCCTGCTTTGTAATTATCTAAAGTTGTTGAAGATGCAACTTATCAAGATTCACTTGATAAGAGGATCATGTTTCTCACTGAACTACAAAAGATTCATATTCAAGTTACTAACCGGCTGAATGATCATCAAATGAAAGTAAAAAAAATCTTTGATAAAAAGGCTTGAGATAGATAGTTTTAATTTGGTGACTTGGTCCTCCTATGGGATAAAGATAATGAAAAAAAGGGAAGCATGACAAGTTTTACTCACTATGGAAAGGGCCTTTCACTATAAATAACATTATTGGAAGAGATAGATTCGTCCTAGCTTATTAGGATGGAATTGAACTACCACTACCTTTCAATGGGAAGCACTTGAATCTCTACAATAATTGAGAAGTAGGGTAACACCTGTATGTATATAAATAATTTTTTTAGTCTTTCTTTTCTTTTGCTAATTTTGTTTTTCTATTTATTTGTTTGTTTTATAGTTTTTGTGATTGCATTTTTTTAAAGACTCTGTACCAAATGGACAAGACTCAAACTAGAGATACTAGGATCTCATCCTTGTTTCTTTCTTCCTGATAGAAACAAATATGTCCCCAATTAGAGCCAACTAGTGTCCCCAAAATTTCACACTTAGAAATTTTGGGTTACCCCTATTTAAAATTTTGCATTTTATCTTATGTGAGTTAGTTGTCCTTGTTAAACCAATCCCTTGAATAAAGTCTTAGTCTTTAGTAGTTTTTGTTTTGATTTCTCTATTTTCCCAATTGCTTCAAAATTGATCCAAAAGTTTGAAAACATCTACCTAAGGCTATCATTGAAAAACCCATTTACTAATATTTCCCAAAAGATCAAAAATTTAAGTGCTTGGGTTCATTTCCAATACAACTTAGGTTGTCCAAACTACTTATTAAAAAAGAAGAAAATTAGTCTCACAAGTCCAAATTGAATTGTCTAGTTCAAATAAAAATTACCAAACAACTTTACTTTGCATCAAAAGCTAAGTAGTCCTAAAAACCTATCAAACACTACATAAAGTAAACCAGGTTTTTGAAGTAACTTTACTTACCCAAAGCCATAAGTAAAAGTAACAGAGGTTTATGAGCCCAAAGTACTCACTAGTTGAGACCAACTTGGAATTTCAAAGATACTTAACTCCCAAAAGAAAAATTAAGTGAAGCAGTCTGAGAAACTTGATAAAAATCCAAGGGTTTATGTGGCTCATTCACACATGTCCAATACATCATTAATGTGTTGGAAAATATAAATATCATTGATTTCCACCTCATTTCCCACTTAGAATTTGAGTTTTTTGGACAAGATATCACACCTAAAAACCTATAACTACACTATTTGATCTTTTAGAGTGATTTTCAATCCAACTCTTCATGACCCATTTATCTTTAAGGTACTTAGATATTATTCATTTATTTTTATACCTCTATCCTAATCATTTTTCTTTGGTAATTTTTCATTTTCCTCCATGAATATTCTATTGTCTATGCTCATTTTTCTTGCATCTATTTGTTAAATTTACATGATTTAGGAGTGTTGCAAAAACCTTGTAAGAATTTCTAAAACATTAAGTATGTGAAAACCCCCCTCAAAATACTAAAAAGATTGAACCCTAGATTAAAAACCTAACTATTGAAACTAGATGAAAAACATAGGTTATTCATTATTACTTACTCAAGTTCCCAAGCACAAGTTACTCACCTCAAGAAACTTGAGACTCTCAAAGTGTCTTACCAACCTAGGTTTTCCTTTATCTATTGCTTGATCAAACTCATGACTACTCATCAATTCTAATTTTGTGGGTTTTTAACCCAATTTGCTTGCATTAGTAAATTTGAAGTATTAAACCTTGAAAAACCTATAGAACTACTTGAGTGGAACCCAAAATTGTAATTACTTATTACTTTTACTTTGGGTTTCCCAACTCAAGTTACTTGCCTGAACAAACCCAAAGTAGTTGCCCTCAAGAAACCTAGGTTCCTTATGACTCATTGATTACTTAAAATCTTGAACCTAAATTACTAGCTAACGTCTCTCATGCCTTTTCTTGTTACCTCCCTAGATTATTAAATGCTTAAGACTTGTAGATCATCTAGACCAATATGGGGTTGTAATACCCTATAGCTTATTATGAGTTACTTGGGGATTTTAAATAATTTATACTACTTGAAACATAAATGTTGCTTAGAGGTATTATTTGAAACAACAAATTGACTCTTTTCTTTAACATTTCTTAAGTATTTGGAGTAGTTACTAAGTGTTGAAAATCAATTATCAAGTTATTCCAGAGTTAATCAAGACCAATGTCAAGATCAAAAAGATTAGAGGAAAAATTAGGTGGAGTAGAAATGCAAGTAATTCAAATTGAATAAGTCCCTAAATTAGCACTTGAATAAATCCCAGAGCCAAGTAGGAAGGGTAAAACAAAATCTAAGAGATCCAAACCTCAAGAGCCAAAGATGAAGTATGAGAATAAGGGGTACCCTATTGAATCATGTATCACTTCAAAGTTAATTGAAATAAGTGATACATATATGGGACATGTGTCAATGACTTAGTTATTGGAAAGATCCAAAGTCATAGCCAAGACTCTAGTCATGCAAGAAATGACTAGTAGTGGGATTATACGAGCTACAACTTTCCCAAGCTCATTCAACTTCTTAATTTTGTCTTATCATGTGCTAAGTACTATGACTCACTCATTAGGATAATCAAAGATACTTCTAGAAATGTAGTAATAAGGTTAGATGTTGAATATTTCAACTATTGCTTGAAGATCCCATCAAAATCTAAAATCCTAGATGTAACAATGGAAAAAGCTAAAAGTCAATGAGAAAATAAGAAAATAAACTACATTAAGATAATGAACACAAAATACCTGAAGAAAGCTAAATAAGCTTCAAGATTTCTAAAGCAGATAGTAAGATAAGACTTGGTTCAAGAAGTAGATGACATCACTCAGTTGTTATGAGAATCAATGGAGAAAAGAATGCCAAATGCTGTTAGACTTGGATGTATGTATACATTATGTCCATTAATGTAAATAAGAGTTCCACAATAATTGAGTGGGCTAGGTTGATAAGTGACAATATGGACCAATAGTTGAGCAATGTATTACAAACTTTTGACTTTAAGATGGCCTCATATCTAGTATATGTTGTAGCTTCAAATCAATCCTCTTATAGGATAAATATAAAAGGGATGATAACAACTAAGCTAATATATGAATATTATCCTCAATTGGTCCCTTATAAGTACTACAAGCATTATAAGATAGTGAATGATGGATTCTTTTATGAAATTATTTTCAAGTTAAATGTAGCTCTGAAGCACAAAGCATATCTGAGGCATTATGCGATGCAGTTTCCTAGTTTGGGTGAATTTTCATTTAGTTCTTAAACTAAACATACATCATATTTAGTGGTTTATTAGGCACACCAATCAAATTACTAATATACCCCAGTGACAAGTGGATTCTTATAGAGATGTGTAGGTAGCTTGTTGAATTACATGACTTACAGTTAAAAGTTCATTGTCTCGTTATTAATTTTCCTATTGTTATTGCTCATTACCACTGTCCAAACATTTACAAGGCCAAATATTTTGAAAATGAGATGTACCAAAATTACAATTAGACACATTTTAAATTTAGGGCCAATTTTGATTGTAGAGGTGTAGCTCAGAATATAATTTCTCTTGAGTATATGCATATTCCTATACTTGAGAACTATTGGATTAATTGTAGGGACGAGTATGATGTGAAAAGGAAGTACAATATTAGATTTAATATGTAAAAAATTCATACTTTTGATTTGAATACAATTCTAAAATACATGTAGGATGATATAATTGTAACTAATGATGCCTACCATGTAATAGGGGGAGATAATGCCCCAATTCTATAAATTGTTTTTGGTAAATACGAGCTTAAGAATATTATAAATATAACTTCAAATTTTTTGTTCATGACTTCCATATGGCTTCTCAACAAGGGATATTTCATAAATAAATTAATGACTAACACTTATAGAATAAGCTAGAAAAGGAAGGTAATTCTAAGAGAGAGCAACCAAGTATCAAAGAAGTTGAAGTTGAAGAAAAATGTTGATGCTACTTATTCTATGATAAAGGATAAAGAGAAAATTCATCCATTTTTTTCCACACTTCCATTGTTCCCTTATACCATTACTGTTACTCTTGCTATTCCCACTTCCACTACACCTACCACAAATCCATTAATATTTATTCCACCTCTAAAGTCTTATGTATTCAAACCCATTTAGAAGGAAACTAATGTTCTTACTCCTCCTCCTCCATCTTCACCACCTACTCCTCCACCTTCACCTCCTTTATAAGATCAACCCACCACTAAAAATGAGTTAGAATAGGTAACTACCAAAGAAGTAACCTCTTTTGAAGAGGCACCATAATAAAAGCAAAAGGAAGTAGTTAAACCTAATAAGGAGGCTACACAGGTAGTAAAAGAGTTAGAAAAGGTGGAAGATAAGGTATCATAGGTAGGGGTAGTTACAAAAAAAGTGGTAGATAAAACAAAGGAGAAGGAAGTAGTTATAGAGAAAATGAAAGAGAAAGAAAAGGAAATAGAAATAGAAAAGGATAAATATAAAATGAAAGAAGCAAAGAAAGAGAAGGAAGTAGAGAAGGGAAAATATGAAGAAATTAGTTCCAATATTTCTTAGGCTATTCCAGATCTACAACAAGTTGATTCTCAGGAGATAGTAGTAAGGAATAACCAAAAATATATGGTGATTCATGTAAACACTTCCATTAGTATGTATTTGTCTTCTTTGGTGGCAATGCAAACAACTCTTGAGTCTAGAGAAGTGATAAATCTGGAAGAAATTGACTTGTAATTATTAAAAAGTCTTAACCATAAGGGAAAGTATCCTAAATACACTAAGGTAACTTCAAAATTGATAATTAAGCCTACAGGATAGAAGTTTAAAGAGGTATCAGTTTTACCAAAATTGATAATTAATCTTATAAGATAAAAGTTCGTAGAGGTATCAGTTCTACCACAGAGCATGAGCAAAGGTGAATTCACTAAAGGTGACTTAATAGTTATAAATATATCCCTTGGAGAAGTTACCATAGAAGTGTTGAAGTAGGATATTTAGACCTTGGTTAATATAGTTTTTCAAAAGCTACCAAAGCCAAGTTGAAAGAAAAAATATCCTAGTTATGTGAAATAATAGCCAAAGTTGCAAGGTTTGTTCCATATAAATCAATTATTTCAAGATATTCCATTGGTCAACAAGTGATAACTAAGGTAGAGGAAAATGGAGATAAGGCCAAGGCCATTGATGAATAGATGGAGAAGATACATCAAACTGACCAAAATCTATTTCCTGAAGTCCTAAGTATTCATGTTTATATTGTAAATAAATTAGCATAGATAAATGAAGTAATGAAGGAAATAGAGAATGAGAATGGAATTTTTGAGTTTCATTAAGAGAGTATACAAATAATAAGTACTTTGAGTGAAAAGGTTTTGATTGAAGAGAAGATTATCCCTAATTATTCAATAAATAAAGTAAAACAAGAATAATATCTTCTATCTTTTTGCATGCATATTTTTGACGCAATGTGTGAAGAAGTGAAGACTTTAGAAGAAGAAGCTCCCACTGAAAAGGTGAATCTAGAAGATTGTCTCTTTGGTCTCAATAACATTTGGTCTAATAACACTCTAAGGACATTTGGATAGTTATATCAATAGTTCAAGTAAATAATGGAAAAGGCCATAACTCCTTTCATAGCTAAACCTATTAAGGAGTTAATCAAATTTTAACATGAAATCAAAAGGCTTGAACAAAGACTTAAAAAGATGAAATAAAATAGTAAGCGGTTAGAAAAAGAAATGATAAGATTCAAGACAAAAAGATAGACACCATTATTCCCAACAATTTCTTCTTTCTTCTTTCCATTTTCTTCCATTCTATTTGTAAAGTAAATTTTTTAGGGGTTATTACTTTAAGTAAATTCATTTAGTGGAGTTAATTTTCAAGGTATATTACTTTATAAAATTTTAAGACTCAAGTAACTTGGCTAAATGCCATTACTTGAAGTCATATTGTAAAAGTAAATTACTGGAGTGAACACTACCCATCATGAAAAGTAGTTTTGTTCAATCCAAATAATGAAATCAAGAAGTGAAACATGTCACCAGTTATTGCGTGCCACATAAGAGAAATTTGAGGAATATTCCTCTCAATGGTTCCTAGTTTTTAGCACAACACATGGGTTTCGAAGGAGTTGTTTCTTGTTTGATTTTGGCATCTATTTTTATATAAATATAAGTGTAGGCATGTGTGCCTAAGGGATGGTAATTTTTTCATAGCAATTGTAACTAAAGCAAGAGAATTTAATAAATCTAAAACTTTGTGTTTAGATTTATGATTTTTTATTTTGTATGAAATTGGTTCAAAGTGAATGAGAAAGAATTTTTTTGTGGAACTTTGTGTCTTAGAAAATCATTTGGTGGATTTTGTAAGATTAAAATGGTAAAATTTGTGTTATATTTAAATTTAAATATGAATTCCAGTCTTTCTTAGTCATTTTTAAAAAATAGTATTATCTTTTGAATGTTTATTTACTTGTACAGATTTTATAAGATCTATAAAACTACTTATTATGAAGTACAACTTCTTTCTTCCCACATGTTTTAGTATTTCATTCTCAATTTCTCAAAATTTATTTACACATTCTCTGGAATAGCTACTTACTTGATAGAAAATCACCTTGTTATGGTTCGTGAACTCTATGATTAAAGTAATACCCCCAAAAATAAAATGACTTGCACATAATCTGTATAATTTGTGAATAATTGAGAACTATATATAATTTGAAGTAAATAAACATAAACATATGGGAGACTCACCATTAAATTAAGGAGATTTAATCCCATGACTTCCTAAGTAGTTTTTTTAGCCTACAAAATATCTAGCCAACACATTACAATATAATTAATTATTTCAGCTTTTTATACATTTGTTTACTTTAATTTTGGGTATAATTGTTTTCTATTTTTGTAAATCTATTTCTTTCTTTCCTTGTTTGTATAGTTTCTTAATTAATTTCTTGTTTTTACAACTCATTACTTGTTTTAATTTATGTTTTATCATTTTTTAATCTTTTCTTCATTGTTTCTTTGAGTCAAATTTCACTCTATGTATTAAATATGATGTTATTATGATCATTCATATCATGATGTAGTATGTATTTCACTTTTAAATATATCAATCCCTAGGCATATTACACAATATAAATATTGATTTTTATATACCATTGGTTCATATTTTCATCCATAATATCAAAAAAAAGGATTCTCAAATAATGTTTGTAATCATGTTTGAAGTTTTACTAGAAATTCATGCAAAGCCTACAAAAAACAAGTATTAACACATCTCATTTTCATAAACACATTTTCACATACATTTTGTATAATAATTCTAAAAACAATACTAACATGTACATACATATATAAATCTACACATTTATGACACTTAAATTCAAATTAATAATTCAAAAACATCACTTCATACATCATTACTCCCCTCTGGTGTCGATCGACTAGAATACGATTCATATTTCCTATATCTCCTCTTGAAATACATAGCATAGTCTATTCAAATCTGAGGTGGAAAATAACCCAAATTATTTGCAACACTTATTTTCATTTTCACCCCTACCCCTATTTATTCACCATACCCACCCAAAATTTTCATCCCTCTCAATATTATTAACATATTTCACCAATCTATCACCTCATTTTTAATCCACCTCACACATCCCATTAATTTGATTTACCTATTTTTTTTCTTTCAAATCACTCAAGTAAATTAATCACACATATTGGAATATATATTTATATCCTCATAACTTGAATCTTATCCATGAGATATATTGTTCCCACATCTACTTCTATGTAACTATCTACATTGGGCAACATCTAAGTGTGCAACTTATCTTGAAAAATATTATTTCTCCAATTTATTCCATAGAAACTATATGCTTGGTGAAAATAATTTTACATATGCCTATAATCATGAAATAATTTTATCAATAATTATTATTGTATTTATCATGATAACTAATACACCATTTTTTCTACTTTTCATATAACAATCCTTCATTTTTTTCCATTTTGAGCATTCATCTACATCTATTTTCCCCACACAATCACTCAAGAGAGAAGCATTAATAATAATTTAAATATACTTAGGGAATATTTTTTCATTAATTTCCACTTGACTTTTATTTATTCTTTGAAAAGGTATTGCTTCTTCTAGTCTCAGCACCCTTTCAAAGAGGGGAAAATGTAGACACCTAAATTTCACCACATTTAGTTTCTTAATTAACTTTACTAAATATTGACACAAATTCCATTATATCTCACTAATTCAAAAATCATCTAAATTACACTAATATCATTTCATTCACTTTTTATAATAAGTTAATTAATCAATATGAATTAATTTATCATGTGCATAATTACATAAAATTAATTAAAAAACAAAAATTTCCAAGTCACTAAACCACTTCCTCATTTCTCTCAACCATATGTTGAGTCACCCAACCATTTCATTAACTTACTAAACTAATTTTTGAGTCATAATTTAACCTTTCAACTAACTTGATGAGTCATTCAACTACCTTGACTCATCCATAAGAATATTTAAACTACCAACTATTTTTTACCATTCTTCTCAACCCAAGAGGAATTGGTCTTCTCCCCTTAGATGAGGAATAAAATCCAATCATACAAAATAAGGATAGTCTAATAAATATTTATTTTTATCTACCATCCATCTTGTCACAAAAAATACTATAAATTCAAGTATCATCCTCCATTGTCAAAAATCATCATTAAGCTATTGAAGTGCTATCAAATTTACCTTGTGCATCTATTTGAGAATCAAAAAATCATGTCCTTACACTACTAAAATTTATTTTCATTGGAGATTAAATTGAGGAAACACATACCTCCTTGCAATAACAAATCAAGGTCCATAAAAGGAGAAGGCATTCAATTTCACTAGTAAGATGGAAGGTAAATTACTTATTTATCATGTTATTTCATTAAAGATCTATCTAAGGTTTTAAAATAGTATTTTTAATAGGAAATACATTTTTTATTTCATTTATTAGTATTAATTTATAATTTTTAGCTATCACAATATCCTTTGGGGCATTCCCAAATGAGTATGAAAACTAAGATGATAGAATCCTCCTTAATT
Organism: Torreya grandis; assembly: GCA_037957365.1. NCBI lineage: Eukaryota > Viridiplantae > Streptophyta > Pinopsida > Cupressales > Taxaceae > Torreya > Torreya grandis. Next base: position 866,299 of record JARHVA010005854.1, read on the forward strand.
GAGAGGAAACCAAGATCATATACATAAAGGGTACATATCTAGGTATAAAATAAAGGTTATATTTTTATTACTACATTAAATAAATTATGATCAAGGTTAATTTTAGTGGGATATATAAAAATACATGGAGGTCTTGAGGTAAATTATATTTTTTATGGCGACGAATCAGTTTGGAAGGCATATCATTGCATAGGTGAATTCTACGATGCCACATGGTGAATCACACAAGGGCTGATAAATTTTTATAACACTCACACAAATTTCAAGTAATTATGTCCACCAATTCATTTAAATTATATATATAAATAAAAAAATAATGTAGATGAATGATGGTAACTAGTAGATGAATGCCAACACTATGCAGATAAATTCTAGCATCATATAAATGAACACAAGCATTATGTAGATGAATGATGGTAGGGAACCATAAAAGTGAATGACATAAACATGTAAATTTATGTCAACACCATGTAGTAAAATTACAAAATCATGTAGATTAATGTTGACACCATGTATATAAACACTAGTATCATGCAGGTGAACACTAGCACCTTGTAAATGAATGCCAATATCATGTAGATGAAAGATAGCATAGTGCATATGCATGATGTCATGGCACAAATTTACATTGGCATGATGCAAGTGAATTATATCACTCTATTTATAAACACCTATGCAATGTTAGTGATCAACAACATGGTACAGGTGGATGCTACTAGTATTGAGATGGATGCCTATGTCATGTAGATGAACATCAACACCATGTTGATGATCATAAAAATATCTAAAAAATACTAATTCTCACCTACATAATAATTATGACTACCTACATGGTATTGAAACTTTCCCAAACCATGACAATATTCATATTTTGTATGTCAACATTTAGTTGCTTTGCATAGACATTCATTGACAATGTACTATCAAGCTCTCCCATCCTATAGGTCAATGGAAAGGTGTTGATAGGTGCCCATTTTCATGTGTGATACTTATGTATCTTATTCATCCATGCCATAAGTGTCTCTAAAAAACATCCATGCTATGTATACATTCACCCATATCAAGCTAAATAGCTATAAAAGTGCCAAATACACCTCATTTTTCACTTTTTACCATTTCCTTCTCTCTTTTTGTGGTTAAAATTTTTGCACTCTTTTCCCCAACTTCCAAAACCTTGTTTTCATCCATGGCTTCCATTTATTATACCTATTTTAGTGTTAGTGAAATCATAAGCATAGAGGTAATCAGAAACCCTAACACGCTTTCTGAAATTTGATGTGCACCATGATCCAAAGGATTCTATAGTAAGAACACACATGATATCAATGGGTTGAGCCTTGAAATTTCAACATCATTATATACATGCCATAATATGAGAAATATATTAATTTTTTAAATGTTCTCTTACAAATATTTGATACTTCTTCCTCCATATTTAACATCACCTTAGGCTCCTAGAATATTTCATTTGGAATCCATCCAGAGGATATCCAAAGATTGATAGGTATACCTTATAAAGATAGGGACCTCATCACCACAAAGGCCTTGTTGATCAATGAGGAAAAAAGTATTTATAGTCCCATTACTCACTACAGTTGGATGGTATGTATTGTAAAATCTGTAATTTCTCATTTTTTACTAGTTTTACTTATGTTAATTCTAACTTATTATTTTTTCTAGATCCTCAATACCATGATAAAAGGGACTAAGAATTGAATGAGTTAAAAATCCTTTTCCTAATAGGAATGCTTGAAATTTACTAAGAAATAATTATTTTTCTAGGTAGATCATCTAATATTCCATTCTGGGCTCTAGTTTATATCCTTCATACTCTAGCCACTCAACTATTTGATTGGTGCAATTTTATTTCAAATAGAATTAAAGATGATTTGAACATTGCTCTACATAATGAACATACTTGGTTTTCCTATTATAATTATATCATTACATTGTACCAAAAAGTGATTTTTGATTTGTAAACATCATTTGTTCCTTATGCTCTTAATCTTATAATGTTTGTAAACTCACTCGCCCTTGAAGTGGAAGAGGTTAGTTTGAGTTATTATTCAATAATATTTTATCTTAGTACTATATTTATTTCAAATAGTTATATAAATATTGATCTAGTTAGTTTTAAATAAAAAATATATTTTTCTTGAAGAAAAAACTAATTAAAATAATTTACAAAAGAAATGCATCAACCAAGGGACATCAACCTTTTGAGGCCACCATGGAAAGAGACATGGAGGAGGATGTAGAAGCCACTCCACAAGTGCCCAAGAAAAAATTGACAAGAAGAAATTGAATGCAGATTTTGATTACACCTCTAACATAGCCCTCCACTCATGTTACTAGTAAATCTTCATAAACTAGCTTTGTTTTTATTGAATACTCTTTTATCATTGTAATATTTTAACTCTTTTATATATAGTGGCACCCATGTAATCTATATTTCAAATACCAAGGGGGTTTAGTAGATCTTTGATAGTTCCTCAAAAAAATAGAAACAACAAAAATAGCCACAATAATAGCAACAATAGTAGCAAGGTACAATAAATAAATCTATTTTTTTCACTAAATGCTAATATTATATTATATTTTTTTAATTGTTTGTTTTAGTGATTTTAATTCCCATTTGTAGGTCATTCTTCTCAATAGAGAAAATTCTTGCCATCACCACCACCCCTTTATAGCCCTATAACTATTGGTATTGGGAAATGATTATTTATCCTAGCTCAGAGTAGTGGCATGATTTAGGTGGAAATGTTAGAGTTTACAAACTTTTTGCTTGATGGTCTGCCCATTGCAACAGAGACCATAATTCTTCATGAAATTGATCTAGATGATGAGTATTTGGGCATTAACAATGGTATGCTCGTGGTTGTTTTCAACCCACATGATATGATATAGAGATCTTATCCCACAAAGCCTTCACAATGACCTCATATTCCTAGTTATTCACCAAATGACACAAAAGGCAGTCCTGTGTAGGAGATTCCCCAAACAAATGACCAACATACTTTTTTTCTTATTTCTAATTTATTGGTAGAAAATACTAAATCTTATGTTAACAATTTTTTTCTTCTAAACCTTGATGAATTGATAACTTGGGAGCATTGATAAAAAGTATTAATTTAGGAAATAAATGTTTGTTTCCATAACCACAATCAATGCAATCAATTGTACACAATAGTGGAACATCAACAAGTAAAAATTGATGTTTTATTCAATGAAGTAGTTTTAAGAAGTGTTGTGGTGAATAATAGCTTTAATGATGTTGTTCTTGTTATCATGTTAAACAAGCTTGAGAAATTAAATGCAAAATCCCAATCTTACTATAGTAAATGGAAGAAAAAAGCCCTATGGATCTTGTAAATGCAGAAAAAGAAAAATTTATAGTAAGTTTCTTTATGGTATTTTAAATTAAAATTTATTTTAAAACATTTAACTAATTAAATGTTGTTTGATCATTTTCATTAAAAATATACAAATATGAATAACCAAATTGTCATCCTTTACATGCATCTAAAAAATGCATGCAAAAGTATTTTTGTCATAATTTATTTCAAGGAAAAACTTGTTTTATTGAATAAGAAAAATAATACATTAAGAAAACTAATTTGAGAAAATGGCTTGGATCTTTATGTTTTGTTTAAGAATAAAGATAAAGCGTACCCCTCATTTATTTTAGTGGGAGATGCTACTATATAATAATGTGAAACTCTTGCCAATATCTATTTTATAGCAAAAGATCTTCAAGAATCTAGGATTTAGATCCTCATAGACAACACAGCCATAACCAATACCAGCCATCAAGTAGTGGAAGGACAAATTAATCCATAATGATTATAAGACTTTTTTTGCTTTGTAATTTCTTCCATACTATTGTTTTTTATTTTCTTCCATATTGTTGTTTTGTATTTTATTCCATATTGTTGTGTAATTAATGAAAACTAAGGTTTGAGCTCAAAGCCTTGAGTTGTTTTATGATTATGTTTTTTAAATACTTTCTAACTAAAAGAGGGGTAAAAATATTATTAAAAACCGAAAATGACACATAGAGAATTACATAGTTTTATCCTGGTCAATCAAATGACCCATCTTTTGTGATAAATTTGAGGGCAACATGCCTCAATCAAAAATATTCCAAGGTGGCCCTTGCTTAGAGGCCCATTTGGCCAAGCAATCAACCACCCCATTCCACTCTCAAGGAATATGCTTAAACGACACCGATTCAAAAAAAGTACAAAGCTAAAGAACCTGTAGCACTACTCTAGTGAGATGCCAATCTGCCATCTCCAAGTCCTATTTATTCAGCAAGTTAATCACAACAAGCGAGTCTGACTCACAAATGACTCTATTCTAACCCAGATGATAGCATTGTTGCACAGCCACTAAGATCGCCTGAGCTTCCATAAGGTTATTCATATAGTGGCCCTTGTGGATGGAGAAAAGGAAATTAACTTTGCCCAAGCTATCTCACCCCACCCTGCCTATACCCACAGGTCCTGGGTTGCCCAATGATGAACCATCTGTGTTCACTTTGAAAGTTCTAACCACCCGTGGAGACCAATGCCCAGTCCGATCAATAGGGACTGACTGTTGCTTGTGAACATGCACAGGAGTGTGAGGAATAGGGGGGCATCATTAGGAGAAGTGACAACAAACAAGAGTATATCCCAGCATCGATCGAGTCCATTCTAGCCATAGTCGCTCCTTTAGTGTGAAGGGTCTCTTGAATGGAATTTGCAATTTTCCTCCATAGAACTCTAAACTCGCACTGTATGCCCTAAAAAATTCTTCTATTTCATTCTAGCTAGATGTTCCATAGAATGAAGGAAGGGCCAATTGACTAGGCTACCTATAGAAAAGAATTTTTGGAAGGAGACTACCCCAGCCGATCCCAAAATTTAGGCAGAGAGGAGGCGTGCTAGCATGAGCAACCCCAAGTACCCCACCAGGTGTGCCAAATTTGTTTGGCATAAGAACACTAAAAAAACAAGTGTGAGATAGTCTCCTCACTGTTGCAACATAATACACAAATAGAAGGCCCTTGGGAACCATGCCTATAGAGGTTATTCTAGGTAAAACATCTATTATTGACCAGAACCCAAAGAAAAAAATTACATTTAGGCCAAGAAAAGTGATTCCAAACCTTCTTCCCCTAAGAGATAGCCACATCACTTAATAGTTTCTTTATCAAAGCCAGGTACCTGGAAGAAATAGAATACTTCCTTAAAGAATCACCTCCCCATGCCAGGACATCATTATCTTGTAGGAAGCTACATTCTCTAGAAGCCAAAAGCTGGGATAGCTCTAGCCGGTCCTCCCAGGAGCCTCTAGGCAGCCAATCTGAGGAGTGTTTCCATCGATATCCCACTATTGGGCCTAGTCTGAAGGGATCATTATAATGGGCCACCACGTCCCATCCTATAGAAAGAAAAGAATCACATAGTACCTGCAAGTGTGGATGAGAAGACAAAAGAGGAGGAGACCCATCCTAGGAATCACTCCAAAAGAGGGCTGACAAACCGCTATTACATCTCCAAAAGAGACCACACTTCACCAGTAGAGCCCCATGCTTGAGGGTGTTCCATACCATCGACCTTCTTCCCTCAAGAGGAAGTCTAGAGATGTCTACTGGATCAACATTTGGAAAGTATTTAAGACACAGAATATTGGTCCAAAGGTGGTTTTGGCAGGTACATCAATGCCAATAGAGTTTGGCCGCAAGATCTTGACTACACAAGATGGCAGAGCATAACCCAAGGCCTCCATCCTTCTTAGGCTGGCAAATCATATCCCAATTAAGAAGGCTCCATTTCCTATTTTGTAGATTACCACTTCAAAGAAATTGGTGGGAGAGGGCATCAAATTCCTTGAGGAAATACCCTGGGGTAGCTTGGATCATACAGTGGTAAATGGGAAGGGCCTGAATCACTAACTGCAGGAGAGTGACCCTTCCAATAGTAGAAAGCCATTTATGCATCCAGTGGTTTACTTTCTATCTCAACTTACCTAGGACATTTCACCAAAAGAGCCTAGGCTATCTTCCCACCATAATAGGGACTCCTAGGTACGTGAGAGGAAGAGACTGACTTTGAAACTTCAGGATAGTGGCAATCTTCCACTAGATAGGCTCAAGAGTGTTAGAGAATAAAATGGAGGACTTATGATCATTAATTTTTTGTTTGGAAGCTGTTAAATAAGTATCTAGAGTGTGCCAAAAACCTTCAACCTCATGGATCCTAGCCCTCCCAGCCAGGGTAGTATCATCAACAAACTGGAGGTGAGACAAGGTAATCCATTCCCCCACTGCCACCCCTAAAGCATATTATAAGACACTCGACACTTGATAAGTTGCCATAAACCCTCAGCCATAATGATGAACAAATATGGAGAGAGTGGGTCTCCTTGGCGAAGACCTCTAGTCACATTGAAAATCTCAGAAGGGGCTCCATTAGTAAGGATCGAGAAAGAGGGGGTTGTTACATAACTGAGAACCCAATGAATCCAATCTTGATTGAAACTGAAGGCCGAAAGAACTTTTTTGTAGAAAGCCCCAATTAACTCTGTCATATGCCTTAGCCATATCTAGCTTAATAAACATGGCATGTTCCTGGGTGGTGCTCATAGAATGAATAACCTTTGATGCCAAAACCACTCCATCCAAAATTTGCCTACCCTCAATAAAGCCCCCTTACTCCTCAGAGATCACTAGTGGAAGATAGCCTTTAAGCCTCTCCACAATGAGTTTCATAATTATTTTGTAGACCACATTGCATAAAGAGATAGGCCTAAAAAGATCTAGTTGATTAGCCTGCTCCTTCTTCAGAATGAGTACTAAAAAGGTTGCATTCAAAGCCCAGAGCATTTCTTTACTGGCATAAGACTCTTGAACAACATCCAAAAGATCATGACTAATAACATCCCAAAATTCTTGAAAGAATTTTGTCAAAAACCCATCTGGTCTTGGAGCTCTGCCTCTATTCATGCTGAAGACCACCCTCTCTAACTCCAATCTATCAATTGGCTGCCTCAGGGAATCATTCATTTATGAAGTCACTATAGAAGGAATGCATGATATCACCACATTCTCCATGGTCTCATCTAAGGGTAAATCATTTGAAAAAAGAGCAGCATAAAACCTTCCAGCTTCCCTGGCTATCTCTTGAAAGGAAGTCAGGCGTGTCCCATCCATCATAACAAGGGAAGAAATAAAGCTCCTATTCCAATAAGCCTGCACAAAATTGTGAAAGAACGTAGTGTTCTTGTCCCCTTCCTGGAGCCAGTCTATCTGAGCCTTCTACTTCCAGTAAATTCTTTATAGAGGTCCCACTTAGCCAAATCTGTAGAAGCTTGAGCCTCTGCTATGCAAAGGGCTTCTGACAGCCCAAGGTCACGTATCTACCTGGTTATGACATTCAGCCGGTCTTGAGCTCTCTTCTTCATGATGTGGAGGTTGCTAAAGCAATTTTTGTTCTAGTGTTTCAATTTTCTTGTGACATATTAAAGCTTTTTGGAGAAAGAATACATGGCCGTGCCATAGGCCAGACATCCATGCCACCACCAGTGTACCATCAAGTCATGGAGAGAGGGGTCACAGAGCCACATCAATTGGAACTTGAAAGGGGGTTTCTTGGGAGCCACAATAGTGCTAATAGAGAGCTTAATAGGCCAATGGTCAGACCCTCGCTAGTCCAAATTTTTTGATGAGAGAGAGATGGAGCTAGATTACCAAAAACAAGAGACAATAAACCTGTCCAGACATTCTGAGATGGCAGCTTCCCCAACCCTTTTGTTGTTCCATGTGAAGAGCCCATTGAGGGGTTTTACATCAGCAAGATGAAGATGATCAATATTATGACAAAGCAGCTCCGATGAAGGACCCAAATGGGCTAAACCACCCCTCTTCTCCTCTAGGATAATGATGAAATTGAAGTCTCTAACCAAAATCTAGGGCAAGAAGCGATGGCAATCCCTGATGAATCATATGTGTTCCGAAAGCTTGATCTACCCCTAAAAATCAATGGGGGCGTACACATCAATAATCAAAATTAGCTCACCAGTCTCCAGGGAGGAAGCTACCATTTAGAGGGTTGAGAGACATGGCATCCAATGGAATGGCAATACTTTCTTGGGGTCCCAACACATAGCAAGACCTCCAAAACTCCCGAATGCACCAATACACTGACACGGACCACAAGGCCAAATATTTGGATAACAAGTAAATAGGGAGTCCACCAAAAGCTTGGTCTCCTGAATACATAGAATATTGGGTGAATGATCAATCACGAGCTTGTGAATAACTTTCTGTCTGGGGGTACTACTCAATCCCCTCACATTCCATGATAGAATAATCATTGAGTAGAGTGGGTAAAGTGTTCATCTAGGGTCTTAACAACCCCTGACTCTACCAAAAAATATCCTGTTAGTTTAATTTGATCTTGGTCCTTCTTGCAACCTGCTCATGAAGGAGTTGAGAAGGATACTTTTTTGAAAGGGCATTGCATTAGGCCCAGTGAAAGTGAAGACCCCTTTTCTTTACTAGGGCTACCCCCTCTTTAACTACTTCTATCCAAGGGATCGTCCTATCCTATGAAGTAGCCAGAATTGCAAGGGCCTTAGATTCAAGGCTAGGCATGGTCTCCAAGATCTGTTGCATTTCTCCATCCTGAGCATCATTCAAAATATAGCTCCTCCCCTCTAAATTTGGAACCTCACTCTGAACTACTTTAGGAATACCTTCTTCTATAATCATATTATCCAGGGCCTTGAAGTAATTAAAACTAGTGTCTTGTCAATCTAGCTGCATTCTTTTTTGACCTCACCCCCTAGCTTAGTATCAAACTTGGATAAACCCATCTCTGTCAGTTCCAAAACCTCCAGCTGGCCCTTGCTCTGACCTGGAAGCATTCCATGGCATCTTCCCTTTTGATGCACTGTCAGCCTAACTATTTCTTTTTTCTTGATGATCAGGCTGGCCATTTCTACTACCATCCTTGGTCATCTGTGAGCCTAAAATCCCCTCAAGAGTGCTAGTGATTTTGGAAGCATGGGGGCATTGATGATGTAGATGTCCATATACATGGCAAATTTGACACCTGAAGGGAATAGCCTCATAGTTTATCTATTGGATCTAAAAAGAGGATCCTAGGTAGATTTCTATAGAGTCTGGCAAAGGGTTATTTATATCAATATCAACATAGATATGGGCATAGGAGATTACCTTCTTATACAGATATTGATGTGCAATTGCAGTTGGGGTTCCAAGCATGGCCATAATCTAGTGCAGGATATCCTCACGCCAGAATTCTAGAGGTAGTCTCGGGAGGCGAACCCATACAGGAACTTGGGATGGAAGATCCTTAGCATAGTTAAAACCCACATGCCAGGGTTTGATAAAAAGACCAATCCAATCATAAAAATAAGGGCCTCCCTCAAAACTCTGATTCTTATCAGATATGTAGGAGAAATTTACCATAAAGTAGATGTTACTAGCCAGCATGATATCAAACTCACCCTCCACCTACCACAAGTGACAAATCCAGGCTTCCAGGGTTGATAGGGGAATTCAAATTCCAAGGAATTTATAGATCAATGCATGTGAGGCCAAGTAGTCTACATCTTCTTTGACTGATTCTGAGGGAATGACCAGGATGGGCCTATCCAGGCTGCATGGCAGACAACTATTGACCCTATTAACCTTAGAACAAGCCCCTTCATAGACCGTCTCCTTCTCCTTCTCTTGTGGACTCAAATTGGGAGGGGGTGATCCTTTGTGGAAGTGTCTGCCAACAACAGACTCCTCAAACCCTCACTCACAGACGTCGTGCCCATCCTTCCAAAACTCCAGCCGATACCTCAATACCTCTTCTTGTTTCTTAAATACTATAAACTTATGTTTTATAATATTTAAAATATATTTTGTAATTATGGATTCCTTACTCATATTAGTCTACAATGTGTAATAATTTGCTACAAAGTTCAATTGGTTTAATTTATAGTAAATTTGGTTTCAAATCGATTAAAATATTGTTTACCATTTCATTTGATTAAGCAATGTAAATTTAATTTAAAAGGTCAAATAATCAAAAAAATATAATGTTGAATATGTATTATTTTTTTCAACTCATAATATAAAAAATTCTAAATAATACTATTATAGAATACTAAAGATAGGATCATATCAATTAAGCATTTCATAAACGACTTAAATTAAATCAAATAAATTATTTATTTCATAAATATTGTTCAGTAGTTTTCATATACATATTACAATGTTACAAATTAACATTCAAGTATCTCAAATAACCCTTTGGTAACCCATGCTTCATCATTGACATTTGTATGTCCTTATCATTGGAAATTTTAGTTTCATTATCTTCTTTTTTATTTGTATTTGTGACACCTCTTATTTTAGTTAAAGTACTCCAAATTGAAATTGCTCTATCATATGGAAACACATCCACTTCATAACCTTAAATATGTCTCAATAATTTTATCCAATATATTATAAATCATTTATTTAACAAAAGATAATGCACTAAACACCCTTTCATCTTCAATAGATCCCAAAATCATTTTTTCCAACAATTCATATAATTGAAAATATTCATTGATTTATTCTTGCATAACACTGTTATGATACAATTTCTTCCTTAGCCTTGTAATATAACCTATTCTTGTTAGTTCAATTAATAACCAATATAATTCAACCATTGTAATTCCAAAAAGGATTGACTATTTTTTTAGTAAATTCTTTTGCAAAATACCTTTAACTTCCTCTCCCTTGATTTATATTGACTTACTAAATTTTTTGATGATACTACCCATGTATTTGATAAATAATTTACTTTTTATTTCTTCACCATCTATACTATTCCAAAATGTAGGATTCACCACCCCCATGTCTTCAAGAAACACATCCCTTTGAAAACAATCTCAAATTTTAGAAGATAAGATTTTTGAAATGTCTCTCAATTTTATTCACATGTCACATATGGCATTATCATATATAACCCTTATTATAGGTACTTCTTCAAATTTTGATCCAACTACATTAGTTTGTCTTTGGAGAGTGTGTAATGGTATCTCCTTTCCATTAACAAAAATATAAAGATGATCATGAATATTGAATTTAAAATAGTTTTGAGGGTCCTTTATATTGGTTAAAGTTTTCCAACTCTTAGATATTTATCCCTTAAAACTTTTATTTGAGTAGTATAATATATCAAGTGATAGATGAACCTCTTTCCTCAACCGTATGAAGTTAGCAATATATATTGATCTCTCTTATGCATGTTTCATCAAATAATGCATTTCCTTCAACATGGGAAAAATACCACATAATGTTAGAAAAGTTTTGAAATCTATTAGTTAATTTAATAAGTATTTTACCTTGTCAGCCTCCATCCTATACATAAACATAAAACTAGTCAATGATTGATATTGTTCAAGTATACTACATGCAAGCTCATACATTGAAATCCATCTAGTATCTACATCTTTTAATTTTTTTTTCCATTAGTCACTCTAATTGAAATTTTTTGAAACTCTAAAAAGCTTTTTGGACTACATCGCATGTATTCATATAAATCATGGATAAGTTTATCCACTTTGTGACATTTTTGAATGTGCTTACAATTTTGTAATCAAGATTCATTATATGTGCCATGTAATGGATTAGAGTCATATATGGGGAAACTAAAATTTAAAAGTGAACACAGAAACCTATTTTATTCCCTTGCATTACTAATGTACCATTAATACCAACACATACCAACTTAATACCTATATCATGGTGACTCATCCCAACAATATCCATCAAATTAGAAATAACCAATTCACAAAGGTCTTCAAAATTATAATTTTTAGTCATATTATGTCTAGATAAAAGGTGAGGTTATCTTGAATAATTTTAAAATGTATATACATGCATGAATACCCATGGTGTGTTTTCAACTACTATTAATTCATCAATGGATAGTGATATAAACCTTGTTAATTTTACTTTTTCTTTCAAATCCTCCTTTACAATCATTATGAGGCATTTTTCCATCTCCTAATAACTGGTACCTAACCAATGTGAATTTGGAATATTGTGCAATATAATTTGTTGAAATAAAATCTTGTAATCTAAAAAATCAAAGATTTGTCTTCCTGTTTTCATAATGTGATATAAAATTGAAAATTGTATATTTTTGGCAAGTAAATTAGATTGAGTGGCCTTTTTGAATTGAGATTTAATTGTTATTCCTTTTTCAATGAGGTACCATTGATGTTTATAATTATTATGATGCTCTATTACATAACATTAATGCATGCACTCTTTTTCATTTTTCCATCTCACTATTTTTTTGATATTTCCATCTTTGTCTTTTACTGACTCATATATTTTGCCATAATGTTTCTTAATTGTGTCCAACTTGAGTTACATTTTATGGTCCTTTCCGAGTTTCCAAATACATATTATGCATTTTCATTATTTTGGTATGCTATTACTATTTTTTAGCTCTATAGGTTTAATAAATAGGTATTTATATGCCCACTCATACTGAAATGACCTTCTAATTATCCATGTATTTTTCTTATTCCACATAGATTTTTTTGTGCCTTTTTCAATTGGAGATTGTTTTAGATGCATAGCAATCTCATCTAAAGATTATGTTTTGTGAGTATATATCTCATTTGGTGTTTGGAACTCATCATCAACACTACTACTTATGATGTCATATCTCTATTTCCTTGAATTTAGTGGGACAATGGGTATTTCTTTCTAACTGACTTCTTTTAGGAGAGATATATATATTCAAAAGCATTATATAAGTATTTAATACTTTTAACATTGAATTATACATGCCAAAATTTTGTATGACATTAATTTTTAATAAACACCAATACTAAATAACAAATAAATAAAAAACATTAAATCAAATAATATTTATAATTTAGTACCTATGTTTGACATTTCATTCTCAAGTATGTCTACCAATTTAGGGAATTCTTTGATACCTTTATCAATGGGTTCTACATGCAATATTATTGTAGACCTTGTCATTAATATTGAATCTTTAAAATAATATATAATTAATTAAAAAATGGTATTCTGTGATTTAGTAACTTTGTTTTGCTTTTCAAATTCATACCCAAGTATGCCTCCCTATGGAAACATTTATTCAAAAGAGTTATCAATGGGTTTTGCATGCAAAATGGTTTAAGACTTGTTAATTATTATTTAATTTTAACATAAGACAATAAAAAAAAGCACTAGTTAATTAAAAATTTATTACATGTGCTTGGTGTCTAGCTAAAATAAGATAATAGGTTATTTTTAAAAAATCCCAAAGGCCTTAACATTTATAGAAGCCATATAATCAATCCTAAAAAGCCATGAATGAAAGTTGATTAACTAAAAAATAAAGATGTTTGATAGATGAATAAGGAATCATGAAAATAATCAAACATGAGGGCATCTAATGGTAGAATGTTGGCACTTAATGGCATCTTAAGAGTGTGGGTACCTAATGACAACATGTGGACATTTGACTATAGACTACCAGATATAGATAGTATCCAGCTGGCACCTAATAGTAGCCTATGGGAACTTGACTATAGCTTGTTAGTGTTTGAATATATATTACCAGCATCTGATCATAGACTACTAACATCTACTCATAGACTACTTGCATTTCCTATAGTCTACTAGCATCCACTCATATCCTATTAGTGTCTATTTGAATCCTTTTGGTGTCCACTTATAGTTTGCCATCGAATACCAATAGGTTTCAATCAAAAATCAATAGGCTATGATCAAATTCCCATAGGCTATCATCAAGTGCCTGAACTCATAATCTATCATTGAGCACCTAGAGGCTATCATCATATATCGGTAGGCTACAATCAAGCATCCATAAGCTACCATCAGGTTCTAGCACTTGTAGGATACCATCAGGTGCCCTCATTTTTAAGTATCATGATGGCACTTAAATAGTAGTAAATGAATTTATAGTTAAAAAATATTAAAAATTTATATTGGAAAAAAGTTGTTGCATACCTTACTAGAAAATGTTGATTCTTGGACCTAAGCTACAAACAACCAAAAAATTTACTAAAGTCACCTGATAGTATATGGAAAATTCCTCTAGATTGGCTTTTGAGGTACCAACAAATTACATTAATATCAAGAAATCTATATTCAAATGTAGGTGAACCTATCCTCAAAAATAAATTTGACCCCAAAAATTTAGGTGATCCCACTCTGTTGGCCACTCCATAAAAATTACCAAATGCTAACTTCAAAAATAGAATATTCATATATTAATGAAGATTCACCACTAAAAAAAACCTTGATTATGAGATAGGTATAATATACTATAATGATGGCTATGTTTGATTTGTATTTATATATCATCATCTAATGATGATTTTATATACTTTTGTAGATGCAGTGGAGATGACCAATTTGGGTTACATGATTGGGGCCCCATGTCATGAGATCTTGGATGACATGAGTTCAAATCACAACACTACAATGCTTTCATATCTCATATAACTATCTATGGGAGAACATGTAAGATGGTTTATAATAGTTGGAGAGATTACAATAGCATAATGGTGATAGGACTAGGATCTTGGTCATTTTACTTCTAAATAAATACTAAAAATAAGGGAGGATATGGCTTGGAAACATGTAGCTATAGAACACTCATCTTTAGCTATTGATGGAGCAACACATGAAAATGATACTAGTGGGAAAAGATAGAGTGTATGCATAAATGGTGTGATTAGAGGGAGAGGATGTATGATTATAGTCTAGGACCACTATATTGAATATCTCTCTAAATGGCTAGGGATGTTATAATGTAATAGGGAATATCCCCTCTCCCACCAAGGGATAAAGGAAACCACTAGCAGTTTTTGTATATGTGTTATATTTTTATTTTTATTTATATAAGATGTATAAAAATTTGATATAAGGACGAAAATATTAAGTGTAAATATAACATCTAATGAAATTAGATAGAAAAAAATTGACCAAAAAAGAAATGTGAAGTATGATTGTAATAAATAAATCAAATGTCTATAGATTTAGTGAATATAAAGAAAAAAATTATATTTATTTTACACCTAAGACATATAAAATTAAATAAGCTATTCACTAATTTAGATTATGTAAAATATGGCATTAAACCCATTGATTTCAATTGAAATAGATTGTTATATACTGCACTTAGCTAAATTAGAAAGGATAGAATAATAAATGGATGATGTAATTATATCATAATAATTGTCTATCACTCACTATATTCAAATATATAAATTCTCTACATGTGCTTTTTCAACCACTCAAATTAGAAATAAGAGCTAATAACTTGCCTACATGCTATTAGTAAGGTCAAACACCTAAAACAACCATAACTATTATGGTACAAAAAATGTCCTTATAAATAATGTGGGCTTTATATATCTATTAAACATGTGCATATGACTAAAATTTAATAATATGTTTCAAATTTATTTATTTCTATGATGAAATCCATGTACTATGTCTTTTTCATCCAAACCCCTAATTATTATTTCAACCACAAGATGACCTTAAAAATGGGTTAGTATTTTGGATTACACTAACATCAAAAACTCCCTACTAAAAGTTTGATAATTTCATACATTAATAATCTAAAGAGTGTTAAAATCATATGGATTTATCACAATTATGTGTGCATGTGCACACACACACATTTGTAAGCATGTACACACAACATATTGAATAATATAGAAAGCAATTATATTTTTTTTTATGTGATACCTTAAAACATGAAAATTTGAATCCATGTATTCATTTTTATCTCTATGTAATACTCTATGGATTATCCTTGAAGTATTTATATGTGTAATTTATATGTCTATTCATCTATAGAAGAGAGAGAGAGAGAGAGAGAGAGAGAGAGAGAGAGAGAGAGAGAGAGAGAGAGAGAGGATCAACTTATCATAAATAATTATATCAGTGAATAAAGGGGGATAATAAAATATATGGGTAGATGAATAGAGGGAAATTATGGAGAATATTCAAATATATGTTCAATGTCTAAACATGTCGAATCATGTCAAAATTGATATTGCCAAAGTGCCAAAGACTAAATTTAGGTGTTTATACAAACATAAGATGTAAAAATGAAATCTATTTATAATAAGATCTAAAATGTAAATAGATCAAAATAATAATAATAATAATAATAATAATACTAAAATGACATAAAATGTAATAAAATAATATAGAATTTAACAAAAAAATGTTTTTTGGTCCAATATCTTGATCTTAACTACACCTACTGTATTAGATGCACTAAGTAAGCTTAGAAATAATTGGAGGACTTGCATCCTCTCATTTTAAGATTGTCAATTGGATGATCTAAGGCATGAGTTGTAGGTATGTGTCTCCATTAAATATCATACTTGGAATAGATCTCTAAGAGATGCAATGTTGCCACTAGAGGTCCAATACTATTTTTCTCATTGACTCAAAAAAAATTCACACTTCTAGATAGACCAATTAAAACATATTGAATTTCATTGCTATACTTTTTTCACTTTATTATTTATAAATAAATTTAAATATCACTTGTTAAAAAATAAACATCAAAAGAAAGGGAATGTAAGGCAAAAATAAAGTCTTATGATTAAAGGGGAAACTTAAATGATTCTAGGACCAAAACATTCATAGATATAGTTGCACCATTATATGTTAAGTTTAATAATGGATCGAGCTTCAGTCACATAAGGAGATAATTTGTAGAGAAAGGGAAAATGACTAATTATAAGACTCTTTTAATGAGTAAACTACAAATAGGTATGTAGATAACTACACATATATCCTTATAGACTTAAAAAAAAAAAAGTAATTGAAGAACCTAACTAAAATAGTGGAAGCACATCCTAGTTAATGCATAAAATTTATTGAAAATAAAAAAATTACATTCCTATAGCATTGATGTTAATCTGTTAAATTAGAAATAAATCGGAATGCATTCAAAACAAGCAGATAGATTTACACTAAAAATAAATTTTGCATTATTCTAGGAGCATTTTTTTAAAAATAGATTTGACCCTTCTAATATACTAGGTATTATTATATATATAAGGTAGAAATGGGTCTTGCCTCCAAGAGGGATGAGATCCCACTCTTGGTAACCATGGCCTAAAGTTGTAAAATAGAATTATGCAAAAATATTCCGTGTTCCATAATAGATAAGATGGAATGGAATTCCATGGCCCACTAAGGATCATTGAGGATAGATCTAATGTGGACTACATCCTACCAATTCTAGCATGTTCCGTTGAGTTACCAATTATTAGTTGATGAGGTTAAACCTATTAAAGTAAACAAAATACACATGGAGGAGTGTTTCTATTATATCTATTATGTGTAGTAATTATGGGAAGAATATACCTATTTTTCCTCTATGTAACTATGAATAATTGAGGCACTGATCACATGGTGCTTTTCTAATGTATTTAACTTCACAACCATTTTTAAAATGATAAATGTCTTTAATAATTTTTTTGGGGCTTATATTCATTTTTTTTATCTAATTTATCATAAGGGAAACATGTGACATAATCCCATTAATTTAGGGTCTCATGAGTTTAGTTTTTTCTTTTGCTTTGTCTAGAGGCCATTAGTTAATGGGATGTTATCATGTGGAATGATCATAAATCTTAGGTTCTATCCATTAGATTTTGGCATATAGGGACTTGGAAACTTCATTATTTTTCTATATATGAAAAATATAGAGACAAATTGAATTATCTCATTAATAAAAATGATCATAGAGTCCTTGCCTTAGGCATTTGAGTCGATAGAAGTGAGTAACTAGGATGAGGACATGTGAAACAATCCTAATTTCTCAAGTGCTCAAGGTAAAAATAAATAGAATCCTTTTCCCACTAATATATAGAAAAGTGAGATGAATACATGCATATTAATCCCATAAACTTGGATACTTTCCAAATAAAAATAATTAGTCATTTTGAAAATCATTTGTGAGGAAGTTGGGTGTCGACATGTGGAATGACCTTAGAGATTAGGGTCTAAAAATTGGAGTTTGACATTCATGGAATTGGATGATTCATAATTTTCCTCTATAGGAATGAGATGGAGACACAAAAAATTATCCCATTAATCTATATTCTCATAGAGTCGTTACCCTAATTTTTTGAGTTGATAAGTGAGTAACTAAGATGAAGACATGTGGCACAATATTAGTTGATTAGATACTTATGGGAAAAGTAATTATAATCCTTCACCTCATAAGTGATGGATAAGTGAGATGAATTCATGCATCTCAATCTTATGAACCCAGATACTTTCCAAATAAAAAACTTGTTTGCTTAAAAAATTCTTCACACAAAAGTTATGTGTTAACACTATGAATGATCTTGGAGTTCAAGACCTAGCC
Source organism: Torreya grandis (assembly GCA_037957365.1). Taxonomy (NCBI): domain Eukaryota; kingdom Viridiplantae; phylum Streptophyta; class Pinopsida; order Cupressales; family Taxaceae; genus Torreya; species Torreya grandis. Next base: position 884,757 of record JARHVA010005854.1, read on the forward strand.
ACTATAATTTAAACTAAATGAACCTAGTTGCTCTTAAATTTTATAGTTACTCTAGGTGCAAAATATATGTGTCATAATGTTATATATAATGAAACTTTAAGAAAAATACTAAGTATGAAAATTCACTCATACTATAAGAGATCCTTCTGGGGTGGATTAAGTACACTTGGACAAGGTTGTTATGCAAATCTAGAATAATATGAGAAGAAAAAAAACCTTAGGTAAAAATAAATTTAGATAAATTAGTTCATAAATATAAAATTGAATTCATTGAATGTCATAGCACTAAAATCCAAATAGATGCATAAAATAATTTCAATGAATGTGTCCATTTAAACCTTTAGACTTAGGTGTCGATCAAATTACTAGAGTAACTATGGGAACACTCAGTTAATTTAGTCAGTTCAAAATTATATCAAAACTTCATATAGAATAAAACCTTAGACTTAATATAATGAATTATATCTTATACTTGGACTGACTCATTTTACAAGACCTAAACATGGAATTTGAGATCATAGAGGGTCCTCATTTGAAAATTTGAAAATGAGGTGTGTGGGTCATAACAAATGAATAATACTATGAGTAAAAGGTTGACTCAACATTTATAATATAGACTATGGGAATCCATTAATTAAATTTAAGATAAGAAACTAAATCTCCCTTTAGATGAATTTAGAGGAAAAGAGAGTGCTGAATTTTGCTTCAAAAAGTAATATACTAGGCACATATTCCTTTAAAGGGTTATTTTATGTAATGATTGATTTTTTTGTTATGTTGAATCCATTAGACAAGATTATATAAATCTATGGTACTTATATCTCTTTGAAAGGTAATTTATTTTTATAGTTTGGCTAAGGAAAGGAAGCTTTGGGCATTACTCTACTACCATCTAGGCATCTATAACCCTAATAGAGATTATTTTAGTTCCACTCAAGGCCTTTCTTCATTTCCAACCATGATGGAATGATTGTGATGGAGGTATACCAAATCACCCTTTCTTAATACTAAACTTTAATTTTCATGAGATTTAGACTTCATTTCATTTTCATGTTTCTTTTTATTAATCTAGGAGGGTTGGCAACTATACTTAAGGTGTAGGAATAGTTTAACGAACTCTACACCAAGAATGTCCTTTATTTTATTAGTGATTTGATTATGATTTACATGTTACTTTTAAGTGTTGTGATGACATTTATTAAAATAGATATTTTCTTGATTCACTTACCCAATTTTGAATCAATGACTCCTAATCCTTTTAGTGTTTTAATATAAGTTCATTTTATTATCACATTATTCAATAATGGGGGATCACCTTATACCTTCCAATTCTAGGAATGTGTTTTAAATTCCTTTTAATTTTTTAAGTGATAAAAATGGGAGCATGGGGACCAAAATTTAGATTGGAATCCATCTTACCAAACCCATCTTAGTTGCTTATCAATTTTAATCATGGAAACAAGGTATAACAATTTTAAGGTTATAAATGGAAAACAAGGGGAAAAATAGAGGAATCCCCAATTAAAATAAAATCATGTGAAAATAATATACAACAATAAAAATAAATCAAAATCATGATAAAACATAAGCAAACACACAACTAAATAAAACTAGCTAACTCTAATCTAATATTTACATCACCAACCCATACCCTAGAGGAGTTTTTAAATTGCATTAGAAGTAAAAACCAAAACTTAATGATTCAAGAACTATCTATTCATAGGGAGTGAGAGGTTGTTCCATTAAATTTATTTCAAGTGAAATTTGTTATGCCCAATAACTCAAAGATCTGGCATGAGAAAATCCAAAGCAAGTCAAGGTTGGAGTGATGCCACTTATTCTCATGTGTTTTATCCCATAACAAGACTAAGTTTGATATATTAAAGCATTTATCCTTCTCCATTTTATTGAATCATCTTATGACTATTCATTGACCTCTACCAAACTTCCATATATCCTCTTCTTATGCATCCTTCAATTGTATAATGTCTAGCAGCCTTGAGTTTACCTTCTCATTTTCCTCCATGTAATCTTCCATAAAATTGTAAATTATAAACTTAAGGGTCATCAAGAATATGGGATCAAACCCATATACTAGTAAAAAAGGATATATTTTTAGGTTTTTATTATATCTTATGTAGTTAACCCAAAGAACATATTTCAATAGTGAATTCTAGTCTTTAGGATTATTTTCTATAGACTTCTTGATGGCATTGATCAAGTTCTTGATGGTTAACTCAGCCAAACCATTCCCTTGTGGGTATTAATTTTATGATAACCTAAATGTAATCCCATTTTAATAAGCCCATTAAGTGGGCTCAAATTATTAAAATATAAGTCCATTGTCTTATACTAGATAAGTTGGGGTGCCAAATGATGTTATGTTTTCCTTAAGGAACTTGATGACTTCATTGGCTATGTTTTTCTTGGTTTCTACTACCTATATCAATATTGTGTAGTAATAAATGGCTATAAGAATTAATTTATTTCCAAATAATGAATTTGGGTTGATGAATCCAATGAATTTAAGATGCCATTGAGTGAAAGGATACTTTTTTATCATAGCTTACAAAGGCATTTCAGTGTGAACTTCATTCTTGGCAAAGGTATAGCATTGATTGCATAAATGGACATGGGCATGGAAATTTATGAAGATAGTGGGCCAATATTACCCAAATCATATAATTTTTTGAATAGTTTTAGTCCCTAAAGGATGGCCACAACCCAATTTATCATGGAAGCTAGTCATGACTTCTTTAGCTTCTTCTTTAGATAGACATGTGAGATAAATGCCTTTATAGTTATTTATATATAGAACTTCCATATTAATCATGTACTAGTTTACCTTCTTCTTGAGAGATATTTTTTACATCTAATTGATTACTAGATGAGGATTTTATAAAATAGGTAATGGTAAACTGGATCATACCATTATTGATGGACCATTTATGACTAGTCCAATTGCACCACCATGATCCTTGGGTCAATTTCAGTGATAAATTGAGTAAGACATTGACCTCAGACCACCTTGACAGGTTTTATCTCAAGGTCATACTATTTTATCTTGGTCATCCATCAACCTCAATGTTCTCCTAGCTCATTCTGTTATTTCCAAAATCAGCTCAGTTCATTTCTGGAACAACCCCTATGAAACTTGTCCATTTTGCCTTTTTCTCTCTAAGTTCATTTTTTGAGATGAGTTTTTCTTGTTCTTGTGTTTGCTCAACTAGTATCATTCAAATTTCATAACGTCTCTTTGTTACATTTTCCCCAAAATGTGAAAGTTGTTATAGTCTTGATGCGACCAAGGGACAAATTTCCCTTTTCCCAGAGTTAGTCTTTATCCTTCCCTTTTCATGCAAAGGTAGCAAAATTTGCCGTCAATGCATTTCTTTTTTTTTCCATGCAAGAGCAAAAAATTTTGTTGCCCTTACATCTGAAATGCAAGAGCAGCAAGTTTTGCCACCCCTAAATTTTTCTCCTTCCCATGTAGGAGCGGTGAATTTCACCACCCCTGCATGTCTTTTAAATTTTAGTGTAAGAGTAGCAAATTTTGCCACCCCTACACTGCCTCATTTTTCATGCATGGCATTTATGGCCGCATGCATCAAGTGGTTAGGGCTGATTTTTGCCCCATTTAATCTCATTTTTGTTCATTTTGATTTATTTCTTTCAATCCTACTCTTGCCCTCTATCTCTGGATGATCCAACAAGTGGAAAGAAGCATTTTTCATTAGATTCAAGTTCTTGTCATGCATTGTTTTCTAGGTAGGTCTTTGTTTTTGTATTTTATTTCATGTTCTTCCTCTTTTTTAGGTTTTGTTTTTGTTTTTTTTTTCTTCCTCCCCCTCTTCCCTTCCTCCCGTCAGGACCCCTTTTTCCTCCCACCGTGCTCCTTTCCTCTTCTTCCCTTCCTCCCTATTTGGCATTTCATCCTTTTCTTTCATGTTAGGGTAGCAATTTTCACTACCCTCCCTTATTTCCCAAGTATTACTACCTATGTAAGGGAAGCAAATTTTTCCACCCTAACACTGCATTTCCTCCTCTCTTACACTAATGACAAATTTTGTTGCCAATGCATGTCTACCCCACCAAGGTGTAAGGGTGACAAATTTTGCCACCATTACACCTATTCTTTCTTGGGTGTAAGGGTAGCAAATTTTGCTGCCCTTGTACCTTATCTTCCCAACATGCATGGGTGGCAAATTTTGTTGCTGATTCCTTTTCCCATCTCGCATGCATAACCAACAAATTTTGCTACCTATGCATGCAGACCATCCCCACATGCCAGGGCGGCATATTTTGCCACCCTTGCATCCTTTTTCTCCATTTTCTCTAACTCTAGAGAATTTTTCTTCCTTCCATTTTTCATGCCTCCTCCCCATTTTCCCTCTCACTTTCCAACCCACTCGCACCTCGACCCTATCAAGTGCCCTTTCTTGGTCATGATCACCTAACGTGCAATTTCCCTAAATTGCCCATTTTTCCCTAATTGCATGATCATGATTCTTATTGTAGTTCCCCTCTGAGGATTCTCTTTCATTAGCATCCTCTCAACAAAGGCTCATCTTGATACTGAAACTTCTCCAAAGAAGTCAAAGGCCATGAAGTACCAATATCAAGGTGTTTTCCCAATCACCTCGATCACTTCTAATGTTGATGACATTAGAGACATAGAGATCAGCCACATGGATATGGCTGAGTTTATGGAGAGAACCAAGGCAGCCAAACCAAGCTCAAAGATGAAAAGAATCATTGAGAGCAACATCCATTTAGTCTCCTCTTTTCCCATAGTGGTGCATCACATAGATTTCATCCTCCAGTGCACCTAGTTCTATAATAGAGAGACTAGGCCAGTGTCAGATGTCAGTGACAACACGATAATTTGATTGGACCCCAAATTTATCGATAAAATTTTCATGTGCCCTCCTACTACCAAAATGCTGAAAATCAACTTCATTAAGGCACAAAAAGAGTATGACAAAGATCTTGAAAGGGTGAAAAAGGTGATGAACAACAGATGGCTCAAGACTCCCAGAGCCAACTTGTCTAGATGACCACAAAAATTTTTGAGAAGTGATTTCATAGAAGAAGTCGGTTACTTAATTACTCTTCTCAACAGAGTATGAGGTCTACCATATTCTTCCCAATTCCATGAATGGATGTATATCTTTATTAAGATAATTCTACAAGGGAAACAAGTCATCTTCTAGGGTGAGCAGATTAACAACACTCTTCATGTGTAATTGACAAAGGTGTCTACTACTTTAAGGTTATATATGACTTCATACTTAGTATACATTTCAGCCTCAATGCAAACCTTTCTAGGTTTGACAATAGAAGGAGACAGAAAAACCACCCTAGTTTATTTATATTACCCTCAGCTAACACTAAAAGGATCAATCTATCACTTTAGGAGGGTAAATGATGCCTTCTTCATAGTGTTTTTGTGCCTTTACGATCCTCAGCTAGAATAGAAAAGAGTATCAGATGAAGCCTGGATGGTCATCAATGATTTTGGTTGTATGTTTTTACAATTCCCCTCCTTTTGTTATTTATGGGTTGGCTTTTTCCAAGGCAATCCCTACATGCTCCCTAGATTTCCATCTGACAAATTATTCCTAATGGAGCTATGTAGATAGATTATTATCCTACACACTAAGTAAATGGAACTTAAGAAGCCAGGTTTCAAGTTCCTAATAGAAATTGGTAGATACTCAATTTTGACCACCACTAAAGCTAGGGTAATGGAGATAGAAATGCAACTTGTCACCATGAAGTCTTTCAAAACAAGGCCTAATTTTGACTACAAGAGTGTCAAGGATATGATTAGAAGAAAGATTTAGTTTCATGAGCCCATGATTGAGGAAATATAGATAGACTTGAGAATAGCAGAAGAGATCAAAAGAATGGACTATAGCAAGTTGACTCTGAAGTAGATTGAATACCTAAGGCTTGTAGATATTCACCCTAGTCTGGTTGATGATAAAAATATAATTAACAATAGATACCTGGCTGAAAAAGTCACTAACTCTCCTATTCCTCCAATTCAATGGTCCTAAAAGCAATTGACTTATTTAAGAAAGAGATTCAAACCAATACTTGCTAACACCAATGATTAGCTAGTGGCCAAATGAATCACATTGAAGGAATTCATCACAGGATTAGAGGTCAAATTTCAAGAAGAAACAAGGAAGAGAGTAGAGAATAGAACTATGAATAAGGGTGATGTTCCTTCTCCTTCTAGGCCTCATAAGCCTAGCATCATCTTTGTGTCAAAAAACTTGAAGGTTGCTAAGAAGGAGCCAGAATCAACAACTATGGGGGCTGGAGAACAAAGCACTCAAGAACAGGCAATAGAATAGATGGAGATAGATGACAGGCCTTCAGAGCAATAGAGAAATGAAACTCTATCTCCCCAAGAAGGGGCACAACCACTTGTAGGGGTTTTTTTTTCACCACCTCAATCGCCTGTGGCATCTCCTTCACCTCTTTCTCCCATCAATGTTCCTTCTTCTAGAGCCACCTCTCTGTTTGGATTTATTTTTAGTGATCCTCAAGGCACTTCTAGAGACATCCTTTGCTCCTCAGGATCTATCCCTAGTTTCTCATCTCCTTTCAACATCAGAGAAATTTCCACCATTGACCAACTAGTGGCTGATATAATTTCAATTGCTACACCCACTGTGCCCATTGTTCCCAATGGTAGTGTAGACATTACCCCAATAACACTAGTTGTAGGGACTGTTTCCATGGTAAGTGCTTTCACTCTCCCACCTTAGTTATCAACTTTCACACCCAAAAGGAAGAAGTAAGCCATCTCTATAGATGACTTTGATTTTGGCAAAATAGTGTCAATGAAAGCTAAGACCCCCAAGAAACCAAGGATCCTTTTAACAATGGTTGAGGAAAAGGGGCACAAATTTCTAGAGATAGCCAAACCTCCATAGGATGCAACCCTAGAGGATTTTGACATGAGCAACTATTCAATTTCTCATGTTGAGTTGGGGAAAGTAACTCACGAGGGTGCAAAGAGTGACCTATAGTCAGTAATGGATATCATGGCCAAAAAATTTGACAGGGAAAAGGAGATGAAGGATTATTATAGGGCAAAGGTAGAACAATTGACTATGGTAGTCAGAAGATTCACTTTTGCTTTTGAAACAGCGACTCCAGAAGCCTTTTCCATAGATGATCATGTTATCTAGAAAGTATAAAAGACCTACATGAAAGGGAAAGTACTTGAAGATTATATAGAAAAGATGCATACACAAGGAATTTCCTTGCTTACAAAAGTTGTTGAGAAGATAGAGAAGATGAAGAAAATAAGGGCAAATTTAGAAGACCTCATCTCTCTTATTTCTCAAGATATTGATAGTATAAATAAATATCTTAGCAAGTGGGTAGAGATGAAGGATCTAAAGAAACACACCTTGGTATCAATCGACATCATTGCCAACAAATATTCCTATGTTGAAATCAAAGAATCACTAATATACAAAATCTAGGTACTTAAAGAGCTGATCGAAGATCTCAAGTCTTCCAAGGATGCTAGTGAGAAAAGTGACACTGACCTGTTGAACACACTGGAGGAATTAAATTGTGATCTCACCTCTAGAGATAATCAATTTATTTCAACAGAAGAGATGATTCAAGAATTCAAAGGTATGATCCAAAGGGATTTCGAAGAGAAAGCATTTTCAAAGACTTTTGAGGATAACATTTTAGATACTCAGTTAACTCTAGATAATCTAAGAACCATGTTAACTAGTCATGCCAAAGCAATCACAACATTGAAAGATGCTACAATTAGAGCCAAAGTGATCTTCAAAAATACCATTACACTAGACAGTATAAGAATTTAGGCATCTATCGCCATGTATGATGCCCATCTAAAAAATCTGGCGGCAAGAGTTGAATCATTCCTCCATTCTCTCTTCTTTCTTTCTTCTCATGTACTTTTGTCATGTAAAAGTACATGCACTTTTGTAATATGTAATTACATGTAAAAAATTTGGAAAATATCCCAAAGTCAATGATGACTCATTTTTGACTAGGTTTTTAATATTTTAATCTTTTTCCAATTTTGAAGGTTTCTCCCTATATATAGAGGGAACCTCTTTTGTAAAATGGCTCTGGATAATTGAGAGAAAAAACTCTGCTGAAATTGAGACACTTCTTGAGACTGTATGCTCAATTTGTAAATAATATTTTGTCGAGTGAATGAGAAATAGGTTAATTTTAGACTTTGTGTTGAATTAATTTGTGTTACTCAAGAAATAGTTCTTATGTTTTCTTTCTTGATAATCTCTCATCTGTTCAATTTAATAAGCAAAGTGTGTGTATTGAAATTATCTAAAGATGTTTCTAAAAGATAAAAGAAAGACTTTGAGTTACTTTTATCTTGGTGACCCTTTTATCCATTATAGTTTTAGGTGAAGACTTTGGGCTTTGTTTCACTCTACTGTTACGTGTGTTTTAAATCAGTGAAAGAGGCAACGGAAGACTTTGTTCTTTCATGGGTTTCCTTGTGGACTTTGTTACTACTTCAAGATATGTATTGATCTGTGTTAGATACCATTCTTGAAAGAAGAGGAATGCTTTTAGCCATCGACTGGGACCTCCTTTTGTTCTTTGGACATCATCTCTGAAAAAAGAGAGATGGATGGTGTTATACTACCCTGAGTATTATTTTCTATTTATTTATATATATATAGCATATAAGTGATTCATAGGAAACCTTCCCTTGATGAGAGGAGAGATTTATCTCATTAAGATGTGGTAAACCTACACTTTTTGTGACATAAATATCCTTATACTGTGGTTGATATATCCATTTTATCATCAGTGAGTTGATGACAAAATATTCACCCAACAGCTTTTGGTGACTCTATTGGGGACACAAACATGCATTTTGAAGCCTCAAGCTTCAACTTGAAGTAGTTTCAGTTCCTTTTTCATTTGACACTCTAGAAAATCCACCATACACACAAGGCTAGAGAGCTCAGGGTATTCTTGATCCTGTATTCGAGTTGGTGAAACAAACTAATTTTGAGATTTCTCCTCCACCATCTCACCTTTAGTGAACTAGGAGTTTCCCTCCTACCAACGCTAGATCTCTCATACCTGGTGAAGTTTCTAGTCTCAATACTAGTAAGGCTTTGTCTTTATTAACCCCACCAAGATTTGTTATCCTACCATTTAACTGTCATATCATAATGGCTCAAGGTCTGTGGGGCAATTCGTTTGGCCCTCTTAACATGAACTACCTCATAGTTATAGAAAAAATTTCCCAAATTTTTTGGTGACAGGAAGGTTCACCCTGATGACCATATTATTGTCTTCTCTATAGTATGCAACATAATCGGCATGGAATTTGAAGACATAGTAGTGAAACTTTTTGTGGAAACTTTGCAAGGCACCACCACAGATTGGTTTTATCACCTTCAAGCTCAAACTATAACTGATTGGAACACACTCAAATCCAAATTTGAAGCTAGGTTAAACCTACTGAACATGCGCATACCTTATTATCTTAGCTTACGTAAATGAAGAAGGAACTCCATGAGCCCATGAGGGATTTCATAGCCAAATTCAATAAGTCAAAGAACCAAATTCCTACCATCGCTCAACCCACGTTGGAGAATCTCAAGTGATTTTTCATCAACTCACAACTTCCTGAAGTAAGTTTTTTGTTGAGGCAGTCTAGCCCTATAGATCTCACGATGGCTCAAAATTTGTCTACTAAGATTGAGGATGATCTTATTTTGGTAGGTAAGATTAGGAAAGACTTCAGTAAAAATATATTTTCTTCATCTGCTAAAAGTTCTTCTACAAGCACTATAGATCCTATGGTGCAAAAGTTGACAAATGAACTGATAGCTTTGAAAAGACAAATGGCCCAAGGTATGTCTACTCCCACTTATCGAGATATGCTAAGGAGAACATTCTAGAATCAACAATATCAGGGCAATGCTATCCAAAACCAAGGACAACCAAATCACCTGCCTCCCCCACATGAGAAACTTTCCATTAAAGCAACACCTACCAATTCAGTGGTCAGTTACCTAGAGGCTAAACATGAGTTCTCACTCCAACCTGAGTTAGACCAACAAGATGATGCTAATCTATTTAAAAAGTAAAAAGAAGAATTAGCTGGCGACTCCAATATCAATTTCTTGGATTATCAGGATGAAGCTAGAAGTAAAAGAAAAGGGTTTGATGGATCATATGCTATTTTTACCAGATCTCAAAACCAGTTAGCTCCACACACTGACAAAGGAAAAGTAGAAGAGGAACCTTAGTCGGTGGTCTCCATTGCTAAATGATGGACTCCATTACCTTCCCAACCAAAGGATCAGGTAACTAACAAAAAAGTAAGTACCTCAAACCGTCCCATATCTTCCACCTCTATTTCTCAGACCAGTACCACACCCACTAAAGATCAAGATGATGGGCCCTCTCCCTCTGTCTCAAATTTATTTCAATTATTTGATATAACTGATCATGCCAAAAAGACTAAGATTCAAATGACTGAGATTGAGTATTTGTGAGCCAATCTTAAATAGTTTGATAGGTTGGTAGAATATGTAAAAAATAAAGCCATTCCCACAAGACAAGATTATTCAAAGGTAACTCATGATTCCCCCAAGGATAAATCCACTCAAAATAGTCTTGTCATGACTCCTCCTATTGCTCCCAGGAAAATAAAACCTTTTTATGTTTCCCTATTGATAAATGGTTATAAATTGAGTAATTGCATAATAGACTATGGAGCTTCTGATAATGTTATGCCTACCAAGGTTGTAGATTCCCTAGGTCTAACTTTGACCAAAACTTTTGGGAGGTGTTTTTCTATGGAAAACAAGCAAGTCCCACTCCTTGGTTAAATAAAAGATGCCCAAGTTGCATTCGCAACTTTTCCAAAAAAGAGGATAAAAATGACAGTTCTGGTGGCCAATGTTTTAACCTCTTATGGCATCCTTTTTGGGTGGAATTTTTGCAAGGATGTTGATGGTGAGCTAAGCATGGACTTGTCTGAAGTAAGGATCCCAATTCAAGGTATTATGAAGAGATTACTTCCTGAAAAAGAGGCAAAATATGTAGTCACCCAATCATCAGCACCAAAAGCTCAAATTTTATTTGAGTCTTTAGGCATGGGTAACTAATTCCTATCTACAAATGAAGTTCATGAGGCATCTAATAAAACTCCTGCAAGTAACAACTTGGAAATGTATTCAGCTGACACAGCAAGAGAATCAGTGAAGCAAAATGAATGCATAGAAGAATCTCTTCCTCTAAATGAAGAAGTTTTCAAAGAAAAAGTGGTTTCTAGTGAGGCATGGATTTTAAAATTCAATGGTAGCTGTTCCTTTACCAGTTCAAGAGCCAGGGTTGTGTTGGTATCCCTTCAAGGAGATATTATTCCTTTATCCTACAAGTTGCAGTTCAGCAACACCAACAACATAGCTAAGTATGAATCCCTATTACTTGGATTATAGGTTGCTAGAGAAAAAGGAATTAAACTCCTTCATGCTAAAGGGGATGCCAAATTGGTGGTTTTTCAAGTAAGAAACCTCTATCAAACTAAGAATGAAATATTGCACCACTACCATAATCTAGTCTGGGACCAAATTGAAAACTTTGACACTTTTAGCATCTCTGTCATTCTAAGAGAATTCAATGACTGAGCAGATGTATTGGCTATTTTTACTACTTTGTTGGTTCCCCACCCAGACTTTAAAGGAAACAAGTACACTATTGAATTGGTCTTTTGACTGAGTGTACCTAATAATGCCAGCCATTGGCAAGTATTCAACAATGACAATCAAATAATTGCCTTCTTGAAGCAAAAGGACAACTTTGAACATCTACATTTTGAAGGCAGTGAAATTCAAAAATGTGGGACAACTTATAAATCAAATATAGATGCAGGTGAGGAGTTCTTACAACTTAAGGGGAATAAGATTCCCAAAGGCCTAGTTTCCCTAGAGAAACTATTTGATAACCATGACATATTCATCAAACAACAGTGAATGGATTCAAACTCCTCTCAGGATTTTGATCAAGTAAATATAAGAACCAAAGGAGATCCTAAGATGGTGAACATTGGAAAAATTTTCACTCTAGAGGAGAGATTCAAGTTCACTGACCTACTCTGCCAATATATAGATGTCTTAGCATATTCCTATGACAACCTGAAATCACTTAGGCCTAATGAAATTCACCATGACATTCCTCTTAAGGCTAACTCAATGCCTTACAAGCAAAAGTCCAAGCAATATAATCCAAAAATATTAGGTACCATTTTATCTAATATACAAAAAATGCTTGATGCTAGGATAATTTTCCTAATCCATCACTCCACATGGATAGCCAAAATAGTGCCTATGAGAAAGAAGAATGGTAAAATTCAAATCTGTGTGGACTTTAGGAGCTTGAATCAGTTATCTTTAAAAGATAACTACCCTCTCCCTATCATGGATCAATTTCTACAGATGGTGATAGGCTCAAAAATGTTATCAATGCTGGATGGTTTCTTAGGGTACAATTAAGTTGAAGTTAGAAAAGTAGATCAGCATAAGACTGCCTTCACCACACCATGGAGTACCTTCACTTATCAAAGAATGTCTTTTGGTCTGATAAATGTAGGTGCCACATTTCAAAGAGCAATGGACCTCACTTTCAAAGATGAAATGGGTAAGTTCATTATAGTATACTTGGATGATTTGACAGTATTTTCAAAGCATCGTTCTGACCATGTCCATCATTTACAAAGAATACTGGAACGCTGTTGTCAGAATGGTATTTCTATAAATCCCAAAAAATCTATCTTTAAGGTGATAGAAGGGAAACTTCTCAGACATATTGTGTCCCAAGAAGGTATAAAAATTGATTCAAAAAGAGTCAAGTCCATCCAAGAGCTTACTCTGCCTACTAGTAAAATTGTAGTTCACTCTTTTTTTAGAAAGGTGAATTTTCTTTGAAGGTTCATCCCTAAGTTCACTAAGAAAACTCACCACATTGCCAATATGATGAAAGGTAAAGCCACCTTTAGGTGGATTGCAGAGGGTAAGTCAACGTTTAAAGACATCAAAGAAGCAATCGCTCGTGCCCCAATTTTGGTCTATCTAGACTACACCAAAAACTTCAAAATATACAGTTATACTTTTGAACATACACTCTCAGCTATTTTAGTTCAATAGAACCAAGAAGGTGTGGAATCTCTTATTTCCTTCATGAGTTATCCACTCAAAGTTCACGAGCTAAAATATTCAAACATGGAGAAGCATGCATATGCAGTGGTCAAAGTAGTTAAGCACTTCAGGTTTTATATCCTAAATTCACATAATGAGGTTTTGGTGCCTGATACAATGGTGAAGTCCATTTTGACTCAACAAGAGTTTGGTACAAAGAGGGGTAATTCGATTGCCAAGATTTAGGAGTTTGACCTAGACATCAAACCTAGTAAACTTGTGTGGGGAAAAGGTCTTTGTCAGTTGATTGCCGACAACATTCCCAAGGGAGCATAAAATAAAGAAATGGAGATCGAAGACATGCCTACGGTCCTCTTTGTTGCCACTATTGATGAGTGGTATTCTGACATCACCCATTTTTTGACCTATGGTGAGTGTCCCGCTCATCTCTCCTACAAGGAAAAATGGAATGTTAAACTAAAGGCCGCTAGCTATGTTTTTTGAGATAATGGTTTGTATAAGAAAAGCTTGGATGGGGTATTTCTTCATTGTGTTGATAAGGTACAACAAGATAAAATTTTGGAGTCTTTCCACAATTTGGCCTATAGAGGACATTTTTATGCACCAATGACAATGCATAAAATTCTATAAGCAGGGTACTATTGGCCTATGTAATATCAAAATGCCTACAAATGGGTGCGTAGATGTGAATTATGTCAACAGTTCATCAGAAAGCTTAAACTAGCCGCATTACCCCTCAAGCTAGTAATAATCAAAGAGCCTTTTCAATAGTGGGGTATTGACTTCATTGGCTTAGTTAACCCATCTTCAAGTGATGGGCATGATTATGTCATCACGGTAACTGATTACTTTACCAAATGGGTAGAAGCCATCCCAACCAAGCACACTATGTCTGAAGTGGTGTGCAATTTTCTTAAGGAAAATATCATCTCTCAGTTTGGATTTCCACTTAAAATTGTAACAGATAATGCAGCCTATTTCTCTTCACATGAAATTACTTAGTTCTACTTTTATTATGGAATTACCCTATCCCATACTTTAGATTATTTCCCACAAGGGAATGGACAAGAAAAATTGAGAAATAAGAACCTGGTTACTATTATCAAGAAATTGGTAGATGACAATTAGAGAACTTGGCACAAAGCACTGTTTGATGCTTTATGAGCAGATAGGATTACACCTAAGAGGGCCATAGGCATGTCATCATTCTAACTTTTGTATGGATTAAATGTGGAGATACCTATCACTCTAGAACTACCAATGCTCAGGTTAGCCAAATCAATTGAAGATTCAACCTTTGAAAATTTAATTAACAAAAGGATCATGTGTCTCACTGAATTGAATGAGTAGTGAACCATGGTGGTGGACTGGATTACGGTTCATTAGAATCAGGTGAAGAAACTTTTTGACAAAAGGGCTAAGGGTCGTGATTTTCAAATTGGCGATCAAGTCTTGTTGTAGGACAAGAGGAGAGAACTAAAGGGAATGCACAACAAATTTGATTCTTTATGGAGAGGTTCATTTACCATTTGACAACTCTGTGGTGAGAATAGCTTCTTGCTAGAATATCAAAATGGAGCACCATTTTCACTACCCCACAATGGGTAGTATCTAAAGCATTTCAATCCTTGAAGTTTAGCTGGATACACTTGTATATTTATATAGTTTTTATGTCTTGTTTGTTTTCTTTCATTTTTAGTGTGACTCTGTAGCCTAATGGCTTAGATGAAGGCACTTAGAGACTAGTTTGTACTCCCGTTGATCGATTCGATCAAACAAAAGTTCCCCAACAGGAGCCAGCTGTTGTTTCCAAAATTAGCTTAGCTCATTTTTGGAACAACCCCTACAAAACTTGTCTGTTTCACCTTTTTCTCTCTAAGTTTATTTTTGAGATGATTTTTTCTTGTTCTCATATTTGCTCAATTAGTATCATTCAAATTTCATAACATCTCTTTGTTACGTTTTCTCCAAAACATGAAAGTTGTTATAGTCTTGATGTGACATGGGAACAAATTTCCCTTTTCCCAGAGTTAGTCTTTATCCTTCCCTTTTCATGCAAAGGTAGCAAAATTTGTTGTCAATGCATTTCTTTTTTCTTTTCCATGCAAGAGTAATGAATTTTGCTGCCCTTGCATCTGAAATGTAGGAGTGGTGAATTTTGCCACCCCTACATTTTTCTCCTTCCCATGTAGGAGCGGTGAATTTCACCACCCCTGCATGTCTTTTAAATTTCACTGTAAGAGTGGCAAATTTTGCCACCCCTACACTGCCTCATTTTTCACATGCGGCATCTATGGCCATGCGCATCGAGTGGTTGGGGCCAATTTTTGCCCCATTTAATCTCATTTTGGTTCATTTTGATTTATTTCTTTCAATCTTCCTCTTTTCCTCTACCTCTGGATGATCTAACAAGTGGAAAGAAGCATTTTTCATTGGATTCAAGTTCTCATCACGCATTGTTTTCCAAGTAGGTCTTTATTTTTGCATTTTATTTCATATTCTTCCTCTTTTTTAGGTTTTGTTTTTGTTTTCTTCCTCCCCCTCTTCCCTTCCTCCCAATAGGACCCCTTTTTCCTCCCACCATGCTCCTTTCCTCCTCTTCCCTTCCTCTCCGTTTGGTATTTCATCCTTTTCTTCCATGCTAGGGCAGTAATTTTTGCCACCCTCCCTTCTTTCCCAAGTCTTACTACCTATGTAAGGGTGGAAAATTTTGCCACCCTAACACTGTATTTTCTCCTCTCTTGCACTAGTGGCAAATTTTTTTGCCGATGCATGTCTACCCCACCAAGGTGTGAGGGCAACAAATTTTGCCACCGTTACACCTATTCTTTCCTAGGTGTAAGGGTGGAAAATTTTGCCACCCTTACACCTTTTCTTCCCAACATGCACGAGCGGCAAATTTTGAAACCAATGCATTTTCCCATCTCACATGCACAAGTGGAAAATTTTGCTACCTATGCATGTAGACCATCCCCACATGCCAGGGTGGTAGATTTTGTCACCCTTACATCCTTTTTCTCTATTTTCTCTAACTTTAAAGAATTTTTGTTCCTTCCATTTTTCATGCCTCCTCCCCATTTTCCCTCTCACTTTCCAACCCAATCACACCTTGACCCTATCAAGTGCCCTTCCTTGGTCATGATCACCTGACGTGCAATTTCCCTAAATTGCCCACTTTTTCCTAATTACATGATCATGATTCTTATTGCAATTGCCCTCTGAGGATTCTCCTTCATCAGCATCCTCTCAACAAAATCTCATCCCGATGACTGAAAATTCTCTGAAGAAGTCGAAGGCTATGAAATACCAGTATCAAGGTGTTTTCCCAATCACCTTGATCACTTCTAATGTCGATGATATTAGAGACACAGAGATCAGCCACGTGGATATGGCCAAGTTCATGGAAAGAACCAAAGTAGCCAATTTGAGCTCAAAGATGAAAAGAATTATTGAGAGAAACATCTATTTAGTCTCCTCTTTCCCCGTAGCGATGCATCACACAAAGTTCATCCTCCAGTGCACCCAATTCTATAATAGAGAGACCAGGTTAGTGTCAGATGCTAGCAGTAACATGATAATTTGACTAGACCCCAAATTTATTGATAAAGTTTTCATGTGCCCTCTTACTATTGAAGTGCTAAAAATCAACTTCATTGAGGCACAAAAAGAGTATGACAAAGATCCTGAGAAGGCAAAAAAGGTGATGAACAACAGATGGCTCAAGACTCCCAAAGCCAACTTGTCTAGATGGCTATAGAATTTTTTGAGAAGTGATTTCATAAAATAAGTTGGTGACTTAATTACTCTTCTCAGTAGAGTACGAGGTCTACCATCTTATTCCCAATTCCATTAATGGATGTATCCCTTTATTAAGATAATTTTACAAGGAAAACAAGTCATCTTTTGGGGTGAGCAGATCAACAATACTCTTCATGAGTAGTTGACAAAGGTGTTTACTACTAAAAAGTTCTATATGACTTCATACTTAGTATACATTGCAGCCTCAATGCAAACCTTTCCAGGTTTGACAAAAGGAGATAGAAGAACCACCCCAATCTATTCATATTAGCCTTAGCTAACACTAAAAGGATCAATCCATCACTTTAGAAGGGTAAATGATGCCTTCTTAATGGTGTTTTTGTGCCTTTTAAATCCTCATTTAGAATAGAAAAGAGTATTAGATGAAGCCTGGATGGTCATAAACAATCTTGGTTGTATGTTTTTACAATTCTCCTCCTTTTACTATCTACGGGTTGGCTTTTTCTAAGGCTATCCCTACATGCTCCCCAGATTTTCATCTGATAAATTAGTCCTAATGGAGTTGTGTAGACAAATTATTATCATACACACTAAGAAAATGGAACTTAAGAAGCCAGGATTCAAGTTTCTAATAGAAATTGGTAGATACTCAGTTTTGACCACCACTAAAGTAAGGGTAATGGAGATAGAAATGCAACTGGTCACCATGAAGCAGTTCAAAAGAAGGACCAATTTTGATTACAGGAGTGTCAAGGATATGATCAGAAGAAAGACTCAATTTCATGAGCCCATGATTGAGGACATCTAGATAGACTTGAGAACAGTGGAAGAGATCAAAAAAATAGACTACAACAAGCTGACTCTAGAGCAGATTGAATACTTAGGGCTTGTAGATATTCCCCCTAGTCTAGTTGATGATAAAAATATAATTAATAGCAGATACCTAGCTAAAAAATTTACTAACTCTCTTATTCCTCTAATTCAGTGGTCCAAAAAGGAATTGACTTCTTTAAGAAAGAGATTCAAACCAATATTGGCTAACACCAATGATTGGCTAGCAACCAAAGGAATCACGTTAAAGGAACTCATCATAAGATTAGAGGCTAAATTTAAAGAAGAAACAAGGAAGAGAGTAGAGAATAGAACTAAGAAGAAGGGCGATGTTCCTTCTCCTTCTAGGCCTCACAAGCCTAGGATCATCTTTGTGTTAAAGAAACGGAAGGTTGCTGAGAAGGAGCTAGAATCAACAGCTATGGGGGCTAGAAAACAAAGCACTCAAGAACAGGTAGCAGAATAGATGGAGACAAATGATAGGCCTTCAAATCAATAGATAACTAAAACTCTATCTCCCCAAGAAGGGGCACAACCACTTGTAGGGGTTTCTTCTTCACCACCTCAATCCCTTGTGGCATCTCTTTCACCTCTTTCTCCCATCAATGTTCCTTCTTTTGGAGCTACCTCTCCTTCTAGATTTATTTTTGGTGATCTTCAAGGCACTTTTGGAGATGTCCTTTGCTCCTCAAGATCTATCCCTATTCTCTCATCTCCTTTTTTCAATACCAGAGAAAGTTCTGCCATTGACCAGCTAGTAGCTAAATACAATTTCACTTGCTACACCCATTACACCCACTGTTCCCACTGGTAGTGTAGACGTTACCCCAATAACACCAACTACAGGGACTATTTCCATGGTAAGTGCTTCCTCTCTCCCACCTTGGTTATCAACTTTCGCACCTAAAAGGAAGAAGCAAGGCATCTCTGCAAATGACTTTGATTTTGGAAAAATAGTGTCAGTGAAAGCTAAGACCCTTAAGAAACCAAGGATCCTTTCAAAAATGGTTAAGGAAAAGGGGCACAAATTTATGGAAATATCCAAACCTCCATAGGATGCAACCCTAAAGGATTTTGACATGAGCAACTATTCCATTTCTCATGTTGAGTTAGGGAAAGTAACTCATGAGGGTGCAAAGAGCGACCTACAGTCAACAAAGGATATCATGGTCCAAAATTTTGATAGGGAGAAGGAGATGAAGGATTATTACAAGGAAAAGGTAGAATAATTGATCATGATAGTTAGGAGATTCACTTTTGCTCTTGAAGCAGCAACCCTAGAAGCCTTTTCCATAGATGATCTTGTTATTCAAAAAGTAGAGAAAACCTACATGAAAGGGAAAGTACTTGAAGATTATATAGAAAAGATGCATACACAAGGAATTTCCTTGCTTATAGAAGTTATTGAAAAGATAGAGAAGATGAAGAAAATAAGGACAGATTTAGAAGACCTCATCTCTCTTATTTCTCAAGATATTGATAGTACAAATAAATATCTTAGCAAGTGGGTAAAGATGAAGGATCTGAAGAAATGCACCTTGGTATCAATCAACATCATTACCAACAAAGATTCCTATGTTGAAATCAAAGAATCATTGATATATAGAATCCAAGTACTTAAGGAGCTAATCAAAGATCTCAAGTCTTCCAAGGATGCTAGTGATAAAAGTGACACCAACCTATTGAATAGACTGGAGGAATTGCCTTACAATCTCACCTCTAGAGATAATCAATTTCTTTCAACAGAAGAGATGATTCAAGAATTCAAAGGTATGATCCAAAGGGATTTCAAAGAGAAAGCATTTTCAAAGACTTCTGTGGATAACATTTTAGATACTCAGTTAACTCTGGATAATCTAAGAACTAGGTTAACTAGTCATGCCAAAGTAATCACAGCATTGAAAGATGCTACAATCAGAGCCAAAGTGATCTTCAAAAATACCATTAGGCCAGACAGCATAGGAATTCAGGCATCTATCACCATGTATGATGCTCATATGAAGAAATTTGGTGGCAAGAGTTGAATCATTCCTCCATTCTCTCTTCTTTCTTTCTTCTCATGTACTTTTGTCATGTAAAAGTACATGCACTTTCGTAATATGTAATTACATGTAAAAAATTCAAAAAATATCCCAAAATCAATGATGACTCATCTTTGACTAGCTTTTTAATATTTTAATCTTTTTCCAATTTTGAAGGTTTCTCCCTATATATAGAGGGAACCTCTTTTGTAAAATGGCTCTGGATAATTGAGAGAAAAAACTCTACTGAAATTGAGACACTTCTTCAGACTTTGTGCTCAATTTGTAAATCATATTTTGTCGAGTGAATGAGAAATAGGTTAATTTCAAACTTTGTGTTGAAGTTATTTGTGTTACTAAGAAAATAGTTCTTATGTTCTCTTTCCTAATAATCTCTCATTTGTTCGATCTAATAAGCAAAGTGTATGTATTGAAATTATCTAAAGACATTTCTAAAGGATAAAAGAAAGACTTTGAGCTACTTTTATCTTGGTGACTCTTTTATCCATTGTAGTTTTAGGTGAAGACTTTGGGCTTTGTTTCACTCTACTATTACATGTGTTCCGAATCAGTGGAGGCAATAGAAGAATTTGTGCTTTCATGGGTTTCCTTGTGGACTTTGTTACTACCTCAGGAGATTTTCTACTCCATGCTAGATACCATTCTTGAAAGAAGAGGAATGCTTTCAGCCATTGACCGAGACCTCCTTTTGTTCCTTAGACATCATCTTTGAAAAAAGAGAGATGGATGGTGTTATACTACCCTGAGTATTATTTTCTATTTATTTATATACATATATAGCATATAAGTGATTCATAGGGAACCTTCCCTTGATGAGAGGAGAGATTTATCTCATTGAGATGTGGTAAACCTACACTTTTTGTGGCATAAATATCCTTATATTGTGGTTGATATACGCATTTTTTCATTAGTGAGTTGACAACAAAATATTCACCCAACACATTCTACCCCAACATTAACTTTATGGTTGGGTCTAGGAGATGGCATCCACCTTGTTTATGAAAATGTAGTGCTTGAATTTATTTACAACCTTGACAAGGGTGTAGGAAAGATTGTCTAAGTTAGAATACTTAAGCTATGCATATTTTAAGTTTTGTCTCATGAAAGTGATTGGGTTTTCAGATTTTTCTAGCTTTTAGGTGAGCACTATAACTATGGTATACTCTAATGTGAAGAAATAGAGGTAGAAGTTTTTTATGTAGTCTAAGATGATTAAGACTGATGACTTCATGATGCAGGAGCATCATCACGAATTTCAAATTATTATATTTTCCTCTAAAATGTTAAAAAAATTAAGGAGAAAATGTAAAAAAAAGTAAAAGTAAAAAAAGGTAAATGTGGAGCTGTTGAGGAAATGAGGGAAATAGTTGAAAGATTTTCAACCATAAGATAACATTGGAGATAAATCTTCTCATATTAGAATATGCTGGAAAATCAAAAAAACTATTTTTTTGTTTTATAAGCCCAAGTTGGGCATAGAAGTTAGAGAGGAAGTTCTAAAAAGTGAAAGAAAGAAAATTCATAAAGAGAGCAGGACGCAGAAAGGAAGCAGAGGGGCAGAAGGGAAGAAGGTGGCGTAGAAGACAGAAGGAAGATCTCCTTCGGAGAAAGGAAGAATGTACAGCAGGTATGTGAGAAAGGGAAAAGTGAAGCATTTTGTGTATTTCCTATGTATTTGTTATATGTTGCATCTGTCGAGGATATACAATCAGAAAATGATCTTAATCAAATTCAATGCTTTTCTTTATTGATGGTGCATTAATTTATAGTGGATGTAAAACTGAGATAAGGATGAATTGTTTCTGTTATTAGAGTGACAGTAGAAGTGAAAGGAAGCCACAATCTATTTTCAGTGTCTCACTAGAGTCTTTAAAGTGTTGGCAATCATTCCTTTAATAAGATAAATGATGTGCCCCTCACTAGTCCATGAAGCACGCATGGATCTCACTATTTGAATTGCCTTACAAATGTCTTCCCTGTCTGTTTATGGACACCTTGGAGAAACAACAGCACTGAAACTAAGAATAGGATTGGCTGCTGTCAAACACGCAGATGCATGTAACGAAAGGAAGAAGTGTGTAGTGCTTATGTATGTCGGTTTAAATTAAAAACATTACAATTATTTGTAAAGTCATCGGGCCAGGTCAAATACATATAAGTAACTATGTATTGATTTAATGTGATTTGAAACTGTGTCAAGTAGCCCCACGTGAGGAGGTAGTGGGAGATTGTATACTATTGGCATCCTTGTTTGACGGCTCCCAAAGCAATCAAACCAACACGCATGGTTTTAGATTTTGGTCTTCACTTGCTCCTACGACCTGTGAATTGCTGCCATGAAGTGAACTGGGAATAACGAAACAATTGTGACCTTTTTGGTGGTGGTGGAAAATGACTGTATAATGACTAAACAACTGACAGCCACTGTAGAAGCCCACGAACTGTATACATTCAATTTTTGACAGTAATGCTAATCGTGGTAAAAAAAATCCAATACATTGACTGTTTTTACTATTGTCTGCCTACTGACAGGATTTATTACAAAGATAGAGGACCTTCATTTTGCTGTGGTTGTTCATTTCAATGATAGTATAACCAAACTGATGATGATTTTGAGCTTTCTCACTTTGATGTTACAGCAATGATGATGCTAATAATTGACCCCGTGAACTGAAATGGGTGGTGGAACTTTTAGATGGCAATACATTCCCTCTTTTAAGATGCTGGTATGGAATCTGAAATTTAGGTGAGATTTAAAAGAACCTACAACAATCCAGGAAATCCATTTGGGTCTTGAGAGTACCCCAAAAAAATTAAATGTGGTGGTCTAATTTTGCAAAACAATCCATCTGGGTATTGCAAAATTTAGTCTAGGTGGACTAATTTTCTCAGAAAATTCGACTGGATATTGCTTAAACAGTGTGGTGATAGGCCACTTTCTGCAGCAGGATGGTCTCATGAATTTTTTTTTGATAGACCCGGCTCTCAATCAGGGCGCCCCGAGTTTGGGAATAGCTTTGAATCTTGAAGAGTTTAGATTTGACCATTTTTATTAGAACAGTGAAAAGGTTTGCACCACTTCATGATATTTTAATTGATTTATTGAAAGTATTAATTATATTTTGGATTACAATCCACATTTGATTCCTATTTCAACATTGTATTAAAAGGTTTAACAATTATATAAAAACTAGATATGAATTTGCATACAAAGTTAATCTTACCAAAGAATGAATTTAATTCCTTTTACTGCTAGGTAAAGGTATCTTG
This sequence comes from Torreya grandis, assembly GCA_037957365.1. Lineage (NCBI taxonomy): Eukaryota > Viridiplantae > Streptophyta > Pinopsida > Cupressales > Taxaceae > Torreya > Torreya grandis. The sequence goes on from JARHVA010005854.1 coordinate 907,876, forward strand.
GAAATCACATGGACACCCTCATGTTAAATATAAATTACTTCATTAGTGATAAAATGACTAAGAATATTACCTTTAGTAACATAAATTTAACTTTTATTTGGGTTAAGAGAGATACCATACCTTTTGCACCTTTTGTATATATTTTAAAGATGGTGAATATGATTAGACCTATGTTTTATGAAAATAGTTAAGTCATCCAAATATAATAATAATGAAATTACCTATTATAATTTCAAAATCAAAGTCCATATCTCTCTAAAAGGTGGCTCCTATGATAATAATAACAAATGGAATTATTTTTTAAGTAAAGGTGCCCCACTTGTTTGTAAATGTAGTCTTGGCTTAGTCTTCTAGGTTTACCAAAACCTAATTATATATTGAGAATACATTCAGGAAGGATATCATCTATGACCCACTTACCATATTTATTACCTCATATAAGTAAGGTAAAGGATGGTCATATTTTTCAAAATATTATTTTATATTTATGAAATCCACAAATAGTCAGATTTCTCTATTATTTTTATGGACTGGCACTAAATTAGCTACCCAGGTAGAGTGAGGAATTAGGTAGATGATCCAAATATATAGGATCTTATGGAATTATTTTTCAATAAGTGGTTTTAGGATTAGGTTCACAATTCATTGCCTTTGTATAAATGGCTTATGGTTTTGCTTGAGTGGGATAGTTTGGGTTATTATATCCAAGTCAAAGACATTAAGGTCTTCATAAGCCCAAGTAATAATGTATTAATACTATAACAATATTTTTTTGATTTGTTAAAATTAAATAGGAGAATAACTCAGACCAATATGAACATATGGGGGTTGGTTGGTTTATCCCAAATTAATTATTATGGATTTTTGGTCTATGTGTATTAGTATTTCAAGTTTGTGTATGGTCTTTTTAAGGTTAAACACTCTCTCAAGGGAGATCATCACTTTTGTAATTTGGTTTTATTTCAAGTTCATAATGCCATCTTGGTCACATTCTTTGTTTCTAGGGTCATCTCTTTCCACCTCATCTATAACTTGGGTCTAAAATACCCCCAAATTATTGAGGAATTTTAGTATTCAAATACCTAGAATTTATTCACATTATTTGGTACTGAGGGACATGGGACAAGATCTATTGAAAAGGTTTTTAGCCTTGACTCATCTAAGGGTGTCAATTTTTCAAAAAAAAATTCTAATGAATCAACTACTTAGTTTTATTCTCTAAGAATGGGGATGGCATTGAACATTTATAGTAAATCCCATGCCCTATGTTTTTTATTCCTTAAATAATATAACCTATATTTTAACTTGATTTTGAATTATTTCACTAATAGTTCATAATATTCAAATAATGATCCAAAACTCAAAAGCTTTGGTTGAAATATAATTCAAGAAGCAAGAATAAGACAATTCAAATAATGTTATCTATGTAAAGAGATGTTTTATTAATCAAATTTGTAGACCCAAACATATGCTTATCTCTGAGAAGAGATGTCTAATTTCCATTTCAGGTTACATCTTCATTTATACATGTTTTGAAGGTGTGGGGAGGATGTGGAAGGTCACAAATCTCAAGGGAGATGAATTGGTTTGACTTCCATGATTTACAACAATACAGAATTCGAGGAATTACTATTTTTAAAAACTTACTATTTTTAGATTGCACTATTAACATTGAAATTTAGTACACTTCCATTAGGTTTTATGGGGTAAAAATTCATTAATCAGATCTCCATGCCATCTCAAGACATTCCCCTCATTATTATCTTTCCAATGGTTTAAATGGTGAGTCAATTAGAGCTACGGTGCAAAATTTATGGCTCCCGAAAGTTGTCATCAATTGGGGTGGACCCATCACCCGAATTGTCATCTAAATTGTTGCCTGGATCACACACCCAGTTCTTTGACCCTATATTTTAATGCAAATTATAGTCCTAGAATCAAGGATTCATATTTTTCTAAGTTTTTTGTGTAATGGAAATTGATCATATAGGTAGTTACGTTCTATTTACCTAATGTTTCAATGAGAATAATTCATACTCCATGACCATTTTTGGAATGTTCCCCATCAATGTACAAGTACCATAGAATTGGTAATTCATGATCTTTATTAGCTTGGGGTTTTTATACATTTTATATATAAATTATAAACACCTATTTTAGATGATACTAAGTTCACTATTTCATTGAATGTGTTGTATTCCATGATCATGTGTTTCATTATGGGTTCTCTATCAACATATGTATGATTGTTTGCACCTCTCCAAAGTAACCACATATGGGAGAAGTCCATGGCCATTTATGCATTCAAAGTTTTAGACCAATATTTACTAAGCAACATCTCATAATAATATGGGATCCCCACTACTTTAATATCTATAAATAGTTATAACCTAGGCTAAGATTCTAACTACACATATACATTAAAGAGCTCACCCTCTACCTTAACTTCCAACTTATCCAATTGGACCATTATTTTTTCTAACTTAATAGGTGTTAGTCCTAATTTTTCACAAATTATGACAAGAATGAGATGGATAGAGTTTCTTGAGTCAAATATATAGTTATGAAGATTCTTCCCAAATAACCTAACCATAAGAAGGAAAGGTGGAACCTCAACCTTATTTTTGTGTATCATCATGTTAGTGTGCATAGGCTTGGGTTTGGGATAAAATAGTTTACTTATGAAGTACTTTAGGAGGATATATATTTGCTCAATGATCTAGGAGAGCTTATGCAAAGTTAAGTTTTCATTGATATTATTCATTCACTCTACTATGTTGTTCCTAGTATTACTAGTGGTAGGATGGTTATCTTTAATTAGCTTATGATTATTTATTATTGGGGAATGAGGTTTGTTCCTTGCTCTTAGATCATGAGGAGTAGAAACATTGTTAAGAGGGGTTGATATGGTAATGGTCTATTATTATGTCCAATTTATAAGAGCGTAGATATGTATTTAGAATTTTTGTAAATGTTGCACCTCATTGGTGGAATATTCTAGTTCATTTTCTTCATGGCTAGGAAAATCTAATGTTTCTAGTACCATGGTAGTGATTAGTGATATTGTAACATTAGAGGTCACAATATGATTAGTATCCTTAGGTGGTTTGATAATAACTCATACTCTTCAATATCTTTATTGAATATGTCAAATACACTACATAATTCAATGCAATCAGGTACATAATGCTAGGATGTATTATGCACATGACACTAGTTAGGTAAGGCAAACTTGTAGATGTTGATCTCAAAAAGCTTATTAGGTGATGACTCTATTTTTTTGTTAGAGTAGTTATAGGGATGATTGTACCTATGGTAGGTGAAACACATATTTAAACTCGCACCATCATTATTTCCAACCTATCTTTAGAGACTCAAGAAGTCATTCTTGAGCTTCTTTACCATGTGTTGTATATTGTCCAACTCATTATTAGTTTATTCTTAGGGCACACTTTAGACATTTTTCATAATGGGGACTAGTTTTAGATTGTGTGATTGAGGCACGAATTCATTATTTATGGGAAAAAGGAAGCATATGGGTTATTATGAGTAATGTGTCTTAAATCAATCTGGTTAGTGACTGGTGTAGGATGTGGCATGGGTATATTTTGGCTAGTGGTAAAGAGGAGGTTGAGAGAAGGCAGACTTGGCAGTAGATTTAAGATGGATGGTTCCAATAAAACTTAAGGATTTATCTATCTATCTACTTTTATGGCCTCAACATAAGCTATGGGAAAGTCTACCACTAATGGGTCTCTATGTAGGAACATATCAGCCCAAGGATCTATTGCATTCTTGTACATTTCAAGGGATAGTTGGGCATTTAGTCTATACAACACAATGATTTAGCTATACATCTTCTAACACTTGGAACTAAAATTTATTGTGGGCTTGTTGGGTTCCCTTTTGATGAAAGTAAATTATTGATATACACACTTGGATTAATGACTTTCCCAAACTAGGTGAGGAATGTGTTAGTAAATTGGTCCCAACTTGTGATGGATACTCTAAAAAATTATAAGAACTAATCATATGCTACATACATTAGATTGAAATGGAAAACATTTTAGGCAATGTCCTCATGTTTTATATTCATAAACTTAAGAGCAATTTTTTAAGAGGTTACATGTTCTTTAGTGATATATCCCACACCTAGTGTGAATCTAGGTAGGTATCTTTATCTAGACAATTTTTTTAAGAGATGCAGTGTTACCACCAGAGGTCCAATAATAATTTTCTCACTAACTCACAAAACTTATACACTTATATCTAGACAAATTTTAACATACCAAATTTACATCAATATTTATTTTTAAAGTGAAAGATAACTTGTTCATAAATAAGCATCAAAAGATATGGAGGGTAAGGAAGAAAAAAATGTCTTTTAATTAATGGGGAAACATAAATATTTATAGGACTAAAATGTGCCTAGATACAGTTTCACCACTATATTCTAACTTTCATGATGGATCAATTTTTAGTCACATAGGGAGAGAGTTTGAGGATAAAGATAAAATGCATAATTTTAATAATCCTTTAATGAATGAACTAAAATTAGATCTTGATATTATTACACACATATACTTATAGAATTTAAATAAAGCAAAATGAATCAAATAAAAATAACCTAACTAAAATAGTGGAAGCACATCCTAGTTAATACATAAAATTTGTATAAAATAAAAAAATTATAGTCCTATAGCATTAGTGTTAATCCATTAAAGTATAAATAAATTGGAATAACATGAAGGCAAGAAGATTAATTTACACAAAAAATCAAATTTTAATTATTCTAATAATGTTTATTTGTAAATATATCCAACCCTTCTAAAATTTTAGGTAGTAGTAAATATAAAATGAAAAGATGGGTATTACCTCTAAGAGGAATGAGATCCCACTCTTATACATCATGTCTTGAAATGATAAGAAATTTATGTTATAATATTCTTCATTCTATAATAAATAATATGGAAAGGAATTCTATGGCTCACTAAGGAACACTAAGGAGAGGTCTGATGTTGAATTCATCATAAACATTTTGGTAGGATTTGTTGAGATTATAATGATTAGTAAATGAGGGATAACCTATAAAAATAGATAAAATATTCATGGAGGGGCATATTTTATAAAAAAAATTATGTGTCAGAAGTGTGGGGAGCACATACTTATTTTGACTTTGTGGCACTATGAACGACTAAGGGATTGACCATATGGAGCTTTTCCAATATTCTTAATTCCTCAATAATTTTAAAAAGTGATAAATGTATTCCTATAATGATTTTAGGACCCATTTTATTTTATCATATTTAATTTTTCTTGAGGTAAACTTATGGCACAATATCATTAATCTAGGGACTTAAAAGCTCCATGTTGTCCTTTTCTCTATCTACAAGTTATGATTTAATGGGATGTTGATGCATGGAATGATATGAGAGGTCAAGGTCTAGCCATTATATTTTTACTTTTAGGTACTTTGAAACTTCACTATTTTAATCTAAAGGAATGATATGGAGACACATGGAATGATCTTGTTAATCTTAATGCTTGAAGAGTCCTTGCCTTAGCCATTGGAGTTGATAGAAGAGAGTAATGAGGACAAGGACATGTGGAACATCCTTGGTTACTCATGTGCTAGGGGAAAAAGACTTATAACCCTTTTCCTTATAATCCATAGAGAAGCAAGATGAATAAATGTATCTCAATATCATAAACCTAGATATGTATTGAATAAAAAAAATCTCATTTAAAAAATCCTTTGTGAGGAAACTTAGTTTCAACATGTGGAATGTTCTTTGATTTTGGGGTCCATCCATTGGAATTTGACCTATAGGGACTTTGGATGATTCACTATTTTTATCTATAGGAATGATATGGAGATACATGGAATGATCTTGTTGATCTAGATGATCATAGAGTACTTGCCCTAACTATTTGAGTTGATAAAAGCAAGTGACTAGAATGAGGACATTTGGCACAATCCTAGTTGTTTAGGTTCTTAGGGGAGAGTACATATAACACTTTACCTCATAAGCTTTAGAGAAGTGACATGAATACACACATATCAATCCTATGAACTTGGATGCTTTCCAAATAAAAATACTTATGCTTTGAAAATATTTTGTGAGGAAGTTGGGTGTCATCACGTGGAATGATCTCGGAGCTCAAGACCTAGCCACTCTTAAATTTTATAGTTTCTCTAGGTATAAAAGAGACATGCAATGATGGTCTATACAATGAAACTTAATGAAAATTACTAATTATGAAAATTCACTCTTATTTTATGGGATATTATATAGTTGGATAAAGTAAGCTTTGGCATGGTTGCTGTGAAAATCTAGAATAATCTTGATAAGAACAAACAACCTTGGGAAAAAGTCAAGTTAGCTCGATTAGTCCATAAAGCCAAAATATGAATTTAATGAACTTCATATTACTAAAATCTAAATATATGCATAAAATAAATTCAATAAATGTGTCCATTTCAACCTTTAGACTTAGGTATCAATCAAATTATTAGAGTGATTATGGGGAACATTCAGTTAATTTAGTTAGTTTAGAATCAAATCAAGACTTTATTCAAAATAAAACCTTAGACTTAAGAAAATAAATTTATCTTAGACTTATAATGATTCATATCAAAACAAGACTTGAACATGGAATTTGAGCTTAAAGAGGGTCTTCATTTGAAAGTTTGAAAATGGGGCGTGTTAGTCATAACACAAAAGATGTGAAAATAAAGGTTAAAATAATACCCAGTGTAAAGACATCAAAATTGAATTTAAATTAAAAAAATGGCATGTAACCAATCTATTTTTTTAAATTATTGTAAAACACTCAATTAAATTAAATAAGATAAATCTTAAGGCTCTAATAACCCATCTTATTAGATACCCAAAACACACTCCTAAAATGTTTTTGTGCACTTTAAATTTATCCTTCCAAAGGTCTATTAAATAATACAAAATACTTGTTCTGTACAAACTAACAAAACTAATGTTTTTAAATTAAATAATAATAAACAAATAAACCATTCATTTAATCATATTTAAATTCAACAAGTCATTTAATTTATATTTTACTATATAGTCCTAATATAATATTTCTTAGTACATCCATGTACAAAATTAGAGCATACATTATTTTTTACCAAGTCATAGAGTTCATTCATAATAAGTGACTAAGAATAAACATTTAAATATTACTCTTTCATTGATAAAGTATAACTGCAAAACAATACAAATATGTATTAAGTGGACTCAATTGTTTATAATTACATCCATTAAAATTACATTTTTAATTTGATATCCAAATTTGAACTAATCGCGTAAACATATCAAAATAAAATCTCACAATGTTTACAAACATCATTACTTTATTTCCTTTCTAGTACATCTCAATCCTACATTATCTATTACATATTTCATGACTTAATCTTTTCAATTAATAATATATTGTTTTTCTTTGTGATATCTAGTAAGGTCATACACGAGTAAGTATTCATTAAGTAAAATTAATAAATACACAAATAAACATCAGTACTATTGAGAACTACATATGAAGAGTAAGTCATCATCATAGCCTTTACCTCCAATGAAATAGCCTTGTGTATCCCCTGCACACCTCTCATTTATAAAAGTGGGCCAAACTTTCATGAAAAAGGTAGATGTAAAGCCATCATCAAGAAATGAAAAATGTTTATACAAGTCATATTATAGCTATCTCCACACAACATAAACAACTCTTTACAATGAACTAAACTAATAAAAAAGCATTTCCAATACATAATAAGTTTATATGCTTGTCGATATAAGAACTAGGAGTCAATGAGTACACTTCATTTCATCCAAAATTAGTAATCATTTCATAACTATAGAGTCAAGGTAAATATAATGACTTAAAAAATCCATTTAGTGTTCACATTATCTAGTACACAACCATAATCAAACCCATCTATCTTAATAGTAATCAACAATGTAATGTTATAAATAAAAACACTCATGACTTAACATCAAGACAATCTTTGAGAAGTACGATAATGATAATGCATCATAATAATGTCCCATGCTACCCATAAAAAGTGTCATCACCCATCTACTTTTTTTAACATTTTTTAAAATCCACATAATAAAACTATTATTTATTTAATAACACACCCTAATTTTAGTGAAATCATAGAACCTATTTTAAATTTTAAATTTAGCCTTGCTTATTGCAGTCTAATTGGTACCACTTTTCAATTTTTGCTTCACAATGTCACCTTAATTTTACACTGATAATTTCTCATTCACTTGTGTGATTTATTTTTTATGAATATCTCAAATTTTGTGCACAATTAATTCTTAAAAACATTTACATTGTATAGACTAAGTCCAGGAAAAAAAATTCATATAACCCATTTTTATATAAACTTCATATGTACCCCTAAAATTTAGATCATATCTAAGCATTCTTTACAAAACAAGATCAAGCAAAATCCTAGTTCCTAGAACTAAGTTGGCAACTGACATTTTGAATGGAATAGGGTCGGCTGCCAACATGGTTTAAAAGATGACACTATGTAAAAAATAGACATATGGGTGGTATTTTCACCATAACATTTTACTCATAGATCCATTTTAACTATCATTTATTACATTGGAAAGGTGGTTTAACAATATTTATATTAAATGAGTTTTAAAGTAATTAAAAGTGTGAAAATGTATCAATAATTATATTCAAACCTACTTATTCAAATTTGAACAGGTTGATGTGTTTATGTGTTTTTTTATTATTTGATCATTGTTTTCATATAAAGAAGTGATTGGATGTTAGGTTAATATTTTAAAAACATACTATTATTTTAAAAAAATTAAGTGACAAATTTTTATTATACATACTTAGTGTAAAGTTTCATTTAGACCTCTAAAAATTAAGTTGAACTAGGATGTTCCACCTGGAACTAATTTGGTCGATTGACATGTTCTTAAAAATGGGTCAGCCATGGATGTGTCTCCCAAATATCATTTCACTAAAATACTTTTTATTAAAAACTAACGTCATTTTATTCACTTGTTTCAATCTCTAGGTCATCCTCCAGCCCTATTCCTGAAAGAGGGTCAATTCTCAACACCTCCCAAACTACTGACATTGTTCACAAGATGATACCATGAGTTGGTATTTTGACCATATATTTTGATTTATAGATCCATTCATTGCATTTAAATGTTGGTTTTAATATATTTAAAATGATGTAGGTATTTTATGGAGAAAGTGTTGTTCTTATTTTAGAGACCCCCTCTTTTTATTTTCTAAAACTAAGTATATTAATTGGTTTTTTCATATTGATGACTTATGTCATGACATCTAAAACTACTGGTATGGGGGTATTAGTTCATTACATCATTTGAATACTCATTACTATGTTGAATGTTCATTATGACTAATGCATTTAATGAATTTTTTACTCTACATTATTAAGTGGTTTTAAAATCATTAAGTGGACTCAATGAAAACATTTATCATGGACAAAAATTGGTAGAGGAACAAGATATTTGATCTTATGAATACAATGCTTAGTGGTCATAAATTTTAGAGGCATTATTGATTTGATGCACAAATTAATAGAGAAAATGTTAATTACAATCATGATGTCATACATTGAATGATTTATGTTAGAATTATTTATACTGGATAATGTTATAATTTGTAAGCGTATTTTGATTTGTTAAATCGAATATATAACTATGGATTATTTTATTTAAATTTGAATATAACTATTGATTATTTGGTTTGACCTAAGTGTTTTTGAACCTAAATACCTAAGGGTTGAATATTAGTGGACCTATGGAAATTAATGGAAATGGTAATAAAGGTTAAAGGGTGGTAGAATGAAAACCTAATGGTTACCTAGGTGATTAATTGACTTGGATTTTGAAGAAATTGATTTAAATCATGACAGCTGATAGTTTTATGGATTTAGTGCCTTGTAGTTATGGTGATTGCTTAGAGATTGGTTTTAAACTCATTATTTTATGGAATCTAAGTATGTGGTACATGCATCATTTAAAGGAATTTATAAATATTTTTGGTGGCAACATTAGTTATTATCAAGTTATTAGAGTTACAAGAGTGTTAAATAAAGTTTGAAGTAAGGTACTGATAAGTTTGGTAGCCAATATAATGGAAACATAGAGCATAGATATTTATTGAGGATCCTGAACTATACAAAAGGTCATTTTACACTTTTAACTATCATTTTCGACAAAGCTTACTGTGGAATATATATTCTAGAAGTAAGGAGAAAGTTTGGGAAGATTCACCTACTCACAGATTTGTTCCTAGAGAACAATATTTTAGAGGTAAGAGGGCTAGTAGTAATTTACCTAGATCATTTATTAGAGGAACCTGTATGTAAATTCATTTTGATGCCTCAAATATCATATTTTGGAATGTTATTGATGCTTTTTCATTCAATCCTACAAACACTTGAGTAAATCAAGGATTTAGAAGGCCTCATTAGATAACTCATCCTCCTAAACGTGCAAATCCAAGTGATTCAACTCAACAAATGCAAACTTACCTATAATCTAGTTATAATTCAATTTCCTACCATTATTCATAGAACCATCAACCTTCAACTAAAAAATAGTTACAACAAAATTCCAAATTACATTCTCAAGCCTTAGTACCTTTCAATAGCAAAATTCCATATCCTAAGCCTATTAATCTAGTTGGAACTTGTTCTAAGTTAAATCTTATAGATTTTCCTTCACATTTACTTGAAGGAGAGATGTCATTACCTCTCAACCATAAGAAAAAAGAGATAAGTCCCTCAACCTTACAAACTATCACCAAGATGGTTAAGAAATTCAAGTTGAAGGTTGATTTTGAAGATAATGAAGATGGTGTCAAGTTGATAAAGTTTCCTACTACAATAATGAATTATATAGAGTATCTAAGTGCTAAAAGATATTTGTTGATTGAGGTGCTATCTAATTCTAATGAGGATTAAATGTTGAGTGATCTTTAGTTTTATTTTTTTGATACTTTTAGATACTTTATATGCTACATTAAATGTTCAGTGATCTTTAGTTTTATTATTTTAATACTTTTAGATACTTTATATGCTACATCAGTAGTTAAAAATTTATTTTGGTATTTGATAGTGGTTAAAACTTTTAGATAGTATATATATTTTGGTGTGAAACATATGAATTTATATGGATAATGTATATGGTTTAATATTAGATGTATTTAATCTTCATTTAAATTGATTATGTTATTTTAAATGTTTAACATGAAATGTTTATTTTAGGTGATTATGATGTCTAATATCCCCAATCCATTTATAGTTTGTCCCCTATTTTTTCATTAATGTTTTATTTTTATCTTAAGACTTATTTTAAATTATTAAATAAAGCTAAGTTATAAAAATGTAATTGACTTTATTAAATTCAATTAAGACTTAATTGATAACTAACTAAATCTAGTTATAACATATTCCTCAATTATCTCTTGAGTAAAATATTATAAAAGAAGATCAATGTGGTATATGAAAGGAGGAACATTACACAAGTATTTTTGAAGACTATGATTTTCTTCAATGTTCATCAATATACTCTTTGTTGTGCAACATCTCTAAGATAGAACAACTTTTGCAAATAGACCAAGGACATATTCTTTTATGGTTAAGTAATATTCTTAATTATCATAGGTATATCCAATTTTAATTTTAATTTTATAAAATGATTATCTAAAAGCTATTAGGTTTAATATCTTATGATGATTTTAGATTTGTAGTCATATGAGTAGAATCCAAACTACTTGACCTGAATACTAATGAATACTTCATTATATGTGACATGTTATTGATCCATTCAGATTTTATTAGTTTTTATATCAAGGATCTATGTACTAAAAATAATGTTTCTACATAAAATATAGTTTATATTTACTAATATGGCTCTTTTCTAAGACTTGTAATCTATTTTATTTTTGCTTTAATTTATTTTGTTTTACTTGTTTTATTTTGTTTATTGTTTAGTTTAAGTAATTAGTTTTAATTTAGATTAATTAGTTATTATTTTTAGGTTTTTGTTCTTTAGATAATATAAATTATTGTGTTTTCTTAAATATTTAGTCTTTTTATTAAATAATTATATCTTATTTGATATTTTAGAATATTGTTCTTTTAATTTTTTTTAAGTTTCATTTTATAAGTTATTTGTTTATTTTCTTAAATCTGTTTAGGCTTAATTTAAATATTAGAATAGAGTTAGTTTATGTTATAGTTTCTATTCATATTAGATTAAATCAAGCTTATTATATTATTAAATCATTTTAGTTTATTTTTTTATTATATTTAATTTGAAATATAATATTTAAGTTAGTATTTAATTTATGATATAGCTGTTTGTTGTTTCTTTCTTTAGATTTAGTGTCTTTTATGATTATGTCAATTGTTATCTCAATTTGTCATTTATTAGAATAAATTGTTCTTATCTTTTAGGTATTTTTATTTCTTTTATTTTGATATTTTATGAGTGAAATGTGAATATTTAAAAGCATTTAATAAAATAGAAATATTTATAAGGAACAAAAACATTTCCTTCAAAAAATTATCTTGTTCATAGGTCTTATTTGTTAAATAGGTTAGATTATATACTCACATTTATTTCTTTCATATGACTTAAAGAGAATATTTGATTTATAAATTTATAATGAAGTATTGATCATTATTTGGAGTATTTATTTTTTCTCAAAATATTTAAAACCCCTTTGTACATTTTTTAGATCCTGGTAACATTGTAGACCTTAACTATTAGATTGGTATGATTTCACATTAACCTTCATGATAGGTGAAAGGGATGATTCATTGACATGACATTTTTGATCATCAACAAATTTTGTGACTCCACTATGGAATCCTTTTAGAAGTCATATTTTCTTTTATGTTTTATTTTAAGTTTCCTATGACCATTGGAGGTCCACACCCAATCATTCAACACTTAATTGATATTATTGAATATCAAGTTGACATCTCTTCTACTCTGAGTTTTTTTTCTTAGTATAATAATATTTATGATTTACATCATATAATTGAAGTAATTAATGAATAATTAGATAAAACATAAAGTATTGACATTCACACAAATCTTACATGTGAAACATAAAATCATATTCAAGAAAATAATCATTGAATTAGACTTGAGACTGAAGAGATTTTATGTGTTATTTCTTGACCTAGAATTCATTTCATTTTAGATTCAATTCATCCTAAATATTTTATTTCTCCTACCAATCATAATATAAATCAACCTAATCAAGTGATTAAAGCAATTGAAAATTCAAATGAAGGAATAGAAAGCATAGAAGGAGAGGGTTTGAGATTTGATTACATGTCTTAAAAATAATAAAAATCAAGCAAAAGTAACTGATGATAAAAATTATTTAGATGAAGATGTTGTTTACCCCTAGTCAATCCTTGTATTTGTGTAAATATAATCAATACAGGTGCTCATCTAGGTAAGTTACCTTCATTAAAAGTACTCAACATCCTTAAGTTTTTTAGAAGCCCTAGTGAGTCATGGGAATATCACTTAGATGATTTAAAATTAGTTTACACTAACCTTGGTATTTTTAATGAAAAGTATTCTCTTAGATTTTTCTCATAGACTTTGGAAGGTAAAACATATCAAGAATTTATTAGTCTTCTAGAAAGTGTCATTAGAACTTGGAAAGATATTGAAGATTGGTTAGAGTTGAGTTTTGATAAACTAAAAAAATATTTAGATTTAGTAAATGAACTGGTTAATATTTCAATTGATGTAGGTGAAACCATTTATAGGTTCATAATTAGATTTATTAGATTGTGATATAAAATTCCACCTAGCGTTATACCATCTAAAAAGTTTTCAAAATTATATCTTTGTAATGCTTTAAATTTAAAGTGTAAAATGGCTATAGAGGATAAATATATTATGAATTACGATGAAACTATAGCTTTCTATAAAGAATATGAAAATAAATTAAAATGAGTTAGTTTTAATGATAGAACTATAATAGGTGTACATTTAGATAACAAATAAATTTTAAAATACATTCATAATCTTGGTAATGAACATGTAATTGTCAAGAAAAAATTAAATGATAATCCATGTTCATTAGTTAGAAAACTAAAATTGAAGAAAACGTTTGTTATTATAATGTTTATAAACTATATCATGATCTAAATACATGTATAGCTGTTAAAAAGTTTAAAATATATATTCAAGGAAATGAAAGTATATCAATTGATTTGACTAATAATATAAATATGTGTGGGATGAGTGAATCTTTGAATGACATTAAAACCATAAATACTCATGTTTTTAACACTAGACAAAAACAATATTCCAATTCTAATACAACTAAAAAAAATCAAAATACTTTTTAGAATCAAGATAAAGGTAGAATATACATAATAATGCATCAAATAATGTTGTAATGAATTCTAAACATAATGATCCTTTATCCACAAGTTTTAATAACCCTCATTATGTTCCTTATAAGCCTAAAAATTATACACATACATCATCCAGATCTAGGATCTTATAATATCATTGATGATTTATCCACTTTAGAAGCAAGATTTCCATTATTACAGGCTATTAATTGCTAGGTAAACTTGATAAAATCAATGAGGATATTAAAAATTCAAATTCTAATAATGTTTTAGGATTTCAAGAGGAAAAAAAATTATGAACAAAGTCAATCAATAGTTTTTGCTTAGATATATGATCCTCCTACTTATTACATACCACCTTTTTATATATCTATAAAAATTGATGATAAAGTCATACATAATTGCATTTTAGATATAGGTACATCAAATAATATTATTTAAAAAATTATCATTGATCAATTAGTTATCTCTTATGAAATGGATAATATGTAGCTCACATGTTTTGATTCACACCGAATAAAAAGTTGTGGTAAGTTTTGATATCTTGTGATCAAAGTTGCACAAGATGAAAGGATAAAATGTATGACTAAAGTTCAAATTCAATATATCCCTATCAATTATGAAATGATTTTTGGTAGAGACCAGTCAAATCAACTAAGGCATTTGTTGGAAAAGATACTGCTTGGGTTCCAATTGGAAAGTAAATTGCTTTTATTTAAAGAGAAGACTGGTTTAGTAATCCTATTCCTATTGACTCTATAGTTCTTATTATTGCTTATTTTGAAACATGAATTGGTATATATAAGTTACTATCCCTTGATGAACTTGAATAATAATAGTAAAATGTCCTTTATAGGAGTGATTTATGGATTTTATATTTTTGTGGTGTTTGTTCACAAGTTGGTAGTGGTACAGGCATTTTTCTCATTTCTCTTGTAGGTAGAATTTTTTATTATGCGTATAAATTTTCTTTTGATACTAATAATAATAAAGAATAATTTTATGCCTTATGTCTTGGTTTAGAAAAGGATATAGAATTGAATGTTAAAAAATTAGAGGTCTTTGGTGATTCTAAATTAGTTAATAGATAGGTAAGGAAAATTTATAAAATAAAACAAACTCATCTTCATCAATATACTCAAAAGGTTTGGTCCTTACATAAAAATTTTGAACCTTTTAAAAATATCACTCATATATTTAATGAATTTAATATATGGGTTGATAAACTTGATATTTTCACTTCTAACCCTACCATAAGTGACATAGAACCTATTTTTGAGTTTTCATTTTTTAGAGATTTTTAAATCTAAAATTCTTGACTTAAATTAAAAATAGACTATTTTTTTATTATGATGAACATATTGATGCTTTTATTACTAGAAATTATTTTTATAATGATGATTATATTCTCAATTATGGAGACTATTTTCAGTTGAATACTAAAAAGTTACAAGCTAGTTTGGTGATTTTAGAATCCATGTTTACTCCAGATGATCAACCCAAGATATCGCATACAAAAGAAAATTATATGAGAATTATTGTAGAGACTATCCCAATAAATCTTGGAACTGAAGAAGAACCAAGGGTTGTTTATTTGGGAATATAATGTACACCTAATGAGAAGGTAAAATTTATTAAACTTTTTAAGGAATTTATTTATATTTTTTCCTAGTCCTATAAAGATTTAAAAGGGTATGATACTAATTATGTAAGACATGAAATTCCTATTAAGACTAGTATTAAACCTATTAGGTAGAAAATATGAAGGATAAGCTCTTTTCTAGAATATGTCATTAGAAAAGATCTTGATAAGATGTTTGATGGTGGTATCATTTTTATTATGACATATTCTGAGTGGGTATCTAATCTAGTATCTATGTATAAAAATAATGGATATATTAGAATTTGTGTACACTTTAGATATCTAAATAAGGCTAGTGTAAAGGATAATTTTTCTCTTTTAAGTATTAATCAAATTTTGCAACAAGTTTTAGGATCTAAAATGATGTCTTTGCTTGATGTGTTTTCTAGTTAGATTTAAATTTTTATCAATCCATATGATAGATACAAGACAAAATTCATAACTCAAAGAGGAAAATTTGATTTCAATAGAATTCCATTTGGTATCATGAAAGGAGGTGTAACTTTTCAATGAGTTGTGCATGTAGCTTTTGATGATTTAAATGGCATTATCATGCAAATCTACTTAGATGATCTTAGGTTCTATTCTAAAAGGAGAAAAAAACATTTAGATAATTTATGTGAAGTATTTGAAAGATTTATAATATATGGCATTTATCTTAATCCTAATAAATCTATTTTTGGTGTTAATTAAGGCAAGTTATTAGGACATGTTATTTCTAAAGATGGTATTTCAATTGATCGTAAACATGTTAAATCAATCAAAAAATAATAGCCACCTAAAGATCAGTCTAATATTATATCTTTATTTGTAAAAATAAATTTCATGGGTAAGTTTATATCATATTTTGATGACAAGTCAAATTATTTGTAGATTTTATTAAAAAAAAACCAGTCAGATGTGTGGGATATAGGAATCAATTATACTTTTAATAATGTGAAGACTACCATTGTAAATGCACTTGTGTTTACTAAACCTAATTTGTCTAAGCCTTTCATTATTTATATTAATGTAACAAATAAATTTATAGGTGTTTTGATAACACAACAAGATAAATATATTGATGAAAAGCTTATTAGATATATGAGTTAGGTTTTGAAAGACATGAAAACTAGGTACCCTCTTATTAAGAAATTTGTTTTATCTTTGGTTTCTTCATTAATTAAATTTCATCATATTTTTATGGGAAATAAAATTATCGTAATATCCAATGTACTTATTTTACACTATCTTTTAAAATAACCCACTATTCAAGGAAGGTTAACAAAGTGGATTTTAAGAATCCATGAGTTTGACCTTAAATTTGGAACATCTAAAATTATTAAAGGAAATGAATTATCAAAACATTTGGCTAAAAATGCTTCTTCAAGTATTAATGTTTTTATTTTATCTATTTCTGATTTTTAAAGTGCAAAACCTCATTTTTAGTCTATGAAGGTTACCAATTTTTCAAAAAAAAAAAAAGTTTGAACTTGGAATGAAAGATTGGGATTATTTGATAGCTAAGGATGATTGATATCATTATCTTGTATATTAATTTAAAAATTAGGCTTGCCCTAATAAATTGGATAAAAGATAAAGGAGGTCATTAAGAGTGCAAGATTTAAAGTTTTGATTTTTAGAATGTTTTTTGTTTTATAAAAATCATGATGGCCTATTTCTAAGGTGTCTTACTCATGATCAAATCTAGAAAGTTCTTAATGGATGTCATGAAGGTAGTTATGGTAGTCATTATGCTAAAAAACCTACTACTTATAAGATTTTACATGCATGTTATTATTGGCCTATGTTGTTTCAAGATACTTATAAGTTGTATAATAGAGTACATAATGGATACATAATGGACCCAAACCTTGTTTGTTGAAGCAAGAGATACACACTTATAATACCCACATAATCATAATTATAAGGGTTGATCTTAACTTTATAAGTCATTAATGATCATAATAAGGCATGACAACAAACCCAAGAGAAAATTATCCCTAATGGCAATCAGGCATAATATCTAGCATTTAGAATACATAAGGCAACCCATTATCAAAAGAGTGCATATGGGTTGATCTAAGGCTCATGAACATACAATAATAATAACATATCTTATAGAATGATTTCAATAAATTCATAACCATGTTTGTTGTGGTCCAAGTACATGGATGAAGTTATAATAATGCCTTACTACATCTTTTAATAGGTAATGATATAGTGATGGCCAATCTTTGAATTGTTATAATTGATTCCAAATTATCAAAAATCTTGTATGATAGACTAACAATGATGGGAAGAGGAATTAATATGCCTCAAGTACATGAAAACCCACACACACACACACACACACACACACACACACACACACACACACACACACACACACACACACAATCCTTAATATTGATTATTTTATCAACTAATTTTTAAGATAAGTAAGGCATAAATACCCTTTCCATTTTCACACCAAGTATATTCAACATGATGGAGTGACGTGTTTCAGCTAACCATCAAATTATCTTTCTCATGCATAAAATGGTTTTGCATGAACCAATTTGTTGAAGCATACAAGTAACTAGGTTTACACACATGTAAATAACAACACCTCAATTATTATGGAAGGTTCCACCAAACAAGGGAATGAAAATATTTATACATAACTCAATAAACCAATATCTAAAATATGCATTCAATCTTGTATCTGCATATGAGCATATAGTCATGGAAATGTACCATATAACATTTAATTTACTTCACATTGTAGTTGGTTAAATATTAAATTATTCCTCCAATCAACCATTATTACAATATGATAATATAAATAATCTCATGATGTGTGATCTTAATAAGCCAATCTAGTCATCTAACTTGTTTACATATATATACCAATTGGAGCTTACATGAAACTCTAAATTCCATCCACAAGTTGTAAACCCACAAAAACATAAATCCATCTACTCATACTAATCATAAGAGTACATCTAATGTATATAAATGGATATGGATCATAAGCATATATATATAAATCCCTAGGAAAACAAGCATATGGCACTTGATAGCTAACATTCAAACTATGGTTCAAGTTTACTATGATCCAAGTGAGCATACACGAACAAGCCCAAATTACCAAATTCATGAAATTCATTTACCTAAGCTATTAATATCATAATGGTTTAAGTTAAGAGACTATATATAAGTATCATAAAATTACATAAGGAAAAAATACCATACTTAAGAGTGTGCAAAACCAATTTCCATACTTTTCATAATTCTAGTAGCAAGATGATTCACCAATATAGCATTAGCATTGGGAATCAATTATCATTTAAAGGTTGAAACCCAAGTACTTATGACTAAGCATATTAAGATAATACATGTGAAACTCCATAAAGCTACCTAGGAACTAAATACCACTCTTAAATTGGAACATTTCCATTTAAAATATGATCCATGATGAAGGAAACAAGGTAGTATTCTAACACCACATTAGTAATTAGAAATCAACTAACAATCCAAAGATAACTTAAGTACATAAGTGATATTAGTATACACTATCCAAATAAGTATGATAGCCTACTCTTATATACTTATTCTTATGATTTGGCATATATATAATAATTGAGACATCTATAGATCTCCATTCTATACACATTTATGGAAACTAACTACAAAATAGTTCTATGTTCTAACTATATCATAATTAAAATCTAGTGTGTATTAAAATAATGAGCATAAATATAAATTTATCCAAAATAAATAATGCTTTAACTCTCAATAGTTATCATTCGGAATAGAGTTCCAACTTTATAGTAATCCTAGCCAACATGCTCAATTATGTCTAAATGCTAAACTAAGAGATCCATTGAATTACATCTATGAACATCACTACACCTGCTTATTTTATTTACAACAATAGGTTTTAAAATAACTTAATAAGATCATATGATCAACTCAAGAGTGATACTGTAATAGTTATACTAACAAGATATTTTAGTAAAAGGTAGAGAAACTTATTAACATTTAATATGTTTATATAAGCAATGAATTACTTCCAACAATGTTCAATAAATCTTCTTATTATTAAGTTTTCACTCTTTTTCATGCATTTCTTATACATAGGTTAACATATCAACATAATTATGAATAATATGAATAATTCATTACTAACTTACTTTTTATGTTGCATGATCATCTAACATGGATGATCAAATCAATGAAGTATACAAACACTCCCAACTAGTTTTATGAGCCTAACCATCAATGGCCCTTACCACCCCAACCATTAGTTAGATGGTAGTTTCAGCAAATAAGATCAAGGAGGAAGTTTTAAGCAAGTTTCATACCAAAAAAATAGACATCACCTCAAAATGATATACCACCAACGCAAGGTATAGGCATCATCAAGGGTACACTCCACATAGTCATAGATAGACTAGAAAGCACCACATATAACTTATAATTACATTTAACCAAGTCAAAAATCAATAATAAAACTAGACAAGCTTAGCAACTAGGTAACTCAACTATAACACAATCTTAAGATAACCATTATGGGTTCTTACAATCAAAATAAACTAATAGACATCACATCAGACTAACATAACACCAACATAAGGCATAGTCACCATCAAGTGTACACTCCACATAGTCATAGGTAGACTAGAAAGCATCGCATATAACTTACAGTTTACATTCAACCAAGTCAAGAATCAATAATAAAACCACCTAAGCTTAACAACTAGGCAATTAAGCCAAACCATAATCTTAGGGAAACCATTACAAGTTCTGACAATCAAACCAACCATAATCTATTTCAGAACATAATTGATCCAAAATTAGAAACAATCAACATGATACTTGGACCATACACTCATTTTGAATCTCAATAAGGCCAAAAAGTCTCATAACAATGAAAACTAAAATATCCTAGCAAGCTTTCTAAATGACAACATGCTTTGAATGCTAATGACCAATATAAAAGATTCAAGGGATCATCATGAGGTATCATGAGATCATATGATCCCCATATATTATAATTGGGTCCATAAGAGAAAAAGGGGCCACATGTCATTTAATAGGATTTTTAAATAAATATGAAACCTTTGATACAAAAAGAGGATTTCAACAATGTCTTATTAGTCCAAGGTCTAACAATATATAAAAGTATACAAAATCTTATCAAGGCCAAGAGAGGAATTAGCCATTTGAAAAGATACATGGGAGGTTCCAATCAAAGCTCAACATCAATAATTGTAACCAATTCAAGTCAGTACAAGGGAACACCATAACCAATTTGTTACATAGAGGAGCTAGTCAACTTGTTTTAAACATAATGGAATTTAACATTAGTCTAAGAGTAAAGGTATAAATATCTAAAAATGAGATATATCCATGTGGCTAAAATCATTCCATTAAACACACTTGTATAGCTAGTTTGAGAATGAGATTCAGCCAAAATGGATTCAAGATGACATGTTAACTAGGAAACCAAGCTTAACCCTTTTAAAATTTAAGAATCCTAGATTAAATTAATTGATATTTGAATTCATATTAACAATCCAAAACCATGGATCTTGTAATTAGTTCAGTTATTTTTCACATTCTGGGACCAAAATGGTTTTATAACCCAAATAGAGAATGTAATGATAATCCCAAAATTGTAAAAATTACATAGCCCAATGAAAAATCTGCCCATACATTAATAGAGTCTGAAATTGAATTTATAATCTAATGGAAGAATGCAAATATAGTCAAGTAAATACCACGTATGGGTTTTCAATAGAACTAAGGCAAGTTGAGAATTTTATAAACTGAAGTCATTGGATCAAATTTTGGTTTTATAAAAATCATGTCCATTGTTTAATAATAGTGGAGAATAAGGGCCAACATCCATCAATTGCCACAGTAGAGAAGATTAAATATCTCACAAACAAATCAAGCATCACATTTCCAACAAACCCTTAAAATGTAATATAATAATCAGTCTAAACTTAAATGGATAAGATAGTCACAAAACCAAGACACAAGATTTTAATTAACAGGTCATAACATTTATAGAATAATGAGAGAAATGGAAAACATAGTCATTATTAATTCCAAGGAACTAACCAGTTAACAATCAGATTAGCTTACTTGGGGCCAATGAAAAGAGAGTTAATACTCCTAATATTAGCAAAACTAATATGTCATTGTTCCTTCCTTCTCTTGATATGAATCAATTAGATAAATCACCACTTTGCACATTTTTTCTTCCTCTTATTTCCACCTACATTTTCTATTCCTATTTCCCTCTCCCATGTGTCCTCTATCCTCTTTTCTTGTTTGTCCTTTTTTTTGCATATATCCTCCTGAATCTCCTACCTATGCCATACCTTAACTCATGCCTCAGCCACATACCTTCTTATTCACCCTAAGCTCTTCCTTTTCTTTAAGACATCCTCCTACCTTCTCGACTATATCTCCTCATTTTCTTTACTAACCCTCCCATCCTTATTTCCCCTCTTTCCATCCTCCTACCCATCCTCTTTACCTTCTCCATTTCCTTCTCCCATATGCCATGCTAGCTACCACCCTGTCATTGTCTTCATGGCTCCCATCGATAATAAGTCCACTTGAATATATGAATAAATAATTATATCCATATATTTAATTATATATATAAATATATATTGGTATTTAAAAATGAACCTATACATATAATTATATGTATTTATATATAGCTATACACATTTATATGATATATATATGTGTGTGTGTGTATATATATATATATATATATATATATATATATATATATATATATATATATATATATATATATAAAATTATATACACATTTATATAGGTGTGTGTGTGTGTATTGTAGACACCGCAAATGTGTCTGCACCTTGGTTCTCCCCCTTGTCCGTCTCGAACCCGTATCCTAACACTTGGCCTTGGTCCCCTTCCATCCACTTGATTAAAATAACTTAATATTTTAATTGGCCCCCTTTTCCACCTCACCCTTGCCACCTTGGATCCTCCCTTGGATCCCTCCACCTACCCCTTAGCATTTATTGTCCAAAATCCCCCCATTATATTCCTCCCGCGTCCATTTTAGCATGCTCATAACCGTTCTTCCCACAATCCCCCACCCGGCGGCGTGCAAGAATGGGCAGAGGCTATTTTTAGTCTCTGTCTCCATTCTGACTCTGCCGACGTCGGCGACCCTGCGGCCGACGTCGGCGAGACTGCCGACGTCGGTAGCCTTCAAGACCCCATCCTGTATCCGTTGCAACCCCTGGACTCCTGAGCTCGCAAACAGAACTCTCTTGGCATTTGGCATTCATCTTGTCTTCATTTTGAACCTCGTGCAACAACAGCAGCAGGTGCAAAGGCTCTTCATCAGAATTCTCTTCTTACAGAATCCTCCATGGCTCCAACAACAGCTCCTTCAACTCTTCATTCAGCAGGCAAAGAGGTAAGCAAGTCTATTATTTGATTCTGTTATTTGAGCTTTCAGTTATCTATTGTTTCTTGCCTTCCTTCTACCCTTCCCCCCTGAGAGGCTGCAAGGCCTTCTCAGGACTTGTCCTCTGTCCATCCTCCTCTCCCATTGCCCCACTCTTCATCCCAGTTCCAGACAACTCCCCCATCCCCCTTTTTGTCCACAAAAGACCCTGTATAGGGCAAGACCATTCCACAATCCATTCTGACCCATCCCCAGACTCTGTCTCGACATCCTCAGCATCCCGGACCTGTCCACAGTCCAGAACACATCTCAGACCCGACCACAGGCCATTACCCCGACCGACGTCGGTAGGATAACCGACGCCGGCAGGCCTCATAACCGACGCCGGCAGAACTTCCGACATCGGCGACTGTCATAAGCCCGACTGCTTCCTTCAGGTAACCATTTGGTGTTTTCTTTCATTTTCAATCTATTCATCATTTCTGTATTCTGGTATCTTATACTTTCTCAGTCTTTTATCTGTCTTGCATCTGTGGGTTGACCTCCCTTTGAGGAAGTTTTTACACTTCCGGGGACAAGCTTTTGCTTGGCAACCCACCGTCTATCTATCTAATATCCCCTTGTCCAAGTTTTCTTTTCTTTTGCAGGTGTCATTCCTCCACAGCCAAAGAGGGGTGCTCACAAGCGTCTGGATCATGGTGCGCAGTCGACATCCAGGTATTCCTAACCTCGTCCATTTTCTCTAGTTTCTTTATTCAACTTTTCGAATGTAGAAAGCGAATTAGCCCAAGAAACATTCTGGCACACCCGGTGGGACCCTAGGTTCCTCCTGGGTTCCTTTTTCTTTTCCTTCATTTAGGTGCATTTAGGCTCCTCTCTTATCTCTTTCTTCTATTCCAAATGACACTATAAGCAAGGACTAAAATGAATCTTTCTTCTTTGCATTCTAGACTAGTCTAAATATCATACTCTCGTCCCTT
Organism: Torreya grandis; assembly: GCA_037957365.1. NCBI lineage: Eukaryota > Viridiplantae > Streptophyta > Pinopsida > Cupressales > Taxaceae > Torreya > Torreya grandis. The sequence goes on from JARHVA010005854.1 coordinate 932,355, forward strand.
TCTCCATCTTGTCTTCATAACAACATCACATTTCGACTTGGGCATTAAAACATATTGCACTTTCATTTCTGCTTGTGCTTGCATTAGTCCACATCTAGTAACTTAAACGCATATTGAATAAATCTAGACACTTGATGTTACACTACCGACTCACATGCACTAAACAAACATATAACTTACCTGAGACAAGGCCCGTCTGGGATTTCATCACCCAGCGGACAACCTTACCCCCACCCGGCAATCCTACTTAGATTTCACCACCAAGAGGAAAGCCAACTCTGTTCTCTGGCAGAGTATAAACTATAGGCGAGGTATATCTTGGCTAAGCGAGACCAGCTAACCACTGGAATCGTGAAGTGAGGGGAGCTTGCTCCTTAGCACCAAGCCACGTACCAGACCCTAACACAGATCTTTGAGCACCTAAAACAACACCCGAAACCATCTTTAGACTGCCTTCTTCTAGGACCCATTTTTCAACCAATCTCCCCAAACATTCATCTAAGGCATAAGCCACAAGTTTCTAAGGTTAATTCCTAGGATTTATCACTCAGGCTTGTCTATCTTTCTCTATTTTCCTCTTCTCATCTGTTTGTTTGAGTGTGTGAGGATGCCTTCTTCTTTGTTTTTCCAAAAACCTTTTGGCTCTCTGGAAAACACAGTGACCGACATCGGTTCTGCCCCCGACGTCGGCCTTCCCCTGTCACCGGCATTGGTTCTGATACTGACGTCGGCTTCATCTGTTGCCGGCATCGGTTATCTGACCGATGCCGGCCTCATTTCCTACCGACATCGGTTTTTTAACCAACGTCGGTCTCTATCATTGTCCTTTTTCTTCAAAACCAGCAGCCTGAAACCTATCCCTTCTCTGTCAAAAACTCCATTCTGGTTTTCTGAGATTGCCCAAAACACAGTTTCTGGAACCAGGACTCTCTTCTTAACCACTTTAACCAATAGCCGCTCCAGTCTATCCTGCCTCTAACCAGTCCTATCATGGAGTTCCACTCGGAGACTGAAAGAACTCCTACAGGACCGACCCCGACCCCGACCCCGACTCAAATTCCCATCATTCCTGAAGGGGACCAAGATTTCGAGAGATTCTTAGACCTCAATACCGCAGCCCTCCAAAGCTATCTCACGAGAAACCCAACGCGAGACCTTTCGGGTGACGTAGCGACGACATCCACACCATTCGCCACCCAACCCTTTTTAACTCAGCCTTTCGCCTCAACTATTAACCCAACCATGGCCAATACGCAAAGTTTGGCCTCCCCGTCTATTTTTAGACCGACCTCCACCGGGGTTTCATTACCCCCTCAACCACCTGCAATTCAACCAAGTTCTACCTCATATCAGAACTTGATTGTCTCGACCCCTTACACTCTTGCGCCCACAAATGTAGGAGTGTCAACCTATCCCTCTACCAGTGCTGCCATTCAACCACCTTTTGCGGTGCCCAGTCAACTTATACCTTCAACCTTCATAACGCAACCACCTCTAGCCTCCACTTCTGCCCCTGCAACTAGTCATCCGTACATTATACAACCGACTATGTCGCACACCTCCTCTAGCCTCGTCCAAGCGCCTTATAACTTAGGGGGCGCTCAACCCGCCAATCCGTCAGCAGACATCATTAAAATGCTGATGGACAAAATGTCCAGTCTCGAAGCTTCTATTTCCGGTTCAAGCAATACTTTGTCATATGAACAAATTTGCAACGAGCCCATTCATCCTTCCGTCCCTATTCGACCATATCCTAACCATTGGGAGCTTCCTAAATTCACTCGCTTTCAGAGTAAGGAAGACCCACAACAACATCTACGGGCATTTAGACATGCCTGTTATCTTATCACCCACGACGATGCGTTACTTCTACGCACGTTCCCTATGTCTCTTTCTGGCCCTGCCCTTGACTGGTATAGTTCTCTTGCCAGACACTCTATCTTTTCATTCATCCAAGTCGCTCAATTATTTCTCGACCATTTCTCAATCAACATCACTAAACAAGTCTCTATCACAGACCTCTACTCCATCAGACAATTTGACGATGAATCTGTGGTCAATTTTGTCGCTCATTGGAGAGGCTCGATTAACCAGCTCTCCTTCTCCTTACCTCAACCCGAGCTCATCGAGCTCTTTTCTCGAGCATGTGCCAACCACATCTCCTCTGCCTTGCGGATTCAAACATTTCGCACTTTTGACAGAGCTTTCATCATGGCGCGAAAGCTCGAACTCCGTGCCCTTGAAGAAGACAAGGTAAAATTGCGTAATACCAACGCAAAATCTACTGACCATTCTTCTTTCAGACCTTCTTCTTCTGCCAACTCCAAATCCAAAGGAGTGGCCAACACTGTGGTCGTTAGATCACCATCCTCAACAATGACGAATTATTCCCAACCTTCGACATCTTCCAGCATTACCAAACAATTCCAACAACGGTATATCCAGCATTCTTACACTCCACTTGGAGAACCATACGCTTCCGTTTTGGAAAAACTTCTCAAGCAGGGGGTCCTCAATCTCCCTCCAATCCGACCACCTCAATTTGACCCCTCTAAAGCCCTCCCTACATGGTATAGAGAGGCTGACTTCTGCCACTTTCACCGCGTCCAAGGCCATGACATTGACAACTGCCGAACTTTCAAAAACATAATCCAGGACATGATCGACAAGGGGGATCTTATTTTAGATAACCGGAACGCCCCACCTAATCAACATATCGACATCTTCAAACACCCTTTTCCAAATCATCCGCCTACTCAAAACAACGTCCAAACCATAACCCAAGATCCTCATGACCATGACATTCACACGATTAACACTATCTTACCTCTTATCTCTGATCAATCTCTTTCACAGGCAGAAGAGTTTTCTCCTATTCATCTATCACAAGATGAAGAACCCTCTTCTCCTGTTAGTCCTCCATCTATTTCTCCTACATTGGGGGATGCCTTGACCACACCTATACCATTAGCTGCACCTTCATCCAATGACCATACCTTGCCTACTCCTCAAGCACAAGCGGAAGGCATAATCATCCCTGCCTCTTGCCATCTGGAGGAGCCACCCTCTCCTATTTCTTCTCCACCAAGAGAAGAACCAGTCTCTTTACCCATTTCAACCGAGGAAGACCCAGTCACGGTTTCCTCTTGCCCTTTGCCTGAGATTGTTACATCTCACTCACCTTCGTCCACATCCAAACCCAAACCCACATCCAACCTTGCCTCACATAATAGTGGCCCTCGACCCAAACTAACGAAAGCTACTAGACCACATCGGAGAATTTCTCCCCCACCTTCATCATTGCCTTCAATCTTAGGCCCGCATCCATCCACTTTAATAGGAGTACTACCTACTCCCATCCTTCACAGAGGCAGGTCGCCTCCATTACTCCCTCAACCCATCAAACATATATCTCCCTCAAATCATCGACCAACGCTTCTTATGCCTATTAAACCAACATCATCAACCCTCACTGCAATAAAACATCTAGACCCATTAGCAGGTTCTTATACCTTGCTTTTACGGCACCTATTGCAGTCATCTCGCCTTGACCTCCCACCTCTCAGACAATATCAATCTCTCGGACCTAAACCACCTTGGTTCGATGACACTCGCATTTGTGCGTATCATCGCACGCTCGGGCAGGACACGGAGCATTGTCATGCCCTCAAGGTTGCCATTCGCCAATGTCTGGCGAATGACACCTCTCTTCTCGACCACGTCATCAACAAACCTTCAACACCGCCCCATTCATCAACTCTCGGATCAAGGCCATCTTGGTTCGACAACTCTAAATTTTGCAACTATCATCATACTTCGGGACATGACACTGAGCATTGTTGTGCTCTCAAAGCTGTCATTCATCAACAACGGAGAAATCCTTTCCTTCTCACCAAGGACCCTCTTAACCACCTCTTCGAAAAAACATCAACCCCGACCCGTGCCTCTCCAACCTCATCGCCTAAATCGAGATCTCCACGGCAGACTATGGTCTCTTTACCGCCTTTGACCCCATTATTTGACATTAACACAGTCCATTTAATCACCAAGCCTCAGTCAATCTTGACTAATCTATCCAACATTCTCCCTAAGTGACTGGGGGGATCCAAACCTTCAACAAACTTTGACCAAACATTTTACCACACTTCAACCAATCCTCGACCAATCAACAACCAAATATCATTCAACCAATCTTCAACCAAGTCTCGACCAATCAACAACCATATCAGTCAACTTCTCATCCACCATCAACATCTGACCAATCTGGAAAGAGCCAAATGGGGCAAGTCTGCTCCTAATTGACTCAGACCTTAACTCACTAGCATGGCCCAGGGACTTATCAGACCTTGAGCCCCCCTTTCTGTCTTGCATCTTCGACCTTTCTTCTGCTAGTCGAGTACTCGTCTACTTGGCATGTAACTTGAGCTCGTCCCTTGAGCAATCCTTGTCCTCTTAATCCTCATCCCTTTCAACCCTATTCCCCTTTAACAAGTCCTCTACAACCCTTTTAAGATGCAGTGATGCTTTGTCCTAATAAAAAGGGGCGTCCTTGAGCTTCTACAGTCTTGTCCGTGACTCTCACTCCTATCAATAAATCCAAATCAAGATGTCAAAACATATCCATGGTCACTAAATCAAGTCAAGTCAAATCAAAAATACAGACTGATCCCTCGAAGGACAGCTGTACTATCATTGCTGTATTACTAGACTAATCCCTTGAAGGACAGCTAGGCCAACTTTTCAAACATTATTAAGCAAAAATATAGACCACTCCCTCGAAGGATGGCTATGACTACTCTGGCAATAAACATCACTTTTCTTAGAAGCTTCCCACATCGATCAGCTTCGCAACATGACCATTACATCAAGTGACATCTCTATGCAGGCTTCCCACATCGATCAGCCTGACACAAAAAAAAAAAAAAAGAAAAAAAAAAAAAAAAAAAAAAAAATGAGTCACGGACATTGGCTTGTAGTTGTCTCAGGGTCTCCTACAAAAGGGGCAAGGTTATTCCTGCTCTTAAACTGGGTTACCCTATCCCCCTTCTATCACCGGCTCAAGGGACTTCGAGCTTACTTTAATGTCAAAGTGATTTGATTACCGTTCTAACTCAACACTGGTCATCGACGCAATGCATGAACGGGGCTTTTGTTCTAATAACCCCTATCTATGCTTCCTTTCTGGTCCGTGTCAATGAAAGAGCAATTTGCCTTTCACCTTTTCTCTACACTTTGGTCACGCTTTGGCCACGTCTCTTGTCGACTCATCCTTAAACCAAGCCAACTTCAACACTTTTTCACTCCATCATCGACATTTTCAACATGACATCAGGCATCATCCTTGTCCTTTTCGCATAGTTCCCATGGACACCAATACACATGAAAACTACCGACCAGACCCAATTTATGTTAAGCATAAACCAATACTTGCTGAAGCATAAATAGACCTTCTATTCATTTCTAGCATACATCCATCACGACTATGGAAACTTGCTAGGGATGAAAGACTCTCGACCACTTCTACAGAAGACACCATCTGTAGCATCCTTTTATCCTCATCTTAGCCTCATCATTTCGACACATGACCAATCTCATCATTGACCATTTTGACCCTCGCAGTCCGAACTACATTGGTTTGAGGCCCTACGACCAGGGCTATGTAGGCAGCACTCAGATAACACATCTTCTGAGGTTAGCTCGACCACCCCCGTTTGTTCGTCTCTTTGATGGACAAACCTTCTCTTTTGTGACCTTGACCTTGACCACGACCAGTCTATCGACAACTTTGACCACATCCAATCTCATCATCGACCAATCTTTTCAATTTGTCCGAACTACATTGGTCTGAGGCCCTACGACCAGGGTTATGTAGGCAGCACTCAGATAACACATCTTCTGAGGTTAGCTCGACCACCCCCGTTTGTTCATCTCTTTGATGGACAAACCTTCTCTTTTGCGACCTTGACCTTGACCACGACCAGTCTATCGACAACTTTGACCACATCCAATCTCATCATCGACCAATCTTTTCAATTGTCCGAACTACATTGGTCTGAGGCCCTAGGACAAGGGCTATGTAGGCAGCACTCAGATACCACATCTTCTGAGGTTAGCTCGACCACCCCCATTTGTTCATCTCTATGATGGACAAACCTTCTCTTCTTTGACTCTTATCACACCCAACTTCGTCACCTTTGACCAAGACCCTTTGACCAAGACCTTTGTCCACGACCACTCATTTGACTTTGACCAAGACCCTTTGACCAAGACCTTTGTCCACGACCACTCATTCGACTTTGACCAAGACCCTTTGACCAAGACCTTTGTCCACGACCACTCATTCGACTTTGACCAAGACCTATCAATCCCTCCGACCCCCCTCCCTTTTAGGGAGAACTACATCGGCCTGAGGCCCTGTCACCAGGGCTATGTAGGTAGCACTCAGATAACATGTCTTCTGGGGTTAGCTCGGCCGCATCCTTTCGTCTATCCATCCTCTTAACCAATGACCATTGACGATCATGCCTATCTCCTTCGGCTTTCGACCACTTCCAAGACAATGTTGCCTTGGTTGTTTTTTTCGTGTATGCTACCTCACGACTGGTTAGCAAAATTGTCCGCAGACCCTTATTTTTGACCCATTCGCAAGTATAGGATCGCGAGCCAGTTGATCCCTACTACTTGTGGCTTTTTCGTGTTTCTGGGAGCACTTCCTGAGCCTGGGATACCTAGAACACGACGACCATTTGGAGCTTCAGCTTAGATTGAGTGACCCGATCAGCAGACGACTAAATGCTGGGGCCCGGTTACTTCAATTTTGGCACTCCTCGACCCTTGACATGCGACAATTTGACCCGACCATCCCGTGACGTGGTATACGTGCAATCACGACTTTTGTAGCGTTTTCACTCACTCTCTTCTATCCATTTCTCTGTCAAATCGACACTCGATCTTCGGTCCCCTTCTCTCGACTCTCGCTTTGAGGGGGGAACACCTCATCCTTTTCCTGGGGCAACCAACTCTTGTTTTTGTCTTGCAGTTCGTCAAGAACAACCAACAAGACAAAAAGGGGCAAATGTAGACACCGTAAACGTGTCTGCACCTTGGTTCTCCCCCTTGTCCGTCTCGAACCCGTATCCTAACACTTGGCCTTGGTCCCCTTCCATCCACTTGATTAAAATAACTTAATATTTTAATTGGCCCCCTTTTCCACCTCACCCTTGCCACCTTGGATCCTCCCTTGGATCCCTCCACCTACCCCTTAGCATTTATTGTCCAAAATCCCCCCATTATATTCCTCCCGCATCCATTTTAGCATGCTCATAACCGTTCTTCCCACAATCCCCCACCCGGCGGCGTGCAAGAATGGGCAGAGGCTATTTTTAGTCTCTGTCTCCATTCTGACTCTGCCGACGTCAGCGACCCTGCGGCCGACGTCGGCGAGACTGCCGACGTCGGCAGCCTTCAAGACCCCGTCCTGTATCCGTTGTAACCCCTGGACTCCTGAGCTCGCAAACAGAACTCTCTTGGCGTTTGGCATTCATCTTGTCTTCGTTTTGAACCTCGTGCAACAACAGCAGCAGGTGCAAAGGCTCTTCATCAGAATTCTCTTCTTGCAGAATCCTCCATGGCTCCAACAACAGCTCCTTCAACTCTTCATTCAGCAGGCAAAGAGGTAAGCAAGTCTATTATTTGATTCTGTTATTTGAGCTTTCAGTTATCTATTGTTTCTTGCCTTCCTTCTACCCTTCCCCCCTGAGAGGCTGCAAGGCCTTCTCAGGACTTGTCCTCTGTCCATCCTCCTCTCCCATTGCCCCACTCTTCATCCCAGTTCCAGACAACTCCCCCATCCCCCTTTTTGTCCACAAAAGACCCTGTATAGGGCAAGACCATTCCACAGTCCATTCTGACCTGTCCCCAGACTCTGTCTCGACATCCTCAGCATCCCGGACCTGTCCACAGTCCAGAACACATCTCAGACCCGACCACAGGCCATTACCCCGACCGACGTCGGTAGGATAACCGACGCTGGCAGGCCTCATAACCGACGCCGACAGAACTTCCGACATCGGCGACTGTCATAAGCCCGACTGCTTCCTTCAGGTAACCATTTGGTGTTTTCTTTCATTTTCAATCTATTCATCATTTCTGTATTCTGGTATCTTATACTTTCTCAGTCTTTTATCTGTCTTGCATCTGTGGGTTGACCTCCCTTTGAGGAAGTTTTTACACTTCCGGGGACAAGCTTTCGCTTGGCAACCCACCGTCTATCTATCTAATATCCCCTTGTCCAAGTTTTCTTTTCTTTTGCAGGTGTCATTCCTCCACAGCCAAAGAGGGGTGCTCACAAGCGTCTGGATCACGGTGCGCAGTCGACATCCAGGTATTCCTAACCTCATCCATTTTCTCTAGTTTCTTTATTCAACTTTTTGAATGTAGAAAGCGAATTAGCCCAAGAAACATGTATAATCATCTTATATAATTATTAGACAATTACATTAAGGTGAGCAATGAAACAAGAGTGTGCAACATCAAAGGCTATAACTACCCATAACCTCTTATTACTATTTGGTTCATTCAATACTAACTTGAAGGTATGGAGCTTAAGATTATCGAGAGTGGAAAGTGAGATGACAAGGAAAATCCATAACTCATATAAGACATAAAGATGCATGAGATAAAATAGGGACAATCAAGTAAGGAACTATCAACTAATGATACCAAACATAGTAACAAGACCAAGTTCAAGTCCTAAACTCATGCATGACACAACAATCTAAAAATACAACATACATCAAGAATACAAGGTTATATGTCAAACCTTATCCAACTATTCAAAACCACTCTTACTACCTAAGAGATGATGCCAACATCTATCCTAGCCCATAATTAGTACTTAAAACCACCAAGTGAATCCATCAGCAATATCTAATCTAATAATTGATAAAAATGATAAAATAGTAATAAATGGTAACCAAGTATCAAATACATCAAATAACTCATTCATCATCACATGTAGAATTATAATCATGATAAATGCCTCAACCTAAAATCATATATTATAGCATCAAGATTTGATAATACAATCCAACTAAACATCGAAGTGTAGTAACATCTATACACATGATAATATTAATGCTTAATAGATAAACCTATGATTTATATCATTAGTTTAATAGTTAAATAAATCTATGCAAGGGTGGGATTGTGACATCCTCCCCCTCTTAGAGAGGATCCATCTTGATGACCATATAAACAACTGAGACATGATTGTCCTTGGGGAATTAATCACTCTCTATACAAATATTTCATCTACTCAATCATAATATTAATTAGAAAACCCATCAGTTTACATAACAATAAGCAAGAGGAAGTAATACACCATTTAAACAAAAATACATTTGTTATTCACATCATAAATCATAAATTATAGTCATGTATTATCTTAATCCAAGTCACAATGACTCACCTATCATTTTATGATATATTATAATTAATATGGAGCTATCAAAATTCATATAACAATAATGGCTAAACACATACCTCAACTCAGGATGCAATTCACATTTATGACACCCAGGTCATTTAATAACAACCAAAAATAGATAACACCACCTTGTAAAAAGGTCTAACATCTCTAGTTATGTTCTTATTATCAAAAATACCAATGGCATACCACCATTTTAATCAAAGATCTAAGAAAACTATAAAATTTAGCCACCTAAATAGGCATGATTTTCTAATCAAAATAGCAATACCAACCATGGGAATGAAATTTTCTCAACTTAATAAAGGCCAATAAAATCCTCCATTTATTTCTTATGACAACTCTAATAACTTAAATCTTATAAAAGATAGGTAAATTTTAATAAATTTTGATTATAAAATCAAAAAAATTGTTAAAAAACTAACACTAGCTGGACATCCCTCTTTTCAAGAGGACATACCATATAAAACTACAACTTTTATGATAATAGTTACTTATTTTACTATCCCATCAAGATTTTAAACATGTATACACAATCTTAAATAATATTTTTATTGACGCACATTATGCCCTCATGCATAATTTAAATAACATTCATCACATAATGTTACCACATGATAGTAACCCATTTGAACAGTTACTTCTCAGTCAAATAAACACCATTTAGGGGATAGTGTAGTGCCCCAAAATATCCACATTGAACAATAGGAAAAAAAACCCAAGCCATACATGCTACCTAAAGGTTTACTACATTCTCTCCAATAACATTGTGATCTCACACAATGGTTATAGGAATCATAATTCCACCATCATATTGCACTTACCTTATAGCAATAATAAAAGAGAGATGGGTACCCAAGAATACATAATCTACCTAATCAAGACTTGTAGTGTTCATTCCAAACACAAGACTAACATACTATATAATCATGCATAAAATAATATAGAAATAAATTCATACCATAATATATGTGTAATAGGTGTAGCAAACAATACCTCAATCACAACATATCTACATGTACATGCCAACACATGCATGCATTTTTGTAAGTACCTCCTTGATAATTTGTATAAATGTCCATAATATGGGACCAGATGGTGGTTCACAAGGCTTACACCATGAAATTACACATAGGTTGTTTAACAACAACCCCTAAGAGGTAGATAAAAACACACAAAACCATAAGGTGACCTTTATGTAGGAGGGTCCCATGGCTAATATGTGGCTCATGTGGTGCACGCTCTGAATGAATCAGGTGGATATCTCATGAAAAGGGGTGGAGTGGATTTTTATCCTATGAGAGACTCCACTCCCTAGCCCATACTCGATCTAAATCATTACAAAAATAGTGTCTTTTATCCTCAACCTCACACATGCATCAATGTTCAAAGTTAGAAAAATAATGTAGGATAACAAGGTACATCACAATGCTATACCTTGGTAGCTTAGAACAAGGTATACAACTCCCCAAAATAGAGTCACAACACAAGTGCTTAAATTCATAATTATGTTTTATTAACACAAGGTCTATATATATATATATATATATATATATATATATATATATATATATATATATATATATATATATATATATATATATATATCATGACTAAAACACTAGGATAGATAATTAGGTAGTCACAAAAACTTCACACATTTTATGAGGTTGATCATTTTCACATCTTACAATATTATATAATAACATAGAATAATTTACATGAATGAAGGATTAGCATAAGGTAATTACATAATCATTATAAGTAACTATGCCAAGGTATTTTCCCACATTGAAATGGTCAAACATACAGGTGTGTGAAGCACAAATGTCTATGAATCCACATTGATCCACTCAATGTGTAGGTGTCATCCAAAAGACATCAAATACCTATCAATGATATCACATAATCAATCCAAAAAATATTAACTTAATCACACAAGTCCATCTCACTCATCCCATCAAGCCTTCCAAGATTGAGTCATACCCTTGGACCTCCCAAGATATCATACCTTAGTCTCATTGGATAGCTTTCTCATGCAAGCAATCGATGGACATCTAGGCATTATCTTAAAATTCTAACAACAAGCTTATATCATGATTCAACTAATCAACATGTCAAGGGTCGAATGGTGATGCTTGTTTTAATACAACATCAAACTGGGAAAAGGTGAACTTAACCAAGGATCAAAGAGAGTACCATATCACTACTATGGGAATCACAATTCCTCACAATCAATAAGTTCAATCAGAACTTGCAATAAACATCTTCATGGATGCAAGACATATCTAATGTCTTTATAGACATCCTCATAGGTGTCAAAAAGAAGTCAAATCTGAATAGACATCCCCATGAGTATATAACCTAGCTAGGACCAATCAACATACACATAGAATCAAACATATCCATACTAAAACATATGTCATAGATGTAAAACTAATCTAAGATCAAATAAACATATTAAAACTAATCTAAGATAAAATTCAAGAAGGGTTAACCCAAACTAATTCTAGGGTCAGTAACCACTAACATAATATAAAATATAGATTCCTTGAAATCATTTATTCTAAGTGATGTACAAATAATAATAATAACAAGCAAATACAAAACAATACCATAACCTTCAGCCTCAAGGCTAAGTGTCTTGGAAATTGCTTCTTAATTCTGTGTAATTAGGATAACTCAATGGTCACCATGTAGCAATTCTACAAAACCTAGAGTTCCCTAAAGAAAAAACACTACATTGATGCCAAATGAAACAACCCCAAATTTTTTTTGAATTGGTATAACAAACTACATAATGCATGCATAATGAACCCAAACCTTAGTTGTTGAAGCAAGTAATACACACTAACCATACTCACATATGCATAATCATAAATGTTAACCTTAACCTTCTGAGTCATTAATGATCACAACAAGGCATAATAAGGAACCCAATAGAACATTGTCCCTAATGGCAATTAGGCATACTATCTAGCATTTAAAATACATAAGGCAACCTATTATCAGAAGAGTGCATATAAGTTAAGATATGACTCATGAACATACAATAGGAATAATATATCTTATAGAATGATTTAAATCAATTCATAAGCATGCTTATCATGGTCCAAGTACATGAACTAAGTTATAATTATGCCTTACTACATCCTCTAATAGGTAATGACATAGTGGTGGCCAATCCTTGAATCATTATAATCAATTCCAAATTGGCAAATAGCCAATATGATAGACTAACAATGATGGGAAGAGGAATTAATATGCCTCAAGTACATGGCAACCCACACACACACATACATAATCCTTAATATTGACTATCTTATCAACTTTTGTTTCAGGTAAGGAATGCATAAATCCCCTTTCCATTTTCACACCAAGTATATTCAACATGATGGAGTGATGTGTTTCACCTAACCATCAAATTATCTTGCTCATGCATACAATGATTCTACAAGAACTGGTTTATTGAAGAATATATGTAACAAGGTTTACACAAATGATAATAACAATGCTTCAATCATTTGGTAAGCTTCTACCCAAAAAGGTAATGATAATAGGTATACATAACTCAATATACCAATATCTAAAATATAAATTAAGTCTCATAAGTGCATATGAGCATATAAGTGTACCAAATAACATTTCTTTTACTTCACATTATGGTTAGATAAATATTACATTCTTCTTCAAATCAACCATTATTCTAACATAATAATATACATAATCTCATGATAGGTGATCTTAATAGTCTGATACACTCATATAACTTGTTCGCATATTTATATACCAATTGGACCTTACATGAAACTCTAAATTCCATCCATAAGTTGTAAACCCACAAAAGCATAACTCCATCTACTCATACTAATCATAGGAGTAGATATAATGTATATAAATCAATATGGATCATAAGCATATTTATATATAAATCCTCAAGAAAAAAATTGTATGGCACTCAATAACTAACATTCAAACTAAGGTTCAAGTTTTCTATAATCCAAGCAAGCATACACAGACAAGCCCAAATTATCGACTTCATGAAAATCATTTGCCTAAGTTATTACTATCATGATTGTTTAAGTCAAGAGAATATATAAAAGTATTATAAGATTACATAAGGAATAAATACCATACTGAAAAGTGCACCAAACCAATTGCCATACTTTCCATAATGCTAGTATTAAGATGATTCACCAATATAACATTATCATTGGGAATAAATTATCATTTCAATGTTAAAACACAAGTACTTATGACTAAGCATATTAAGAGAATACATGAAAAAATCCATAAATCTACCTAAGAATTAAATACCACTCTTAAATTGGCACACTTCCATTTAACATATGAACCATGATGAAGGAAAGAAGAAAATATTCTAACACCTTGTTAGTAATTGGAATCAACTAAAAATCCAAGGATAAATTAAGTACATAAGTGAGATTAGTATACACTATCTAAATAAGTATGATATCCCACTCCTCTTGACTTATTCTTATGATTTGGCATATATATAATAACTAAGACATCCATATATCTCCATTCTATAAACTTTTATGGCAACCAACTACAAAATAGTTCCATGTTCTAACTATACCACAATTAAAATCTAGTGTATATTAAAATAATGAACATAAATATAAATGTATCCAAAATAAATAATGCAATAAATCTCAATATTTATCATTTATATTAGAGTTCCAACTTGCTATTAATCCTAGCCAACATGCTCATGTAAATCTAAATGCCAAACTAAGAGATCCACCAAATTACATCTACAAAGATCACTACATCTACTTACTTTATTTACAACAATAGGTTTTTAAAAAACTTAATAAGATCATATGATCAGCTCAAGAGTGATACTGTAATATTTATACCAACAAGATCTTCTAGTAAAATGTAGAGAAACTCATTAACATTTAATATCTTTACATAAGCAATGAATTACTTCCAGCAATGTTCAATCTCATCTTCTTATTGTTAAGTTTGCATTCCTTTTCTCACATTCAATATACACATGTTAGCATATCAACATAATTATCTAACATCAAATCATGGTAAGGTACTAACTATGTCTGACATCAAATAAACATTAAGAATCATTAATTAAGCAAAAAATGTATGAATAACATGAATAATTCATTACCAACTTACTTTTAATGTCACATGATCATCCAACATGGAGTATCAAGTTAGTGAATCGGATAAACCTTCCCAACCATCCCTATGAGCCCAACCATTAATGGCAGTTACCACCCTAACCATTAGCTAGATGGTGGTTTTGGCAAATAGGATCAAGGAGGAAGTTTTGAGCAAGTTAGGTACCAAGCCAATAGACATCACATCAAAATGACATAACACCAACACAAGTCACGGTCTCCATCAAGGGTACACTCCACATAGTTATAGGAAAAATCACCACATATAACTTATAGTTACAATCAACAAAGTAAATAATTAATAATAAAACTAGGCAACTCAGCCATACCACAATCTCAGGGTAACCATTACAAGTCCTAAAAATCAAACCAAACCAATAGACATCACATAAAAATGACATAACACCAACATAGGGTATAGTCACCATCAAGGGTACACTCCACATAGTCATAATAAGACTATAAATCATCACATGTAACTTACAATTACATTCAACCAAGTCAAGAATCAATAATTAAACCAGTCAAACATAACAACTAGGTAACTCAACCATACCACAATCCTAGGGAAACCATTACGGGTTATAATAATCAAACCAAACCATAATCAATTTCATAACATAATTTATCCAAAATTAGAATCAATCAACATAACACTTGAACCATGCACTCATTTTGAATCTTAATAAGGCCAACACGTCTCATAATGATGATAACTAAAATATCCCAACAAGCATTCCAAACAACAACATGATTTAAATTCTAATTATTGATATAATAGATTTAGGGGATAATCATGAGGTTTCACAACCTTATATGATCCCCTATATTATAATAAGGTCCACAAGAGAAAAAGGGGCCACAAGCCATTTAACAAGTTTTTAAAATAAAGATGAAACCTTCAATACAAAAAGAGGATTCTAACAGGGTCTTATCCCTCTAAGGTTTAACGATATATAAAAGTATACAAACTCTTATCAAGGACACAATAAGAATTAATCATTTGAAAATATGCACGGGAGGCTTTAATCAAAACTCAATACTAATAATTTTAACCAATTTGAGTTAGTACAAGGGAACACCATAACTAATTTGTTACATAAAGGAGATAATCAACTTATTTTAAACACAATGGAATTTAACATTATTCCAAGATTAAAGGTATAAATATCTATAATTGAGGTACATCCATGTGGCTAGAACCATGCCATTCAACACACTTGCACAACTAGTTTGATAATGAGATTCAGCCAAAACAGATTCAAGATGACATGTTAAACAAGAAATATAGATCAACCCTTTTAAAATTTAAGAATAACATATTGAATTAATTGACATTTAAATTCATTAGAATAATTGACAACCCATGAATCCAATAATTAGTTCATTTATTTTTCACATTTTAGGACCAAATTGGTTTTATAACCCAAATAGAGAATGTAATGATAATCCTAGAATCAAAAAAATTACATGGACCAATAAAAAATATACCCATGCATTAATAGAGTCCAAAATCAAATTTATAATCTAATTTAAGAATGTAAATATAGCTGAGTAAAGCCTACTTATAGGTTTTTAATAGAACTAAGGTGAATTGAGAATTTTATAAATTGATGTCGTTGGATAAAATTTTGGTTTTATAAAAATCATGTCCATTGCTTAATAATAGTGGGGAATAAGGTCCAATGGCCATCTAGTGCCATGATAGAGAGGTTCAATAGCTCACAATCAAAATCAAGCATCATGTTTTAGCAAGGTGAGGCTATGGTATGATTTAATGAAATCAAAACCCCACAAACCCTTCAAATGCAATATAATAATCAATCCAAACTTAGATGAATAAGATAGTCATAAGACCAGGCCATAGGATTTTAACTGATAGGTCATAGCATTTATAGAATAATGATAAAAAAGAAAAATGTAGTTATTATTAATTATAAAGAACTAAATAGTTAGCAATTAGATCAACTTACTCAGGGTCAATGCAAAGTAATTTAATGCTCTTAATATTATAAAATCCAATATATCATTATTCCTTCCTTCTCTTGGCATGAATCAATCACATAAATCACCCCTTTCCATGTTTTTTCTTCCTCCCATTTCACCTACATTTTATATTCCCATTTCCCTCTCCCCCACATCCTCTATCCTCTTTTCTTGTGTGTCTTTTTTTCTACGCATATCCTATTGAATATCATAACTACACCATACCTTACCCCACACCTCATCCACCTACCTCCTTATTCACCCTACACTCTACCTTTTCCCTAAGACAAGCTCATACCTTCTTAGCTATGCCTCCTATTTTTCTTTACTACCCCTCTATCCTTATTTCCCCTCTCTCTATCCTCCTACTTGTCCTCTTTTCCTTCTCCATTTACTTCTCCCATATTTCATGCTAGCTACCACCTTGATGTTGTCTTCATGGCTCCCATTGATAATAAGTCTAGTTGAATATATAAATAAATAAATATATTTGTATATTTAATTATATATATAAATATATATTGTATTTATAAATATACTTATACATATAATTATATAGACACACACACACACACACACACACACACACACACACACACACACACACACACACACACACACACACACACACACACACACACACACACACACACACACAAGCATACCTATATAATTATCAGATAATTACATTATGGCAAGTAACAAAATAAGAGTGTGTACCACATCAAAAGCTAAAACCACCTATAAATTCTAATTACTATTTGATTCATTAAAGGATGACTTGAAGGCATGGATTTTAAGATTACTAAGAGTGTAAAGTGATACAATAAGGACAATTCATAGTTCATGTAAGACATAAAGATGCACAAGCTAAAATAGGGGCAATCAAGAAAGGAACCATCAAATAATGTTACCAAACACAACAAATAGACCAAAATTAAGTCCCAAACTCATGCATGACTTAACAGTCTAAAAATATGACACAAAAACCCCATCTAACTGCTCAGAACCTCTCCTGCTACCCCAAGAGTCGATGCCAACATCCAACCTAACCCATAGTTAGTACCTAAAACCACCAAATAGATCCATCATTAGTATCTAATATAATAGTCAATAAAAATTATAAAACAATAATGAACTATAACCAAGTATCAAATACATCAAATAACTCATGCATCATCACATGCAGAATTATAATCATGATAAATGCCTCAACCTAAAGTCATATATCATGACATCAAGATCTAATAATATAATCCATCTAAATAGGGAAGTACAATAACAAATATACATATGAAAATATTAACACTTAATATATAAACCTCTGATATATATCAATAGTTAAGTAGTCTAATAAAGATCTACAAAGGTAGGATCATGACATATTTTTTGGTATGGATAGATTACAAAAAATGCCTTTGAATCCTATAATTATTGAAAACCCATTTATTAAATGGGGAATTTATTTTATATCAGACATTCATCATCCTTATTTTACTATCCATATATATATTCTAACCGTGATTGATTCTTTTACAAAATGACCTAAAGCAAAAGCTTTAAAAAGTTCAGTTACATTTAAAAATATTTCATTCCTTGAAAATCAATTTTTTTCTAGATTTGATATGCCTTATGAGATTTGTTTTAGATAATGGTCTTCAATTTTTTTCAAATGAATATTTAGAATTTTTAGAAAGTTATTCTATTATTTCTAGACATTATTCTAAGTATTACCCTCAAGGGAATGGACAAGCTAAGTCTAAGAATAATAATCTAATTTCCATGATAAAAAGATATTTTGTGAGAATAAAATAAATTGGCATCTTAAAATATTTGAGGCATTATGTGTTTATCAAACCATTGTTAAATAAACTATATGATAGTCTCCTTTCCTACTAACTTATGGTTTTGAAGCTACATTACCAATAGAGATGCAAATCTCATCTACTCATACTATTTTACAATATTTATCAGAAGACACAAATTTAATTGAACAAAAACTTAAAATTTAATATCATTAGATGAAATTAATACTACTAATTTATAAAAGTTGAAAGGATCTAAAATAAAGTTGAAGAAATTTTTCAATAAAAAGTTTTCTAGTAAAACATTTAAGGTTGGTGTTCTTGTTCTTTATTGAGATAAATCCCACGAATATCTAGGTACAATCATCAAAAGTTTGATTCACTTTAGTTGGGACTATACAATATTAATTCTATACTTGGGAACAATGCTTTTCATTCACAAGATATAGAAGGAAATTGGTTGCATTATTCATTCAGTGGACATCATTTGAAATTATTTCATCAATGGCTCTTTTTATTTTGTTTGTTTGTTTCCTTTTTTTTTTTTTTTTTGGTTTTTGTTTTATTTTTTGTTGTTATTTTATTTTGATTAGATCAATTTTGGTTATATTAGCAAATTTGTTCATTTGAATGAAGGAAAAGTATACATAGACTATTATATTTATGTAATTATACAATGATGGTAAGATATCTACATGACATAATTCATATTTTCCTTTATAAATTAGCTTGAACTAGTTATTAATGTGTTTAAAGCATTACTTATTTTATAAATTTGTGTTTAAGGATTTTATATTTGATTGCATATCCAACCTAAAATTCCCTATCTAATCTATCATTTTATTCATGCCACATCAACTAAACACTGCATCCCTTAATTAACTTAATTATTAAAGGGGTTTGCATCTAGCTACTTAAGAAATTATTAACCTAGATCGCACTCTTAGGTGTTTTATCTTTAAATAGGAAATTTTTTATTTTTTTACCTCATTTGATTTCTAAAATTATATAGCAAGATCATCAGTGTTGAGCCTATTTTTGACACCCCCTCTTTTTCTTTTCTAAAACCAAGTACATATTAAATGGTTATATTATATTGAAGACTTATGTTATGACATCTAAAACTGCTAATATGGGGGGTCTTAGTTCACTGCATCATTTAAATATTTATTATTATATCAAATTTTTATTATGACTAATACATTTAATAAAATTATTACTCTACATTATTAAGCAGTTTGGAAAGCATTAAGTGGACTCAATGAAAACTTTCATCAAGTAAAAAAATTGGCAAAAGAACATTTTATTTGATCATGTGAATATAATGCTTAGTGGTTTTAAATTTTAGAGGCATTGATGGTTAAGAAAGTAAATCTAGAGGTTGTTGATGAAGATAATGAGGATGGTGTCAAATTGATAAATTTTCCTAGTGCAATAATGAATTATATAGAGTACCTAACTAATAAAAGATATCTGTTGATTAAGACACTATCTGATTATAATAAAGATTAAATGTTGAGTGATCTTTAGTTTTGTTATTTTGATACTTTCATATACTTTATATGCTACAATACTAATTAACACTTTATTATAATATTTAAAAGTGGTTAAAACTTTTAGGTAGTATATATATTTTGGTGTGGAACATAAAAACTTTTATGGATAATGCATATGGTTTAATGTTAGATGTATTTAATCTTCATTTAAATTGCTTCTGTTGTTTTAAATTTTTAACATGAAATATTTATTTTAGATGATTGTGATGTCTAAGGAACCCCACCCATTTAGAGTCTCTCCCCTATTTGATATATTAATATTTTATTTTGATCTTAAGAATTAATTTAAAGTCTTAAATAAAGTTAAGTAATAACTAAAATTTAATTGACTTTATTAAAGTTAATAAGGACTTAACTAATAACTAACTAAAGTTAGTTATAACTTATTTCTCAATTATCTCTTAAGGAAATGATATAAAATAAGATAAAAGTGACATATGAAAGGAGGAATATTACATAGATATTTTTAAAGACTCTGATTTTCTTTAAAGTTCATCACTATACTCTTTTATGTGTAACATCTCTAAGATAGAATAACTTTTGTAGATAAACCAAGGACACATTCTCTAACGGTTAAGTAATATGCTTAATTATCATAGGTATATCAAATTTTCATGTTTAATTTATAAATTGATTATCTGAAAGTTGTTAGGTTTAATATCTTATGATGATTATAGATTTGCAATCATATGAGCAGAATCCAAACTACTTGGCCCAAATACTAATGAATAATTCATTGTATAAGACATGTTGTTGATCCATTCAAATTGTATTGGTTTTTATATCAAGAATTTATTACTTAAAATATTGTTTCTCAATAAAATTTAGTTTATTTTTGTTAAGATGTCTCTTTTATAAGACTCGCAATCTATTTTATTTTTACTTTAACTTAATTTGTTTTACTTGTTTTATTTTGTTTGTTGTTTTGTTTAAGTAATTAGTTTTAATTTAGATTAATTACTTATTATTTTTAGGTTTTTAGTCTTTATCTAATATAAATTATTGTGTTTTATTAAATCTTTAGTCTTTTTCTTAAATAATTTGATCTTATTTGATAGTTTAGAATATTATATTTTTTTTTAAGTTTCATTTTATAAGTTATTTATTTATTTTATTAAATTAGTTTAAGCTCAATTTAAATATTAGAATAGAGTTGTTTTTTGTTATAATTTATCTTCACATTATATTAAATCAAGTTTATTAGATTGTTAAATCATTTATTTATTTTATTTTCAAATTAGATTTATTTTGAAGTATTAGATTTTAGTATTTAATTTTTGATTTAGTTGTTTATTGTTTATTTCTTTAGATTTATTGTCTTGTGTTTAATTTTTATCTCAATTTAATTATTTGGAATTCTTTTAAATATGATGTTCTTATCTTTTAGGTATTTTATTTTCTTATCTTTTTATATTTTCTAAGTGAATGGTGAAGATTCCAAAGCATTTGATAAAACAAAAATATTTTTAAGGAACTAAAATATTTCCTTCAAGAGTTTATCTTGTTCATAGGTCTTATTTATCTAATAGATTAGATTATATACTCACATATTTTTTCTTCATATGACTTAAAAAGAATATTTTATTTCTAAATTTATAATGAGGTATTGATTAGTATTTAGTGTCCTTGTTATTTCCAAAAATATTTAAAACCTATTTGTGCATCTTTTAGATCCTTGTGACCTTTTAGATCTTAAATATTAGACTGGTATGATTCCACCTTCTTCATGATAGGATAAAGGGACCATTTTTTGATGTGACATTTTTTATCATCAACACAAAGTATACTTTTTTCCATTAAGTTTGTTAATTATTTTATTAATTCATCACATTTATTTATTTTAATTTATTTTATTTTATTTCATAAATGTGATGTGTTATTATTTATATTTTGTATAATTGAACAAAGAGAGGAGACACCCACTTAATAATAGTCTAACTTGAGGATAAAACATGTTACCAACATTTAATTTGGTATAAATTGCATTCAAAAAATAATTTTTGTCTTGGATATATGCAAATGTGATGTCTTATTGCTCCAACTACTTTTGGACACTAGAATTAAATGTTAGGATTTTTGTTTTATTATTGGAATTCATTATCTTGATATGATCCATTTACACATTTATTATGGGGATTTTATCTTTATCCATGCATTTAATGTTTTCACCCAACTCATGAGGGAAGGGTTTGTATCCATCTATGGGCTATTTTTTTATATAAGCATAGATATAATACATATGAAGAGGTTGATTCATTTTGTATTATAGATTAGAGTAGAGAAATAATAATAATAATAATAATAATTTATTATTATTATTAAATTTCTTAATTTTATAGTTATATTTTATGTGAGTAATGTTGTTCATAAGCATTTTTATGCATTTTACCTAATTTCAATGGATGCAAACATTATTATTCAATAAAATATATATAAATTAAAAGGTTTTGAAGACTAATTTTCCTTATCTATGCATGTATATGATGATTTTGTCCATTTTCATTCATAGATGAAACACTCGGACTCTTACATCATCTTTGTTCATGGATACATGTATACTAGTTAAGTAGAATATCAATTTCATGGATCGCATCTAATCAAATGAATTAGATTTATCTTCATTGAAAAAAAAGATCATTTATTTTCTCTAAATCCTCATTTTTTATATTTTTGAATAAATCTATTAGATTAGGTTAGTATAGATTTGAAACTTTTAATTTATTCCTATGAGTTTTATCTTGATTCAAAAATATTTCCATTTCTATTTTTGTACTATTGAATGTATGTAATGGAATGAACATGTATTAAATTACCTTTATTTTTATGTTGAATCAAAAATAGATATTTTTTTAGGCAACAAATGCATGATACCTACTTTATCCTTCATTTATATAGATTTATTCTAAACATGCCCCTTGAAATAGAATAATTTCACATCAACCACTAGTTTACCTAGCAAGATAATAATTGGATGTAATAAACATTGGGGATATTTTCAAAACATTTTAGGAGAGTTTAATTGGATTTCCACCCTACCTATGTTGGTATTCCAAACAACCCATTAAAATATTGATGCTAGAAGGAGGGCTTGAATGATGTTTTTGGCTAATGATTTTTTTTTTAGGTTTGAAAAGTTTAGTTTATTTTATTACTCCCTCCTTTATGCTTTCCATACCCTATTATGTGCCTAAAAAACACATCAACAGATTGGTCTTAGGAGGGACTAAACCAAAATACTTTTATATTTTTTATTTATTAAAAATTTAGGATACATTATCCAAACTGAGACATTCTACGTTTTAAAACTTGAAAATAAAATTTTTAAATATACCAATAGATAATACTTGGATTGGTGGAGGTAATTGTCCTATTAACATTATAGAAGTTTCCCATGATTTACCCAAGAATAACAAGAAAATTTACCCAAAATATTTACATGGTGGGACAAAACCATAAAAAAGTACATGCTTTCAAATATTCCATTATAATAACTCATATCCACCATGAGGATGTGGCTTGTCACATGTTTCCTTATTCCCTAATGAGGTGGAATATAGTTGGTATCTTGGCTACCAAATAGATACATTACATCTTGGAATAGCCTTGGAACTATATTTTTTAATCATTTCAGAGTATTTATTGATCTTACAATCATATATCATTAGTTTTCTACTACCCTTAGAGAACTAAATGAGCCCATGAGCATGTTCAACACTTGATTCCATCAGTTGTATAAGAGGTTGAAAGAGCCATACCTTAAAAATAAAGTTGTATCTATTCAAATATATCTAAGATATTTCGGTCCATTGAATGCTAGGATTATTATAAGAACTCCATCATTGATGGCACACTTATCATTAACATATCATGAGGCCATTACTATTGAATTAAAATTGATGCCACATGGATATGGTGTTGATCCATTACTTTCATTAGGACATCTAGGCATATAGACTCACACTCCTTTAACTTATAATGCATGCAGTAAAACCTATGAAAAATTTCATTTCTTAAAATCATGTGCTTCCTCAAGATTAAAATAACTAAGCCTCCATATAACAAATGTGAATAATTTTGGTGCATCTAATACAAGTGGTTATGTTAGATTAGTAGCTAATTAGTAGATAATTTTACCTCTCTTAAATCCTCAAATTCCTTTGAATGTTATTTCTATTAAAATAACATTTCTTATAGAAAATATATGGTGGACTATTGACTGGAAAGCCTAGCAGACCTTATTTAAAATATCACAATATGAAATGCTTTACAAAACAAGATTTGAAGTATCTAGGTTGACTAAAAGTGTTACATTTATTTGTTAAGATAAAGGTCTAAGAGAGTAGTGATTATGATGATCTGATGATAGGGATATAGTATCTATCTCAGATAAGTTCATGGGTGAAAATCTAAGTACAAATAAGTGGTCCATGAAATAACATAAATTGAAAACCTCTAGTGATCAATGTGAGGATAAAATGGAAAAACTAGATCAACTGATTGAATGAGAAATATTATATGAATTTGAAATAATCCCATCATATGTTGATGTTCTTACTCTTGAATATATTATTCATGAAGATCAATAGTCAAATTATAACAATTAAAATTTATTCCCATCATTATAAATAACTAAGATAGAAGAAGACAATATGTAACATGGTTATCCATGTAAATAAAAAGAGTTATTAGAGTTCAAATCAAAATATATCATACTCCAAGATAATTTTTTTGAGGATCCATTTAGTGTATATGTGATTGATTCTATAAACATGAGGTCACTCTATGCTAAAGAATAATGAATGTACCTTATTGATGATAAGATGAATGAGAATGATGCTACTTTAACATTAATGTTAGAGAAGGAATAACCATCAATTGGTTTGGTGATTAGATACCTCAAAGAACATATCTTTGTTAGGTTGGGAATTCTAATTATTTTGGTATGTTATATTACTTATGCTTATCCCTCTTCATGGTTCATTATATAGGTAGAGGTATTTATCAAACCTTTTTTAGATTATCATTCAAAAATTAAGCATAAGTGTATTGATAAATTTAGTAATTGGAACTTTTTAAATATGAGTGAGAGTATTATGAATTAGATTCTTTGGGATAATGTGCATCAAATAAAATAACAACACCATCATAATTATGATTTGGCCTGGTGAGGTCTTGTACATAGTTTATTTTTCCTTTCTGATTTTTTCCTACTTTTGTTGTTAGGTTAGTTTGATGTTTTACTTATCATACTATTATTATGTACTCAACATTTTATTTTATTTTTTATTTGGTCTTGTTTAAATTAATTCTAATAAATTTTGATTATAAAAAATAAATGACACTTTTTGGTAATAAATGTTAATGGTGTTATGTTGTTTAAGTAATCTATCAATTTTGTTGTGTGAGATTTTATTTGTTATCTTGGTTTCAAAATCTTGGATTATCACATATTCTTGATCTAATCATGTTTTGGTGAGTTTGGGTAATCTATTTGATATTTGAATTTATTTTATTGGAACCTTACATTAAAAACACACTTAAATTAATTTATTGGTTCACTTGGATGAAACTATTATAACCAAGATCTAGAGTGAAAAATCTATAATTTTACCTCTCATTTGCCATAATGGTCCCTAGTCTAGAATTGAGATTCTTAAAAAATAAGAGAACAAATAAAATACAAATAAAATATAGTATCCAAAAAACTCAATTCTTAGGTGATTAAAGTAACGTCTACTACGACTATGGACACTTGATTAGCATTAGAGATATTCATTAAGTGGGATTAGAGATGTCTTTGTCAGGGATATGGATGTCTGGTTTGTAGTTGAGCATTTTTAATTTAATCATTTCAGTGTAAATTTACTATCTTGATTATCTAGGATGTATAATATAGTCCATACAAGTTTCATGAAATTAAGTGAAATCATTTTTACATACACATCAATGTGAATTTTGGATTTCATCTTATAACCATTCCTTCTTATCCTTTCAATAATTTTTTCATGTTCATTATGTTGTCTTCTCTAGAGATTTTGGGCTCATCGATACATTTATTTTGTTTCAAAATACATAAGAGTATTTCATAGAAGAGTCACCATTTATTATTTCTTTCACAACATGCCCTAATTATAGTGAAATCATTGAGCCTCTTTTTACTTTGAATCTATTATTTATTGTTGTAGTCTAGTTGGTACCCCTTTTTATTTTATCTATAATCTCACCTTGATTTTCTTAGATTAGTTTCTACTATACTTGTGTGATCACTTATTTAAGAATATATAAATTTACGTCAATAATTAAGTCTTGAAAACATTTTTGTTGTGTATATCAGGTCTAGGTGATAAATTTTGATGCATAACACTTTGTCTAAAAAATTCATCTTGCCCCTTGAAATTTAGGTTAGATTTAGATGTTCATTATGAAATAAGGTCAACAAAAATCCTAATTCATGGAACCAGGTTAGGTGTTGGCATTCCATATGTAATAAAGATAGCTAAAATACATGTCCTAATAATAATTTCATCCTTTGATAGGGTTTAAAGGCTAACATTATGTGAATAATAGACATATGGGTGGTTTTTAGACATAAAATTTGATTTTTAGATCCATTCTTTTTGTCATTTATTATCTTGTAAAAATGGTTTGACAAGATTTGTGATGAATTATGTTTTGGAGTCATTTAAAGAATAAAAACATGTAATTGTTGTATGAAAACCAAGTAATTCAACTTTAAATGGGATGATGTGTTTATGTGTTTTTCATTTATTTGATAATTATTTTGACATGGATACATGATTGGATTTTGGGTCAATAATTTAAAACTATCCCATTGTGTTAACCATTTCTAAATGATAAATTTTATTTATACTTACTTATCATAAAGGATTCATTTGAACCTCCAAAATTTGAGTCAGACATGGATGTTTCAGCTGAAACTAAATCAGTTGATTGACCCATTCTTGGAATTAGGTCATTTGTTGATGTGCCTCCCAAACCTAAATTAATCAACATGTTTTTCATTGACACTCAAAGTCACCTGATTTACTTATTCCTGTCCCTAGGTCAACCTCCAACCTTGTTCCTAGAATAGGGTCAATTCTTGACACCTCCCAAATTGCTAACAATATTTATAAGTTTATGTTATGAGTTGGTTTTTTAACCATATCTTTTGATTTAGAGGTATATTTCTAATGCCATTAGTTATGATGGAAATTTTGTTTCACTAGATTTATACTGGTATAGGTCCTATATTTATAAAGTAAAAATTTTAATCCATACATTTTGTGACTTAATTTTTGTACTAATTCATCACATTTATTCATTTTAATTTCTTTTATTTTATTTCATGATTATGATGTGTCATTGTTTGTCTTTTACAGAGTTAGACAAGGAGAGGATATGCCCACTCAAGAATAATAGTATGACTTGAGGATAAAACATGTTACAAATATTTAATGTGGAAAAAGGGCATTCAAGAAAGAAAAATTTTCTTGGATATATGCACATTTGATGTGTTATTGCTCCAAAAACTATTGGATAACAGAATTAAATGTTGGGCTTAATATCTTGTTACTAGCATTCCTTCACTTTAGATGGTCCATTTTGACACTAATTATGGGCCTTTGATCTTAAACCATGAATTTAATATTTTCACCCACCTCATCATTGGAGGTTTTTTATCCATATGTGGGTTGTTTTTTATATAAGACCAACCAAAATACTTAAGAAGAGGCTAGTTCATATTGTACTAGAAAGTAGAGTAGACAACCAAAAAGTTATTTTTTTCAATTTCTTGATTTTCTAGCTTGAATTTACGTGATCAATGTTATTTTTAAGCATTTTTATGCATTTCCTTTGATTGTGGTGGATCCAAACAATTTTTTTCAAGTAAATATATATCAAGTAAAAGGTTGCAAAGACTAGTATTCATTATATACGCATGTATATGGTGATATTATTCATATTTACTCATAGATGAAACCCTCAAAATCTTATATCATTTTTATTCATGGCTATGTGTATATTGGTTAGGAAAAATATTGATTTAATATATCTTATCTAATAGATTTATCTTCACTAAAAAACAAGCTAATTTATTTTCTCCAAAACCTTATATTTTTATCCTTTTTAAAGAAATTTGTTAGAGTATTTTAATATAGATCTGAAACTTACAATTTATGCCTATGAATTTTATCTTGATTGAAAAATATTTTCATTTTTTTACACTATTGAATATATGTAATGAAATGAACATTTATTAAATCAAATGTATTTCTATGCCAAATCTAAAATTGATGATTTTATGGGAAAAAAATACACAATACCTACTTTATCCTCAATTTATCTAAATATGTTCTATAATTTCCCCTTGAAATGGAACAATTTCACATCAACTATTAGGTTACCCAAAAATTCAAGCCCTGGTAGTAATAGATATTTAGGAGATTTTCATCTCCTTTCAAGTGAGGTTGGGTGAATTTACACCCTACCTAAATTTGTATGCCAAATTACCCATCAATAAAAGTAATAGTCAATAATCAAGAAAGTGATTGAATGATAATATGTTATACAAGTGTCACATACCACTCACATGAATAATCATCATCAATTCACTCTACCAAGGATTGAAAATAGACCTAAGAGAGTATTAAAACTAAATAAGGTTAATTACTATTCATTTATTGGTTTTATAATAAAATCAAAATGTAATAAATTAGTTTATAACTAGCATACCATGGGGAAATTTTAATTTTTCAAGAATGAATGAATATATTCACTTTAACATTGCTAAACAAGAATAATTTAAAAATATCAAGATTTTCATCATTTCCTGTAATCTATTTAAACTTCCATAATTATTACAAGTCACCAAAAACAAGCATGAAATGAATATAAAGACCAAATATTGATTCCAAATGTTGTAAATTTGATAGTCTTATTCATTGAGAAACAACATTAAACAAGACAATATATTAAATCCTTTAAGGATGATATAAGAGTTACAATTCTTATGTAAAAATATAAAAATGAAATATTCACACATATTAAGTCATAGTTAGTAATAGTTATTATTAGTTAATACTATATTGAAAACACTAATCAAATAAAATCAACAATCTCATTTCACTATTTTAAAAGTGAAATAACTTATTTTATATGGTTCACTAATCAATATTAAGAAAGTCATTTGGATCAACTCATATGCTTATTAAAATTTTGTAGAAACAAGATAATTTGATAACTTCAATAAAAAGATATTATTTTATGAATAATTATAATGAGTAATTATTATCTTATCTAGAAACATAATAGGGATTTTTATAAAATGTTATTATTTTTGTGAATAAGCAAAATGAAATTTTTTCTCCTATCTAGAATAGAAATAGACATTTTAATAAAATTATATTATTTTTATAAAAAATCATGATGGATAATTATTCTCCTTTATATAACAATAATAGACATTTTAATAAAAGTATATTCTTTTTTTAATAATCATAATAAACAACTATTAGGTATTCTAATCATGTAAGCATTTTATCAAAAAATTACCATGCATTTTGATCATTTAGATAATTCTTTCAAATAATTAACATGCATTTTAACCATGCTAACATTTAATGAAAGAATTAACATGCATTCTAATTATGTATGCATATTTTCAAGAAACTAACATGCATTTTTATCATGTAGACATTTTTTCAAAAAATTAACATGCATTCTAAGTATATAGGCTTTTTTTCAAGTAACCGACATAAACTCTAATCAATAGACATTTTTTTTCAAATGATTAAAATGAATTCTAAGTATGTAAACAATTTATCAAGAAACTAACATGAATTCTTATCTTTTAGACATTTTTCAAATAATTGACATGTATTATAATGAAATAAATGGATTTATAACAAAAAAATATAATGGCAAGAACCATCTTAGGAAAGCTACCATGCACAACCCTAAGGAATAGATCAAATGCAATGCATAATCCATGGACAAGTTTATCACACCTAAAGGGATACACAACCATAGCTAAACCACCTCCATGTAAACAATAAAATAATCTAAAAAAAACCATTTAATTTATTAATATCCAATGTATAAATGAATGATGTTAAAATATATATTTTCCTTGAACATATAATGAAACTATGAAGTTGATTGATTGTATTTTCTCTCCTATCATTACCCTCTTTTCTCTTACTTTTCTTTATGTTTCTTTTCCTAATTTTATTTTATTTTTTGGAAAACCATATAACCCTTTTTATAGTTTATATAAGCCTAATATTAATATATATTCTCTTTATAGAAATGGACAAGGCTTAATTCATAGGCATTTACATGACATTTTACCTTATTTTGGATTAACAATTTAAATAAATACAAAACTATGAATATTCATATTGTATAAATTATATATAAATTACACATATTTGAATGTAAAATCAGATGTTAAATTTTAATTCATTATTTATGGAAATGAACAAGAAGATAAGGGCGTTTAGCATTGTCTTGTTCAAGTTTGAGATTATGAGCAGGTGGTAGGAATGACTAAAACTAGATTTAAAGTCACTTGGATCTGTAAATTGACTGGTTAGACCATCCTAGATGAATATGATAGTATTTTTATGCACATGGTTACCCAAAACATCTAATATAGATCTAATAATATGTATCTATGAGACATGTCAGACTATTATGTCAGATTTATTTCTTGTAAATAATTTTTCTATGTAATATAAAAAATTTGTTGTTGTGCACAAGTCCAAAATTTTGTTTCCTTCACCTTGAAACCCTATCTAAAATTTTAACACTAGTTTTTAATACAAAATTGGGTTGAATAATATTGTAGAGTTGACCCAAAACCACCCCTAATGAGTGGATGAGCATTTCCTACATTCCACTACTCCAAATAGGGATTAAATTACATGTAGTTCTCTCATTTAGGCATATGTGTGTAATTGGTTCACTAGTATGGATGCAACCTACATTATATATTTTGAAAATTTGAAATATGAAAACTTGAATTGGATTTAGATGATTTAGACTTGGATAGGGCTTACTCCTTTAAGGTGTTTTTGATTTAGAATATTTAGGGTTGTTTATCTTAATGTGTTATATGTATTCCTTAGTGTAATAGTGATTTTAAAAGTAAGTGTTAGATAGGAATAGGCTTAGTTCTATTTTTTTTAAATAGGTGACTCTTTGTGTAACTTTTTATTATACCAAAATTAAAAATTTATGGGCTAACCCATATGAAATATTTAAGTTTTAGGAAAATGACCATTACAAGGTACACAAATAGATTTGTAAAAGTGGATGAATATCGTAGATAAATTATTTTGAATATAACTAAAAGAATATGAGGTATAATAGATAGTGAATAATAATTGGTAGATAATTTTATTAGGATAATAATTATATTAAACAATGACTAAGGATTCTTTTATGTGATTGAAAGAATATCAGGAAGGTCAGTTCAATATATAGGTAAATGGCTAAGAAAGAGCATTGAAAAATTCATATGTGTATGCATACGTCATATGTGGTAAATATAGTTCAATATGTAAATTGTAAATAACTATTGTCACTTAATTTTAAACCCTTGGAGAGGTTGTTCAATCCTCTTCCAAATTGAGTGAAACATTGGATTACCTCTAGGCCTCTAGATTGAAAGGGATAGCTCCCTAGATTTCTCTTTAATAGATTATCACCTACAATAATTTATTTCTTGGATGAAAATATATATTAGGAAAATTAAAATAACCTATTATAATGATGGAATACACCAATTTGATCTCCACTAGACTACCATTAACTTGCACTATGAAATATGACTCACAAAACTAGCTTCAACATCCAAGGTTTCTCTAACATAAGTATTTAAAACATGAAGGTGATATTAAATGCACTTCTCAAGGTGTATGAATATGAGAAATGATTTTATACATTAATGTCATTCCTTACACTTAGAGATAGACAAGGGCACTAACTACACTTCATGTGACCTATTAGAGAGTAGACTATTTGCATAAAACATGAAAGAATAAAGTGAATACAAGGATTGATGATTATCACCTATCATTAAACTATGAACTACTTCACACACTTAGACAAGTTATGAAATTGAAACTAGCTTCAAATATTTATTTAAAGGCAAACATTATTATTCAAACTAGAAGGATGAACATCTTAGAAACTACCCTTATTTGCATGAAAGGAGTGACAAATAAACATTAAAACCATAAATTATCCATTAAATTATATGTAAAAACTCATTTTACACATTCCATGCCTTAGGAAACTATTTTGAGCCACCATTCTATCATTTATATGCATAGGTGTCTTGTAACTCTTCATTCTTGATACCTAGTTTGGTCCAAGTAGCCTGAAACTCAAGTGAATATTCTTAAACTCATATAAATTATATGAATGGTATGAAAATATGTTATTAGGTATGAAAAAATCTATTTTTGTTCTTGGTCTAACTTCTAATAACTTGCTTTTCTCCTTAAGCCTCTATGTAGGGTTTCGTAGGCATCTCTAATTGTTTATAAGGTTTAGAAACATGTTGGTTCAATCTGCTATGATTACCCATGTTTATTTTTAGTTTCAGATTAATATCATGGACTTATGACACTTTGAGGTACATCTTAGAGTTTCTATATGTATTATAATTTCTCATTTATGCTTTGAGACCAACATGTGCTTACATGGCTTGTGGGTGTTTCATTAGGGTATTAACTATGTCTTAATATTCAAGAGATTAAAATTCACATCACTAACCTACTCAAAATACTTTAAATCAACTAGGGTTCCATTTAGACTTTATGGACTCTTAAAACACTCTGACTCTACCTTATTTAGCTTAAACACTAAACTAAACTCTTAAGCTTGCAGCCTATAGGTGATTTTGATATTTAGACTAAATATTTCTATCTTACTTACCTCATCTTAGAGAAATTAGACTAGAACTCAATTGAAGCTTCAATATATACTTAGGGATCTTTCATAAACCTCATCTCCTTTTCTCCTTTTTCCTTAATACTAACTACCTAGTTCACCACATATAGGTGACTGTTAGAATCATCTTGGCTATATGTAGGAGATTTAATAATGAGTGTCTTGGTACTTGATGTAGGTGTATTTGAGAGTTGAGATACATTTTATCATGACATTTAGGATTTTTTGACCAATCAAAAACACCAAAGAATTCATTCTTGTTTCATAACATCTTGGACTTCTCTTATGTCTCCATAGATGGTTTTAGGTGTGCATATGTTGAAGGTAAGATCATAGTTGATACTTTAGATTTGAGACTTCACCCTTACCTCAGTGATATTATATATGTTTTGAACATAATTTAAATCATATTTGAGTTTTAAAACATCCTTCAAACATGCTTTATCTCTCTTTTAGGTCTAAGAATTAGCTAACCCTCTAAACCACCTATAGGTTATGCTTAGGACACTTGACTGCATACCTTGTGATTGTCACTTGGAAACTAGTCATAACCACTATACTTGATTCCTAAATATATTGACCAAATGGGGTTATCTCCATTGTATATACAGGGTTTATATATCCCTTGAGACACTTTCTAATCACTTTACACATGCTCCTTTTGTACAATCTTGTAAGTGGATGTATAGGATTGTTAACTCAATTTTGTTGTCATCTTGACTATGAGTGTAAGTGACATAGGATATATTTTTTCTGAAACTATCTTGTCTTTATCTATCTAAGGTTGAATATCTAGGGTTTGAGACTCATTTAGTATTTATTGGATCATTGGTTAGGTCTAAAAGTTGGACCTATAGGCTTAGGGCCTATAAGTCACTATGGATTTTTAGGTCCACATATTCACTTTCTTAAGCTCTCTTGAGTTATAAGTTTCCTAACCACTTAATATATTAAAAAAAATTATCAATTATATTTGAATCCTCTAACCAAGCTTCAAGACATCAAATCTAACTTTTGTGAGTAATCTATATGAATTATACACAGTCAACTAATGCATGAGACTATGATTTGTGAGTTATATCATTCTATTCGATTGGAAGTAACTTGGTGGTGGTAATGAGGTGTTTATAGGCCATTGAATGTATGGATATATGAATTATGCCTCTCTATGACTCTTGATCATCTCCCACCTATCCTTATAGTCTATACAACATGTATGTAAAGGAAGAAACTATGAACTCTCCTTAAACAGTGTATTATGGGATCTTTTATTTATTCTCTCATGCTTGAAATATCACAATATGATCTTAGGAATATGAAAAATGATGCATAATTGGTTCCTGATCTAAAATTGATAAACAAACTCTAGTATAATGATCAAACATAGATCATGTCTCCCAAAGGGCAAACACACTTGAATAAGATGGATAACACACATCTTATACAATTAAAACATTAATTACATAAAATTGAGTGAGCTCCCATGAACAATGAATCACTATAAACCTTTGAAGATGACCAACATGAAAAGGAAACAAGAACTTGTAGAAAAATTACTTGAAATAGTTTTTTCACTAAGACATTATTCTTCCAAGTGAAATTAGCTCATTAAAAATAATTCCTCTCCATCAATTTCTAATATGGAGAAACATGTGTAAGAATAGACCCCTCTCAGGTGCATAGACTATAGTAACCTACTATCACTGTTATCAATTGTTCATAAATAAAAAGAGATCATTATGAAAACTAATTAAACTAATTTAAATATTAATTGTACCCTTATCAATGTCCAAAATTTTAGATCCTCTCTCTCTCTCTCTCTCTCTCTCTCTCTCTCTCTCTCTCTCTCTCTCTCTCTCTCTCTCTCTCTCTCTCTCTCTCTCTCTCTCTCTCTCTCTCTCTCTCTCTCTCTCTCTCTCTCTCTCTCTCTCTCTCTCTCTCTCTCTCTCTCTCTCTCTCTCTCTCTCTTCTAGTCATACCATTCAATGCAAATTTTCCTTCCTAAGCTAGTGAAGGTGGTAATGGAGGATAAAATGTGTTTAGAGTGTAAATTTGAATGAAAGCTTGGTATAGATATTTAAAATGTTCTGTGGGATTCCAAGGGTCATTTATAAACTATTTTCAACTAAAAAATGATCTTGGAAAGCCATATAAGTGCTTTAAAACTGTCCTTTTACCCAGATTAGGAGTTAAAATAAAGATTCTATCAAACTTTGACTAATCTTGAACATTCTCTGACAAACATATAACATCAGGAATGTTTATAATCCATTTTAAATTTATCCTCTATAATTGGTATGTATACCTCTTCTACATGGGCTAAAAAGTGGCCAAATTGACATTTTTGCAACTAGGAGCCAAACAAAGGTTAGTACATGATTATATGATATAAGTGATGTCCAAATAAGCTTTTAAAATGACTATAGACCATATTTGACCTTTGACCAAGTTTGAATATTTAATACTATTGATCCACATTTTGTGTTCCATGTGTCATTAGGGAACAAGGGAAAGTGAGAAACTAAATTTAAAGTCCTAGAATGATTTGGGGATTGAGTTATTTATACAACTATTATTGGGAATAGAAAAAATAACAAAGATATGTTCACCACCTTTCAAGTTTGCAAGAAAAACCTATTGTAGGGATAATATATTTTTATACAATGATACTTTTCTTGCTAATATATATGAATTATCTTAGTATTTTCCAATTAATGCCTAAAATGTAAAAGAAAAATGGATATATATATATAGCATGATCTAAGCTAAGGTGATTCATGGGTATATCCCAGAGAGAGTAGGGTAGGGAAGAAAAGAGATTGTGCTTAATATGAATGAAGATGCCAATTATGCTAACTTATATGACAAATGCATGAAACTAACATTTACCAGCCCTAGCATAATGCTCAAAAATAAATAAATAAATGAAATTGAATATTTAAGGGAAGAGAATGCATATATATAACAACATAATTTTCATAAATATAACTCAAATTAGATTACAAAGCACATCTAGTTGAAAATGAGAGAAAATAGAGCAAATATACTATCAAAGTAGTCAAGCTCAAACTAATAGATGCATGTATAAAATGTAATTTCTATGTTAATTTTTAAAAAGGAAACAATCAAACATCAAAATCTTGAGGATCAACAACACAAAAATAAATAATTAAGATTACATTCAATCTAATGAATTCTTTGGCTCTCTTGTATTTATTTTTGCAAATAACTATTTCTAATTTATAAATGAGGGAAATGCCCCTATTTATAGGCTCAAAATTCATAAGACACATTTGATTGGGCCCACAAAAGGGACCCAATACATCCAAGTATTTGGAATGTTTATTTTTCAAAGGAATATTCCCAATTCAAAATTACAAGACAACAAAATATCCTTTATAGTCCTCAAGGTGATTGTTGGTTTGCTTGATATTACTATTACTATTGCTTTTGATTCTTTTCAATATCCTCCCAGGTCTATAATTCAACACACACCTGGTAAACTTTATATATTTGATGAAAGTCGAAGATCATAGGCCTAAATAAATCAAGTATGTCTTAGATCATCTTGTTGTATTCCATGAGTATGGGCCTAAGTGCCTCTTCAATTGCTTCTACCTTTTTCAACCTTTGATTGGAAAATTCCATAATGTCTATCACCTTTATTTCTATCTTGGCACTTGATACATCCTATAAAAATTGAATGATGAATACCTTCATCTATGCCCTAAAATCTTAGTCATCCATGAAAGAGCTATCAATCTTGGTCACTCTAATGATCATGGCATCCTTTAGTAAATGGGTTATCTTGAACTTAATTTTCTAAAATGATATGTTTATATCCTTGAGTTTATTAAGCAATGTCTTCAAAATCCTCCTACTATTTATGAGGATGTTTTGTGCAAGCATAATGTCTTCAAGAGGTAAAACTTTAAGGTTAGGAAATCTGTTTCTTCTTAATAACCTTGCCAAGTTTTCTAACTTTGTGTCATGGAGTGCAAGACTTTGGTCAAGCTTCATGACCTATTTGGCTTATTAGATCCCATCTCCTTGTCTTTTCTTCATAACTTTTTAGATGCTGAAAACATTGATCACAAAATTAATTATTGAAATCAAAGTGCCCTCTAGCATAGTGGGTAATGTTTGCTCTTTTAGCCTCTTTAAATATTTTTGTATCCCTTTCACTAAGGCAATAGTTTATTGTACTTGTGCTTGAACTATAGATATAGAATCCTCTACATACTCTTGCACCTCTCCAAATCCTACTTTCCTCTTCTTTATCAAAGTGAAGAGCGGATCTTCACTCTCATAAATCATTGTCAATCATAACTGTGGTTGTTCTACTATCTTTGAATTACCCTCTTCATGGTACTGGTGGTAGGGTCGAATCTCATGCCAACTTATGTTGTGGCTTAGCTTCCTTTAGGCCTCTTTTGCCTTACTATCTACATCATGTTTCTCACCCAATTTGGGGTGGTTGTAGTTATTGTCTAAATGAGAGGTAGTTGTAGTGAAAGTGCCTAAAAAGAAGAATAAGCTAGGGCTATAATTGGGATATATAAATTGTTAGAATTTAATTAGCCAAGTGGATCAAAAAAATAATTGGAAAGGCCCATGCTAAGTATAAATGAGGGAAATGTTGAGGGCCCAATCATTTTGGATATTATGGTTGGGTGAAGTGGCCTCTATTAGTTGAATGATTTTATAATAGATTTAAGTGGTTTAGTGGATGCAATGGAGCCAATGGAGAGTGATGCACTAGTAGTGTTAGCTTAAGAGGGGGTAAAACCCAAAACTTTGGAGGTGGAATGTTGGTAGTGTCATGAAAGATGAATTGGGGAATGGTGCCTCCAAAAGAAGAAGTGGTGGGGGATGTGAACATAGGAGTGTGAGTAATAGAAAAAGTAGGAGTAGTTATAAATGTACTAATAATATGGAAAGAAGGTAATGTTTTAGTACCTATATTAGGGGTTTGGGACTTTGATGAGTAGACATTACACCTCTTATTATGGTTCTAAGAGACTTTTTCCTTGTGTATGCTTTCTCAATAATTTTCCTAGCTAGTGCCTAGAGTCCTTCCAATGATATCTCAAATTTTTTCTATTCTTCCTCAAGATCAATGACATTGGGACCTAGCTAGCCCAAGTTTAATATGGAAGCTTCCTCAAAATATAATACATTTATTTTAGGTTATTATGAGGAGCTAGATTGGCCTCATGACTCTCCTTGCTCAGAGCTCAGAGGCATATCTTGCCCACTTAGAGTAGCCTAAAGTGGGGGCATAAAGGGTATATTTTTGATGATAAGAGTGTTATCCTCTTCTTCTTCTTCTTTTTCCTCATAATCTACATTGGACATGCTCCCATGAGTTGGTGGGAGATGATTCTTTGTTATGTCTTCTTTCTTCCTTTATTGATTGGGCCTCAGTTTAAGAAGTGTATTCTTCTTGGAAACATTTCTCAAGACTACCTTATCATTTATTTCATGAAGGTATATCAAGTTTTGCACCTCATCCTAATGCTTGTATTCTAAATCCACATCTCTTTTAAACTTAGCAAGGTGTTTAATAATGACTTGGTTTAGATCCCACATTCTATAGTCATCCTTAAGAAATATGTATGAGTCACTATGCCTTGCTACTACTATTACATCTTGTCATTGATTTACCTTATCTCTCCCCAACTAATAAGGAGCCTCGTAGGGGGTGTCTTCTTATTCTTCTTGAATAGGACATCAATTCCATGGATCATTGAGTGTGATATCTCCTCTTTTTCTAAATTCATTGGCATATACCTCGATATCTTAAGGGGAGCTACCATTAACCCTTCTATTTGGGTGATTGTATAATCAAGGTAGAGCCAAAGCTACCTATGCCTCTTAATGCTTGCTTAACCTCTGATGGCACCCTTTGCATTTCTCATTTTATGATTGATTTTTAAATAGGGGATAGAAATTCTCTATTATTATCTTGATATTTCACCTAAAGCAGTGGATGTGTAATGCAAATAATGATTGGGACATAACTTCTTGCCTCTCATAGGATCATGTATTTAGACCTAATTATGTTGTTACATAAATGGTATCCAATAGAGAGCTCATCATATAGAATGGAGCTTCATTCTTGCATGTGTCATTTATAGTAGTTACCAAATTATCACTAATAATATCCCTAATTGGGGGAATCTATTGATCCTCCATAATTAGTTGTAATATTGGGATAATATTTATGTCTACATATCCAATATGCATATTGCTAAATACCCTATTTAGTAGGGATAGGCCAATCCTGACTCCCTATCTTAACTATTAGAAAAGTAGATCCCGTTGGTCATTCATGTAGAAAATCCCCTTTGGGTCAATTACCCATTAGGCCAAGACTTTATCTAGAATGTGCACCTCATAAAAATTTTCATGATGCTCTGGTTATATTCCACCTATGGTAGAGGTAGGTCATATTATTTTTTAAAACTAGGCCCAGTGATGAAGGAAATTAACAGCCATTGATTTATGGATTTAATTAATCCATCCTCACACTTTAACATCTCAAATATGACATATATTATGTTAGCACATATCATGACCTCTGGTTTTACTACATCTTTGTGGAGACTAGTAGCTTGGATTGCTAAGATGTTAGAGGTGAGTTGAATGATGTGGGGCATGGTCTTAGAATCATCAAGATCCTTGGATTCCTCAACATTTTAATATACACTACTATAATGTTTAGCCCCTATGTTTATGGCCTTGGGGAGAAAATTCATGTCCTTAAAAATGACTGAATTTCCATATTGAAATAAGAAATCATCATTTCCAAATGAAATGCCCTTATTATAAATGGAAAGTCCTACCTATGCCATTTTTGTAGTCTTTTGAATAAAAACTAACATCTTCTATATCTTTATATAGTTTTGAATCTCTAATAATGGTGGCCTAGGTGTTTTAATGAATTTATTGCTTACTATTTGAAAGAGGTGAAGTAATAAACTAAGTATGAGTATGTTTGAAAAACATGATTGATTGTGCATGCATTAAATTAGAAGATTATGAAGAGCTCCTCTTTGGATTGGGAGGATGACCTACAGATAAGAACTCACTAAAGCAAACTTATTTTTTAGATAGATAGTTTAGTGGATTTCCTAATGATAGCTAGATCCTAAAGCAAGGGCTTCCTTAAGGGCTGTTAATCCACACATTTTAAACAATTAAGTTTATAAACAAAAAATGAAGTACTTGCATCAATAATCAAAAGGTATTTAAATTTAACACAAGAATGCTTACTTAGAAATTATGATAAAAATGATTAAATTAGTGATAAACTAATTAATACTAGTGATAGGTAGTTGGGGTATGCTTCAAATAATAAAAAAGGGGTCTATGAACAAGTAGAAATATAGAAAATTAGGTTTGATTAAATGTAAGTGGATGAAATTAGTTTGTTGGTTTTCACTACCATAGTGACCATCAGTAGTTGGGCTGACCATCAATGGTTAAGGTGATCATCTATGGTCAAGGTGACCATTAGTGGTTGGATAGACTGTCAGCAATTGATTCAACTATCAATAGTTACTATATCTAGATCTGGGTTGATAAAAGGGCTAGATGACAAGATCCAAAGATGGATACCAAGGGATGGGTAAGGTTTGCATTGATTATAAAATGGAAATAAAGTAAATAAATACTAATAAATAATTACTTATCTTACCAAAATTAAATTGGGTGGATGATTGAGGTGATTAACCTATTGGTTGAATCTAGCTTGATTTCAATAGAGTAATAGTACCTAAAGACTCATTAGAGAGATGGTGGCAAATTAAATCTTTGATATGATTATTAGATTTCTAATGGTGATTGAACTAAAAAATAAACTCCTAGATGCACAATCTCTTGATCACAATTGTAGATGGAGTTAACCTTTAGGCTCCTCTCTCTTATAGGTAAGGTATGAGATTTGTAACAATACATGAACTGGGCCTTCCAAATTTAACTCATTTATGAAATGGCTCAAAATAGGAATTAGATGAGTTATTTTAAAAAAATCAAGGTGAGTGAATTTGTATATTAGTTATTAAGGAGGTGGATCTTGATTTTTGATGGTCAAGGTGACCATCAGTGGTTAACCTAACCATCAAGGGTCGAGGGTAAAGGGTAAAGAGAGGTAAAAGGTTAGGTTAGTGATTTTAACCAAACTAATTATGAGTAAGCTCAATTAGGAGTTAGAGGGTTAGGTTTGTCCTAAGAGGGTCCCAAGGTGATCAAGGGGTATTTCAACACTTGGATTCTTAATGTGCATAGTTTTGATGTCTACATTTTGCCCCTTTTTGTTATGCAGCCTAGAATCAACCAACTATAAAATAAAAATCAATGTTGGTCAAAGGTACACTGATTGCCTTGAGTATGGGAGGAGGTGTTCCACCTCAAAATGAAAGGTGATGAGGTAAATAAGAATTGGGTGTGGGTTTGACATGGTTGGTGAAGGTGATGATGAAGGCAGATGTCATAATGGTAGATGAGAGGTTGGGTACTAAAGCACAAATAGGCATGTAAAGTGAGATAAAAGGTGTGATAGCCAAGATTGCACAAAGATAAGGTTACCATTGTTGATAATAATAAAGGTCATTTCTAAAGGACAAGTGACTAGTGTACTACATGACTACAATTAGGCATGGTAGCTAGGTATGCCTATTAGTCTCCTAAACAAGGTTAATGTTTTGGTGGGTATCCAAGACAAGAAGTGCTCCAATGAAAATATAAATGGGTCAAGTGTCATAGGTATCTAAGGTAAGAAGTGATCTCAAAAATACACAAGTGGGTTAGGTAAGTGTCAGGTGATACAAGTTTAAAAAGGGTCAATATGGAAATGTTTTTGTTGTAATCAAAATACTAGGTAAAAGGTGTCATAAAATGGACCAATAGTGAGGTGATGAGGTGATCAGGGTTGGTGGAGAAGATAGAATCCATAGGTGGGTGAGATATAGTTAGGTTATGCTAAAAAGGGGGGATACCTAGTTAGAAAAAACAAAATTTGGCACCTAACCACTGATAGTTAGGGTCCCCAAGGGTGACCGTCGATGGTCACACTAACCATAGATGGTCATGGGAGAACCCTAAAAAACTAGTGATGAAAAGTGAAAGGTGAATCACTTTTTACCATTTGGTACTTGTGTTTTGGGTTGAGTTTGAGATTTGGATTTTGGCATTTTATGGTAAAGGTTTTTATTCAGGTTCTATGTTGAGGTGGATGGTCAACATTGAGCTGAGGTGGATCGTGTTGACCAAGTAAGATGTAAGGAGCATGAAATCATGGGTAAGGATGAGTGGATCTATGAATGACTCCATGGAAGAGGTCATGAAATAAGGTAGGGGTGTTTTTATTTTTATAGATAGGCATGAGTTTATGCATTTGTATAGGGTTGAGAGGTTAGGGTAGGTTAAAATAACTTAGGTTGGGTTTATTGTTCCCTTAGAAGGGTTTTGGTGGGTTATGGGAAATTTTTTAAGTGGAAATAGGAATTGGTGGGGTGGGTAGGTAAATTGGGTGATTAAAATAGCTTAGGGTAATAAATTAATGTTTTTAGTTATTATTTTGGTAGGTTTACAATCCAGGGAGGGTATGAACATTCTAGCTATAAAATGCCCATAGTGACTATCGATGGTCAGACTTGACCATAGATGGTCAACATCCATATTAAAATGGGTGCCCGATAATTGGTAGTCAGTATTACCATCGATGGTTGATGGGTTTATTAAAGGTTTTTTATAAGTGTTTAAAAAGATAGGGAAAATGGAAATTTTGCATATTAGACATAGGTTGGCAATGTAGGTCTAGAGGGTAATGTTATTAGGTAGGTGGGTAGGATAAATAATGGAATAGGTTAGTACCTTAAAGGTTAAGGTATGTGATATTGGTGTAGGTGATTAAGCCAAGCTTTTGAATTGGTGTAGGTTAGGGAGAAGATACATATGTGTAATTACATGTCACGTATCTTCATTGAGATTTAGTAGGTGATGACACTAGCTGATTGGGACCACATGGAGGAGGTGGGGTTAGGAGTGATTAGGCACTATCATAATGTGCCTCAAGATGCATCCATGATCATATTAATCATTGAGATATGGGATCCTACTATGAAAACCTTCCTGCTACCAATCAGGGAGATGACTATTCTACTTAAGGATATTTATAGGATCACTTGACTTCCACTTTTTGGTGATCTAATATATCACATAGAGTGAGAGGAGTGAGATGATCATGTTGAGATACTATATAGGGATGAGAGTGATAAGGTTCAATGCCATGTTGGGGGGTTTAGGTATAGTTCTTTGTATTAGAGGGATCTAGTTGAGAGGAGACTCATGACCATGCTCATGATTGTAGTTACATGTTTTGGGCTCTCTGACTTTAGCAATAGGAGGTAATTTATTTACTATCGAGGCTACTACTCAAGCTATTATTAGGTTGGGTGTTAGTTTTAATTGTATAGATATATAAGGAGCTGAGGGGGTTTAGGGTCTACAAAGGATATGGTATTAATATCAGCCTAGTTCTACATTATTGGGCCTATGAGCACATTTATGTGGTGAGGCTAGTCAGATTACCATGGGTAGGGCTTACATAAATTGACATCCAATCTACCTTCATGAAATGGAGGAGTGAATTTGTTGCATCAAGTTTAGGGGGTAGTGTCCTTGATGTGAAGTGTTTCAGGGTGCATTGGGTGTATTATGATAGGAGATATCACTTGGAGGCTATATGTCTAGTTTAATATGGCCTAGTTATAGGAGGTAGACACTTTCACTATAGAGCTATAGATAGATATTTGGTAGGTGAGATGAGAAGGTATATTTGATCCCACTTAATAGGGTACATCAATATTTTGGTCTAGTACATAGAATCCTATGCCTGTTCCATAGGCACAAGAGAGAGGATTCAGAGATCCTATTACTAGAGCCACATCTTGTGCCTACTTTGCTAAAGTATGAGGAGCTACTAGTAAGGGAATTAATAGATGATGTCAAGTTTGTAGATGGGTACAT
Source organism: Torreya grandis (assembly GCA_037957365.1). Taxonomy (NCBI): domain Eukaryota; kingdom Viridiplantae; phylum Streptophyta; class Pinopsida; order Cupressales; family Taxaceae; genus Torreya; species Torreya grandis. The sequence continues at coordinate 976,351 of JARHVA010005854.1, forward strand.
GGTATAGTACCAACCCATATACATAGCTATAAACATTGTTAGAGATTATATAAGTCTAAGGTTAATGGACATGGATCTGAAGGGCCATGATGGATAGGTAAGGGTGGCTTTAGTCACTACACAAGGACATGTATAGGTATTATAAGAATAGGTGGCCACACTATAGGGCCAGATTGTCACACTATAAGGATAGGTTATGACCTTATAGGGTTATTTTGCTACTATCACAGGTCAGAGGGATCAAGCTAGGACCTCTTTAGGCTTGATGACCTAAGAGAGGGACTCTATGAGGTAGATAGGAGGATGGGTAGTAGAAGGATAGATAGTGCCACCAAGTTTCAGTCCTACAATATGATACCTAGATACAATAGAGGAGTTATAGTGTTATGAGGTGATTATACTGAAACAGTTTCTACTAGAGCCTTGATGGGGTGAATGGTAAGCTATCTTAGTAGGTGGGGTAGTTTTGGTGACCCTAAGTTAGTGGTCAGGGTCTGTATCTAGGTAGATAGGGATAGTTGGGGGATTAGTAGGAATAGTAGGTGGGTAGGCACCATGATCTAATGGTGCTCCAAGAGGTAGTGGTGCCCCTAGGGTATTGATATAGCTAGAGTATGACATTTTGTATATCATTTTGATTCTATCATGTGAGCCAATGCAGTGAGATGTACATTTTTGAGGGAGAGTCATGTCTATATACTTTGTACACATTATTGTGATATTTGACTCATGAGTTTGTGTGTGTGTGTGTGTGTGTGTGTGTGTGTGTGTGTGCACGCGCGCGCACGTGTGTGATCTTTGTTTATGTTCATGTTTATGGTTTTATTTATATTTAGTGTTCATTGCTTATGATTTGATGTTTACATTACTTATGGATTATGTGTATGTTATGGTGGTGTAGAGATTGGTATATGCTTTGCTAGGCATGATATTGTTTTGATTTATGGTTATGCTTTATGATTGCTTATGACATGCTAACTTTAAAGGAGTGCTTGGATTTCATTATATTTAGACATGTTACAGAGAATGGTTGATTGTTGTAATTACTTATGAATGTGATTATGATTATTATAATTTATGAGTATGGTTATGATTATGATTTGTTGTTAATTTGGCCTAAGGTAAAACACATGAGGGAAATGAATTAAAAACACTAGATGAGAGGCTAAAGAATATAATCAAGAGATAATCATCACCTTGAAAATATCAACTAGTCATGATAGGGTAAGAAGAGGGCACAATGCTTCTTCATTGATGAGGATTAAAACAAAACCAAAGTTAGACTGGCTTAATGAACATAAGCCCTTTGAATGGTTCACATTAGCATTCATTATTTGGTTAAAAGGTGTCTTGACCACATAATGTCATGTAAGCTCAAGAATCCATTGTATATAGTGTAAAGGGGAGATGGGTGAAAATGGAACCTACTCATGAGACTAGCATGCCTCTTCTATAGGTGTCAAAAGACTCAGTATAAATAAGTCTATACCATGTAAAGTGTAGAATAATCAATGTGGGAAGTCTACTTGTGAGATATAATTGTATCTTCCTCTTTAGTTTGTTGCTTGAGAGCCAATTACAGCTTTTGATAATGGGTCTTTTATTGATTGTTGTATATAGGAAGCTTATCAATGTGGGAAGATTCTAAGAAATTTTTATGATTTTCATGATAAATTCTTACTCAGCCATCCTTCGAGTGACTAGTCTAAGTCTATGCACTTTGTTCAAGGCTTTCTGATAGCTATCCTTCAAGGGAGTAGTCCACCTTACATTGTGGCAATTTCTAATAAATTCTTGATCACTATCTTTCAAGGGAGCAATCTGTGAATGCTATGAATGACCCATGATTGCTAGTGATAGGAATTTTTTTATTTTGCTTTGATTTTTCTTGACATATAATGTCTTAAGTTGTCTTATTGGTTTACCTTTATGAAGGCAAAACTAGAAGCACAAGAAGGTTAATTAGGTGTGAAAAGGTCTAGATGATAATGACCATGAGAATCCATACTATGAAGGTGTGGAAAGTACCATGAGAACCATGTTATGGGTAGAACCATGATACCCATTATTTAGGATAAGGATATGATGGTGACAGCTAATCACATGATTTAGTTTTAATTGGTTTTCCCTAAAATAGGGAGATAGAATGTAGTTAGATAGCAAGGGATGAGTTTAAGTTAGATAAAAAGTGAATGCAATTCTTATAAATAAAATAATAGACTTATATGTGAAGGATTCAAGGGCTTAGGTTCTAGGTGGCCTTCAAGAGAAGACAACTAGTAAGCTCCTAATCTATACTTGTGGGTTATGATATAAGGTCCAAGCCAATTGAAAGCAAACATGCCCTACTTGCTTTTCTCCATATTAGTGATATGTTGATTTTCTTTCAAGATGAGATATCTAATATTTAATTTTCATGATTTAAGGTGATTTTTATAGGCAGTCCTGACACACTCTTGATAGATATGAATATGGGTAAGGGATACTAAATGATGCTCATCAAGTAGCTCAAGCTAGGCTAAATGGTGTTGATGATAATTATCCTTTGAAATAATCTCTTGCAAAGATATACAAAGAGAGGGGATTTGGACTTCAAGAGGAAAGAGAGCCTCTAATCCAAACATAAGAGAAAATGGTGTAACACCCATAGGGGTTCTAATGCTAGTATTATATTCCCATAAAGTAAAGGGGATATGTAAATGGTAATCTCAACCAAAAGCATTGACCATTTTAGTTAACATGTTATTAAGGGTTTTGTTAGAGGCCTTAACTTGTCCATTCACTTGAGGGTGATAAGGTGAGGAGAAGCTTAACTTAATGCCAAATGCATCACATAGACCTTGGGCTTGCTTTTAATTAAATGAGTTACCATTATCGATGATAATCTTATAAAGAACACTGAAGTGGTAGATGATGTGATGATTGGTAAAGTCAACACTATTCTCTACTTTAGTTGCGACTAGAGGAATAGCCTCTACCCACTTAGTAAAATAATTAATCATGGTAATAATATAAAGGTGTCACTATGAATAATGGGGGTTAATTTCACCAATAATATCTAGACCCTATTGGGAAAAGGGCTACAAATCTATAAAAAATGTGAAGGCTATGGTTAGGTGCATGATGCAAATTAGCATGTTATTTACACTTTAAACACTTTTTCACATAATCACAATATTATTGGTTAAGGATAGGCTAGTAATATCCAAGATGAAGGATGTGTTTAGCTACAATGAGGCCACTAGAGTGACCACCATAGATTACATTGTGTGTTTCCTTGATAACATGAGAGGCTTTTTTACTATGTAGGCAATGGAAGAGGAGACTATTGAAGCTGAATTTATAAAGGAGTCTTCCCAAAATGGTATAGTGAGATGTACTCTAGATAAACACTCTTAAAGCATTCTTAGGGAGACCAGAGGGAACTATACCAAGGTTAAGGTAGTCAAAGGTTTTTTGATACTAAAGGTCAGGTTGGGTGTCCTCCACATTGAAAATGGTGTAAGAATCTAGTTTGACATAGGAAGGTTAGGAAAGCTTTTGGATAGTGACAAATAGATTAGATTATAAAGATATAGATGGTACTTTTAAGGCAAGGGAAGCCATTGTGGTAGTGAACTTGAGATCATGAGGTCAACTAGATGTGGTAGTGTTTAAATGATGTTAGAAGTTTATCAATTAGTTATTTATACTATTGCATAACATCATCCTTACATTGGTAGGAGTCATTTATTTGATTGACTAAAAATTTGGAGTTACCAAATATATTGATCATTGTGACCCCTAGGGCTAAGGCAGTCTAAAGGCCTATCACTAGGGCTTCAAACTCAGTCATGTTGTTGGTACATTCAAAATCAAGCTTATAAGACAAAGGTAGAGGTTCACCATCAAAGGGGATAAGGATGATACCAACTCCCCCACCATGCTGACACTTGGATCCATCAAAGAACATGGTGAGCTAATAGGTAAAGTCTACCTGAGAGAGGGTCATGCTGGACTCATCAGGGAACTCAAGAAGAGGAGGTTGGTTGTATAATAATGGGGATTTAACTAATTAATAAATAATTACTTACCCTTTAATTAACTTTTAATGAATGAATTCAAGGTCAAACTTTGCTAAGAACATGAGCCACTTGGCCATATGCTAGTTCTGGTATGGATTAGAGTATATGTACATGAGTGGGTTGGTGTTGGTTATGACATAGGTTTTATGGTTAAGAAGGTAATGGTAGAGATTGGTAGCCACAAATACTAAAGCTAAGAAAATTTTCTCAGTGTGGGTATTATGAGTCTCATATTATACAAGCATGCAAATAATGTAGTATATAGATTTCTCCCTATGTTATTCATCTTAGTGAGAAAACATTTCCCCTTGGGGATGGTTAGTGGTATAGATATATAGGTATAAGTGTTGGTCATCCTTAGGAGGGGTGAGAATAGGTGGAGACAAAAATTACTTTTTGATTAAATTGAAGGCCTTTTAATAGTCATTATTCCACTTGAAAAACACATCCTTCTTTAGGAGGTGGTGGAAGGGTTGACACCGATCCAAAATCTAGGAAATGAAATGATGAATGAATTGAATTTTTCCCTGTAGGCTATGGATTTCCTTAAGGTTTTTTGAAGGAATCATGTCTAGGATGCCTTTGATTTTTGTGGGATCAAATTAAATTTTATGAAGGGAGATAATAAATATAAGAATCTTTCTTGATAAGACCCCAAAAATACACTTCTTAGGGTTAAGGTGGATATGGTAGTGGATGAGGTATTCAAAGATGATATTAAGAAAAGCCAAATGGTCCTTTTAGAGCTTAGATTTTTTGAGAAGGTTATCCACATAGTCCTCTACAATATTATGGATAAGGTCATGGAAGATATAAGTCATGGCATGTTAGTAGGTTGCACCAACATTCTTTAGTCTGAAATACATGAATATATAGCAAAAGGTTCTTTAAGGGGTGGTAAAGGCAGTTTTATGTTGATCTTCAAGAGCAATTAAGATCTAATTATAACTTAAGAACCCATCCATGAGAGATAAAATCTCATGGTTAGCTATACGATCAAAAAATTGGTTGATGCTCAGTAGAGGAAAGTTATATTTATGGTAGGTGAGGTTGAGGTCATGAAATTCCACACAGATTCATAGTCCCCTTATGGCTTTGGTGATAGTTATAACATTCAAGACCCATTAGGGGTAGTTAATAGGTTGAATAAAGTTGAGAAATATAAGATGTTAAAGCTCTTCTTTGATGAGAAAGGCTATGCGAGGATGTATGCATCAAAACTTTTGCTTGATAGGTTTGGTATCATGGTGAGTGACTATGTTATGGGTAGAAATGGTGGGGTAAATTCTATACATATCATTATAAGACCAAGAAAAAGCTATGTTGTAGTCTTGGAGTAAAGAGGGGAAGTCTTAAAGTTCCTTATCATTTAATGATTAGTCAATTTTGACAATATAGGGGCTATCCAAAGTACCCAAGTTGATATCCATGGTGGATTTTTTCAACATGGTTTAAGACTCAAGAAGAAGGGATTTGTGGATTGAAGAATTTGGGGTACCAAGATAGGTGAGAATAGAATCATCATCTTGGCACTAAATAGTGTTAATGGTAGGGGAGTCTTCCCCTATCATATTAGAATGGGTCAAAGGGATGGTTATGATCTCCCCTATTTTTGATAAGTTAAGGTTCCAAGGATAATCATGTTGATGAAAAAAATGTTAGATGGAATGATGTCATCATCCTCACATGTAAGCAGAGGTAAGGTTAGTGAGGATGGGATATCCTCTTCAATAATGGTAATGATGAGTTTTTTGGTTTTCTTATTATTATAAAAGATAAAACTAAGTATATGCTTCTCATGCAACTTTCTAGTTCTGATGGTGACCAATTCATGTGGGCCATGCTCATACTACCTAAGATTAAATCCCTTCCAAGCACACTGATGGAGGTATGTCTTAGAAAAGTTTGGTTTATATAGGTAAGAGAAATTATTGGTGAATGGTCAAGGTAAAAGACAGGTGGTAGAAACACCAAGGGATTTGTTGAGTCCCCCATAGACAAAATGGTTTTGATGGTGGGGAGGTCCAAAGGGAACAATAGTCCCAACCTTGGGGTCATATTATGGCTGGTTTGTAAGTTTCCCATACTCATGAGGAGTATAAAAAGCATAAAATGCTAAAAGGTGATACTTCCCTAGTGAAAGGTGATAAAATGTAGATTCCAAAGGGTCTATGCTAGGGATTTGATGCAAATGTATATAGGAACTAATTAATGCCTCATCAGTGGAAGGAGGTATGATATCCACTTTGGTGGTTAAAGGTTGGGTTTTAGCTATTGAGGGTGTGTTGGATGGGTGTATGAGGACATCATTATGGAAATAGGTCATTTTTCATGTTGAGAAATTAGTTGGGTTAGCCTAGATGGTGATGACCTAGCCTTCATGCCCAAACTTAATGTAATGGTAGAGGGTAGAGGGAATGCAATCCATATAATGAATCCAAGGTCATCTCAGCAAGATGTATTAGAATTTACCTTAAATAATATAGAAAATTTTGGGGAGTGTGTAGGGTCCTAAATGGATATGAAGGATGATAGTTCCCAAGGTAGTGGCCATGGTATCATTAAAATAACAAAGGATAGCTGAAGACTCAAACATGACATTATCTAGTAAGTTGAGTTGGTTGTAGGCATGAGAGGAGATGATGTTAATGATAGCTCCCCCATCAATCATGACCCATTTGATGTGGTTTTGGTTTATGTAGGCAATTATAAAGAGAGGAAGATATGTGTCCTTAGGGTGGATGGAAGGTATTTCTAAATTTTTGAAGGTAACAAGGTTAGAAATTTGAAGGGTACCAATAAATGATGCTAGAGGTTGGGAGTCCTTAGGTTGAACCTCAATGGATTATAATCATCTATTAGTGCTTGGTGGTGATGGGGAGAGGTAGAGATGAACTCATACAAGCTCATATTTATTGAGTTTTGATGAAGTTACTTGAGGATAACTCTCTTGATGGATTCTGAGGGGTTGATTGGGAGACACCTAAAATAGACACCTTGGGTTTAGTTGAATATGGAGACAGTTGGGTATAAGCTGGTTTGGGTTTTAAAGATGGGTACATCCAAGGAATAGACACCCTATCTTTCCCCTTATCCTTCTACTATGATCCTATGACTACATTGATAGTATCAATAAAAGGAGAGGTTGAGATAGTAGATGGGTTAGACTCATCTTCTCTCTTAGGTGAGATTGGAGGAGTAAATAAGTGTTGGGTAGGTATGGTTGATGGTTGGATTAGTATGGGGTTCATAGGTGGTTCATATATTAATATATCATCATCATCATAAATTTGGTGGATGATGGTTTGGAGAGCTTTGTAGTTTTTTGTATCATGGCAGGTGTCCTATGATAAGAACACACATAGTGGTAATTTTACTAGATGGGTTTCTAAGTAAGAGGGTCAAAGGGTTTGATAAGAGGTAAGGATAAACTAGAGGTTTGTAATAACCTATGGAATATGGTTGATTAAAATTCAACTAGAGATGTTAAAGGTTTAGGAGTTTTTAGTTTGATGGTTACAATAAGAGGTTTCTTGTAAAGAGGTTTGGTGGTATTTGTTTTGGGTAGGGTGGTTAATTTGGTTGATGGCTTTGATTTAGGTAAGGAGGTTGATGAGCTAGAGGTGGAAGATCACAAGGTAGATAACTTAGGTATTATTGGCATGGTGAAAAAAGGTGCATCGAATAGTAACTACGAAGGTATAACCAAAAGAGGCGGTGGGGTTTTGGTAAAGGCCATTGGATGCCTACTCAAGTTAGAGGGAACATGCCCTATAATGGAGGGTAAGGCTAAAGGAGGAAAAATTTAGACTTTATGGCCTTTACATGGTCTTACCTATTTGGTTGCTTTGGTCTGGTGTTTGATAATTGGGTTTAAAGAGGTTAGGTCTACCTTCATAAAAGGGTGATTAAGGCTTAGTTTAGGGAGGATATCAAGGTTTATAATTGGCTTGGTTGGTATTATCTAAGAAAGAGACTCAGTTACTTGGGGTCTAGGTGTCTCATATGGTTAAGGTATTATTGGATTGGTAAAAGTAGTTTATAGGGTAGAATCCCAAATCATGAAAGTGATGGGTTGGTCTATTAAAGGTATGGTTAGAGGTTCTTTATTAGTGATATAAATTATCCCTAATTTATTATATAAGGTAGCTATATCTATGTTAGTTTTGGAGATAAATTTCAATTTTTACACTAGCCTAGAGAATGGTTTATCAGTTGGTTTGATTCCCTAAATAGTGGACCTAAAAGATAGGCCCCTAGGTGGGGACACAGGGATGGTAACCTCATCTTCTTCCTCAATAAAAGTATGTGAGACTTGGATGGGTGACTCATATGTAGGAGGAGAAGACATAGGGGCTTCATCCTTAGGAATGATTTTTGAAGGGGGGTGGTTTGTTCAGTAGTTAAAGGTAAAGATAGGTGGTGATGGTTAGTTATTTTGATATATATGCTAAAAGGGTGGTTAAGGACTCCACCTTAATAAGTGGAGGGGGAGAATATGGTGCTTCCATAGTTTGGGTTTCTAAAGGAGGAGAAGGTAATTTTTCTACCTCAATTAGTGGAGAGGGTGAGGGATAAATAGGTTGGTTAATAGTCTCTTTAGAAATGAGTGTGTCAAGAACCATGTTAACCATATTAGTATCATGAGAGCATTCAATGTTGTTTCTCTCATTCTTGGTAGGAACATGGTTAAATAAATGTTGATTAAATATATCAAGGGCTTGGTTTTATGGTGTATTAGGGTTATCTGATGTAAGATCCCCCTTGTCAATGAGGGATTGGACAAGACTCTTAAAAATGTTTCACCTACTGACATCATGTCCTATAACCCAATGAAAGGCACATAGGTCATTTTTATTGTGTTATCTAGGTGCATGGTAAGAAGAATCAAATTATTAGGGTGATTTTATAAGAGGAAGGTGGATGATGTTGGCTTTCAATAACTTCTCCAAGATGGATGCATAAGATACTCCAAGTGGAGTGAATTGCTTTTAGTTCTTCCAAATTTGGCTCCTTTTTTTTTGAGGAAATAGAGGAATTAGATTGGTTGACAAAAGGTGGAATGACTTTTAGGATAACCAAATTCATGGTTCCCTTGCTCTTGGTGTTGGTATTAGACTGGTTGCTTGACTTGGAGGAAGAAGCCTCATTGGTTTTATAGGTTGAATTTTTGTTCCTCATATTTTCTTTCATTAATGGCTTGGTTCTCTAACTTAAAATCCATAGAAAAATATTCATCAAAGGTCTAAAATATTTGGACATGTAGTGTAGAGGAAATATGTTGGGCACATGCTTGAGAAAAGAGCTCTATGAGTTTAGGTTAAGGTAAGAAAAAGGAAAGTTGGTTAATCATGCTTCTCTAACGAGTGACAAAATTGAAAATGGATTCATCCTTAAACTACCAGATAGGATATAGATTGGTGATATAAATTTCATTGGAGATATTGATCAAAAAGTGGTCTAAGAAGGTTTGAGCTAGTTGGGTGAAATAAAAAAGGGAGTGCTTAGTATGGCACTATACCAATCCAATACCAAACTAGTTAGGGACATGGGGAAGGTGTGGAGAAGAAAGGCATCATCATAGGTGATGAGATGATAAGCATGCCTAAATTCTCTAAGGTAATATTGGGGATCCTCCTTACTTTTAAATTTAGACAACTTGGGAAGCTCCCAGTCGAGAGGATATGGCCTGATAGGTATGGATGGATGGGTTCATTACAGATTTGGTCATATGATAAGATGTTTTGATCACCTAAAATAGATGACTCTAAGGTGGTCATCTTATCCATAAGCATATTCATTAGGTTTTCCTTGGGTTTGTGTACCTAAAGTGTTATAAGATTAATACTAATGGGATGGTTTGGAAGTATATTGATAGTGGGTATAAGGTTAGGGGGCTACCACATATTGATAAATGGATGCCAATGGTTGGGTGGAAGATACATAAGGATAGGTAGATGTAGGTGGTTAGGTAATGGTTGCATTCCCTTGTAGATTATGGATGTATCCAAAGGTTGGTCCAATGGGTGTTTTTTGGATAGGAGTGGTAGTTGGGTTAGTGACCGATGGAAAGGTAGTTACCCTTGTACTAATTGGTGGCAAGGTAGTGTGTATGGACACCACAAGGCTTTGAAGCAGTGTAGTGGTTGATGGGTTGGAGGTAGATAAAGGAAGGTTGGTATTCCTATAGTTAAGCACTCCTATTGTGAAGCATTGGTTGGTAGGAGTAAAAGGTATAAGGGTAGTGGTAGTTTAAGTTGGTTAGTTTTCAATGGTAGTCTTAAAGGGGTTATTGGTTGATCATGAGGCTTGGGTAGTTAATAGTTGAGTTTTGACCATGGAAATGGAGGTAATCCCCATGAGATGGAGAGGCATGCCATGAGGTAAATATATGAGAAAGGTTAAATCTAGGATACGGTAAGATGTGGTTGTAAGATAATGTTGCAAGGCCACAGGATTATTATCTATGAAAGCAAAAAAAATTACATCTCCTTGAGGAACCTCCCAAGGGAAAGTAGGACTTCTTGATGGATAAGAAGAGTATATTGGTTTGTAATTTTAGTCCATGGATGAAGAGGTAGAGGAGACAAGTTAGATTTGTGATGGGTTTTGCTCTGCAATGTCTCTTCATTGATAGTGAGTGAGAACCATATGAGATAAGAGAGATAAAAAACACAACAACCTTACTACTCAAACAAAGACAAGATGATAAAATGATCAAAGAAATAAAATCACACTCTAAAAGATACATTAATACTTAGAGTTTTAATTAATCTCAATTTTGGCTTATGCCTTAAGAAAATGTGACTGAGATTGGTTTATAGATCAGGTACTAAAAAGAAAGTCTATGGTTAGTTTTAGGCTATGTTTAGGCACTCAAAAAGAATCTATATTCGAATCAATACATGGCTTGGTATTAGGGCCTACCCCCTCACTTCACACATCATAATGATAAGGGTATCAGGTGCTTAACCAATATCTATATTTATATCTAGATATTATACTCAACCAAAGAGATAAGTTGGTCCTCTCCTTGGTAATGACCTCCAAGTAGGATCATCAAGAAAGGGTAAGGTTACTGCTAGGTGATGAAATCTTAGTCAGGCCTTGCCTCAAGTTTGTTTGATTTTTAATTGGTGAAAGTGGTTTGTTTGAGTGTATGTAACAAAGAGTGAAGCTAAAATAGATTATTTTGCTTTTAAGCTATGTGAACTAAACTTTCAAGAAGTTGATGTATGCACTTAATTTTAACCCAAAATAAACTTTTGATTTCGTTAATGAGCATAGAATAGAGAGAAAATACAAGCAACCAAGATCCCAAGTAGAGGCACAAGGGTCCCAGTGGGCACACTAGAATATTTCAATGAATTTCTTGTTTATTATTGGATAGAAGTAAAAGAAGAAACTAAGTATGGGTATGGTTAAAAACCTAATTGATTGTGTGCATATTGAATTAGAAGATTGTGGAGAGATCTTCTTTGGCTTGGGAGGATGACCTACAAATAAGAAAACACTAAAGCAAACTTATTTTTTAGATATATAATTGAGTGGATTTCCTAGTGATAGCTAGATCTTGGAAGCAAGGGATTCCTTAGGGGCTATCAATCCACACATTTTAAACACTTAAGTTTATAAATAGAAAAGAAGGTACTTACATCAATAATCAAAAGGTACTAAAATTGAACACAAGATTTTTTGCTTAGAAAATATGCTATAAATGATTAAATTAGTGATAAAATATTTAATACTAGTGCTAGGGAGTTGGGGTATGATTTATAAAATTAGAAAGGGGTCTGTGAACAAGCAAGAACACAAAAAATTAGGTTTGGTTGGAGGTAAATGGGTAAAATTAGCTTGTTGGTTTTCACTACCACAATGACCATCAGTGATTTGGTTAACTGTCAATGGTTAAGGTGATCATCAGAGGTCAAGGTGACCATCGGTAGTTGGATAGATCATTGGAAATTGAGTCAACCATTGTTGGCTATTGTGTTTGGATCTAGGTTGATAAAAGGGCTAATTGATGAGATCCAAAGATGGATTTTGAGGGATGGGTAATGTCTGGATTGATTGAAAAATGGAAATAAAGTAAATGAATACTAATAAATAAGTATTTTTCTTACCAGAAGTTAATTAGGAGGATGGTTGAGGTGGTTAACCTATTGGTGGAATCTAGATTGATTTTGATAGAGTAACGGTACTTGAAGACTTGATGGAGAGGGGGTGTCAAACTAACTCTCCAATATGATTATTGGATTTATAGATTGCTAATGGTGATTAACCTATAAAATAAACTCCTAGATGTAAAAGCTCTTAATCATAATTGTATATGAATTTCACCTTTAGTTTATTCTCTCTTATAGGTAAGGCAAGAGAGTTTAAATGGCATATGAATTGGGCCTTCCAAATTTAACTCATTCATGCAATGGATCATAATAGGAATTAGATGAGTTATTTTTAGAAAATCAATGTGGGTGATTTTTCATGTTAGTTGTTAAGGAGGTGGACCCTAGTCATCGATGGTCAGGGTGATTATCAATGATCAACCTAATCATCAATGGTCAAGGGTAAAGGGTAAAAAGGGTTAAAAGGTTAGGTTAAGTTAGTTTAGCCAAACTTACTTTGAGTAAGCTTAGTTAGGGGTTAGAGGGTTAGGTTGGTCCCAAAGGATCCCAAAGTGGTCAAGGGGTATTTTGACACTTGGAGTCATAATGTGCATATTTTTTAAGTCTACACTAGGTATAATTCAGGAAGAGCTTGAGCTTGGTTGGACTTTGATAACATAGATAGCAAAGAGAACAAACACTTAGGGATTTCAAATGCAAGTGTAGGTATCAATAATTAGGTTGGGGATATTTTTGTAGATTGCTTTGATTAATGTAAGGATTGATGGTGATTTTGGTTCTTATCATACTAATGGTGAACTCATCACCTTCACATATGAAACAATCCAAACTATTGCTTATGGAATTTAATTACCTTAGAATTAAAATTTATAACTAATTTTTTTATTCACCATCAATTTTAGATTTAAATATAATTTTTTCCACCTTATGACATGTAGCATGCCACCTAGGACTCAAATAGGCACTCATGGGGCCTAAAAGCTACTAAGTTACTTAGTCATCTTGAATCTACACATGTGGTGTTTTCTTATTTCTCTCAGGCTCTTTGGGTACATCTTAATGTGGTGAGTCATTAGTACCCTACCATGTGACATTCCTCTATTTATGTCAAGCTCTTGGGTGGGGCTCTTTAGTTTTGGTTGGTTTTTAGAGTGCCACATATTTTTTTATAGGCAATCAAGGCTTCTTATTTATTAGGTGTATTTATCACAGACAATCATGACCTTGCTTTGATAGGTGTTGCCTTCAAAAGGTCTTTAGGTAGTTATCAATGACTTGATTTTGAATGTATGGTTATGGTGGAGCCATGTTTTGATATTAGAGATGATCTAGTTGATCTGAGGTTGAAAATTCATGGGAATCACATGTGGCATCATCTCATTGGCCCAATGGGGACATGCATCACTTCAGTGGGCTCTCAAAGGTGATCAAGTGGTTCTTTAGATATAATTAGTTTAGGCATGACAAGTATCATCATTACACATGTTTGAGGGGGGAACATCTCATTATCATGAATTTATCTTCATTATTCTATCACTTTTCATTCTTAGAAGGGGCTTGGATAGTTGGATACCATTGAGCCTTGATTGGACAAATGGGGTACATCCATGTGTTCATTTGCTAGGCTCTCATGAGATTTGGATTAGATGTGACATGGTGTTAACATGTGTTAGTCTTAGATTATTTTGAAGGAGACACACATCACTTCAAAAGGTTTTTTAGGTTTGGATGGATGCGGTGGGGACATGTGGTAGCATCTCATAGGCCTTTAAGATTGTAGTCTGACACATGGTGATTTGGATTAAAAGAGTTTTCTTGGATGGGATAGGATATTAACCTATAGCCTATGGATTTGAATTCCAATGGGTAACTCCTTCATGAGCTCTTAGTTTTTTGGGCTTTACAGATTCTTCCCAAGTATCATGCACAAAGCGATGAATCATTGAGGCATCACAAAGGCTAGTGAGGTATACATTTATCCTCTTTAGGTCATGATCTTAAATTTGACATCCCACAAGGCATCTCAAACTGATACTTTAACTTTAACATCCTATGAATCCATGTGAAAAGATAAGTTAGACTTTGGGAAATGTCAAATGCTCATCACAAGAAAAATGAAGTTAATTTAAAGCAAAACTACGTAAGTAAATACTTTAAATAGATTATAAGGTCAGTCCAGTAGGATTTGGTGAAGTCTATTTCATTCATGCCCATTTGAAAACCAAGTAGAAAACTTTTAATGGATGCCTATCTACACATCTTGAATCAATTCATGATTAATTATTCATTGAAACTTAGAGAAAACTCAAAGCAACTTGCAATAATTTAGATATTTCTAAATGTTAGTTTGTATTACAAAATGAGTATCTAACCAAGACATTACAAAGAAGTATTAAATAAATTTTCTATGTGGACAAATGACTTATCAATCTTGGCATTCTAGGCATGTTTGAAAATCAAAATAGGAGGGTCCCCATTCTAGGAATAGGGGGTAATTGAGCATCAACAAATGACAACCTCTTTAGGGAACATTGCAAAATGTTAGAATCCAAATCTTCTATTCAAAGATAAATTATAAATTAGTCATATCTCTAGGGATTTTATTTAATATCAAACCAATTTTTGGGACAAAAGAAATATCATAAGATATAAATAGATTTTAAATCTTGTAGATAATCATACTATGTATGTGCTTTAAAATTATTTGACCATTGCCAATAATTTCAAAAAAATTAGCTTTCAAATTTCAAGACACCTAGACATGAAATGACTTGAGAATTCTTTAGATTTAAAAAATAATTCTTTTCTTAATTAAGGATAGCTTAGGCATTACTTTATTGTCAACCAGTCATACATAACCCTGAAAAAGATACCTTTGGATCTACTCTAGGACTTGTTCTACTACTAGTTGAGCTTCCATAGCCCATATAGAGATTGCATAAATCACCATTCATGGAAAATGAAGCAATTTATGACTTTACTTCATTATCATTTTATATTTTTGTGTTTTTTAATACTTCCATTCATAACTAGAATGGTTAGGAACCAAAGTTAACCAAGTGTAAGGATTGTGTCACGACATTGTTTGGATGTTATTCAATCTCAAATAGAAAGTTCTAACCAAGAAATTCATTTAGTGAATTTTATGTGATAGTATGATGGGATACATAAATCAAAACTCTTGTTCAAGAAAAATTTTAGTCATCTGAATTGTATTATAGTCTTAAAATAACTTAGGATCTTCATGAGCAAACTAATTTATAATCAACCCCACCTAGCTATTTTGAATTAGAATGGTACTAAAGGCTTTCAAGTTTTAGACTTATAATATTTAAGATCAGTAATCCCTTCTTCCTTTTTTAGGACTAGGTTAACATGAATTAAGCTAAAGATTTCTTATCTAGAGGATTTATTTCTAAGCTACAACACACAATAGAAAATAAACACACAACAAGAAAACAAAAAGGAAGGGAAATAATGCAAGAGCAAAGTGAGAAAATAAGAAAGGATAAAACATATAATCAAACTATTCTACTCCTACCTACTATATTTCTAAATAAGCTTACTCTCCTTATGGAATTTGGGATAGAGCAGAAGAGAAATAATGCTTCATGTATTTCCCATTGACTGGGAAAGCTAAGTCATTTCCTTATACATCTTTGAGTTTGAACATGTTTCTACCAAGTATCTCTGCTACTTGTTAGGGTCCAATCTAGAGGGGATTAAACTTGTCATGCTATCCCCTTTTCTCATGGGATTTTTTCCACAATAGGATTAAGTCTAAGATTTATAACACTTTAATTATGGGTTGCTTGTCAAACCATCTTTTCACAACATTCTGATGCTTTCTGAAATTTTGCAATGCTTCATCTCCATCATCCTCCATTCATATGATTTTTATTATCTTGGACTACACTCTTTCATCATCTTCTATGTATTCAACCATGAAATCATAGGTGGGTAGCCTCAACATGATGGGAAATATAAGTTTTTTCTCATAAACTAATAATAATATGGATGTCTTGAGTGCCTGCTTATAACTGGTTTTGTCTACCCATAGAGAAAACTTCAGTAGGGATTACCATTCTCTTGGTATTTTTTTTGTAGACTTATGATGGCATTGATTAAGTTTTTATTTGTGTATTCAGCTATTCTATTACCCTAAGGGTATTATTTTAGAGTAGGCTTGATGAAAATTTGATTGTCATATGCCCATTTAGTGAACTAAGTTGATGCAAAGGGTAGGATATTATCACACACCAGAGATAGGGGTGTCCCAAAATAGGTGGCAATAATTTCTTCTAAAAACTTGATGACATTGATTGTTCTAATTTTCTTGGTGGCCACTACTCTGGTCCACCTTGTTCAATAGTCTATGGTAGTGAGCACAAATTTATGTCTCATTGAGGATTTGGGATTGATTACTCCTATAAAATTGAGACCCCATTATGAAAATGGATTTTCCTCAATCATTGGTTATAGAGGCATGGTTGCCTTCATTTCTCTCTGATTGAACACCTAACATTGGTGGCATGTTTGCACATGAGCATGTGTGTCTCTAAAAATAGTTCGCCAATAATAGCCAACCCTTAATATCTTGTGTAGTCGTACATCCTATTGGCCAATTTTGGCCTATATATAAATCTTCTACCTAAATGGATGAGTTGAGTAGATTTGTGATGGAATGAGTGGTCCAGAGATCTCATATTGATTACAAAGCTTTTGAAACACTTTAAGGACACTTAAAGTGTAATTTTTTTATCTTTGAGAAGCAAGTCTTGAAATAGGTCTAGAGTTTCAAGGAAAGAGATTCAAGAGGTTCTCATGGTGATCATGAACTTCATGGACATAAAGTAGGTTTCACATATCTCAAAAACTCATTTTTAGCCTTGAAAGTTCAAGCTCAAGCCTAGAAGAACCATACCATCATGAGAATGTTGAGTAGGGAAGAACATAATAGTTTATTTGTGTATTTTATAAATATGCTCAAGAAGAATCATAGGATAATATATTACATGGACATTAATTTATTCATTCCTTGAACATTATTTGCAAATTTTGTGACTTGATGAGTTGTCTATCTCAATTTATAAGCATTCAAAGTTGAATAAGTAGAAGGAGATGTTCGCGCAAATGTCAAATTTAAGCCTCAACAAATAACCATTTAGATTCAAATATTCCAAGGTTTAATGTAAAACTAAAAAGTGTCCAAATTTAGGGGGGTCGAATTGAGACCTAATAATGAACAAGAAATTTGATGAGCTAGTAGGTCTTGAATATCCAATGGCATGTGTTTGATCATGTATCAAAGATCAATAGTGAGCATCAAGTCAAAAATTTAGCATAAATGCACAAGTGACAAGTATCAAGATCTCAAATACCTAAGTAGAGATATAATGGTACACATAAACTAATAAGGCTAGTGGGTTCAGGAAGATCGATAGTGTGTATGCAACTATATAAATTAAATTTAATGGTAAGATCAAGCATAAAAAGTTAGTGTATCTTGGAGACAAATGAGAAGGAGACAAGTGTCATGACCATGTTAGAGTGTCATAATATCTATGACTAATGTTCATTCATATAGAGAAAGATAAAAAATTGAGTGAGAGGTCAAAGACTCAATAAGATCCTATGGAATAAATGAATAACTAAAAAATGGCATAATTTGAGAAGGCTCAAATCAAGATTGATGGTCGATATTAAATGTTGAATACATGAAACTTTGAGTAAAGGTTGAAAATGTGACCTAGGTTGAACTAGAGTAATGTTTCAAAGGGAATATGTCACCATTAAATCTCAATTGAGCATCCATTAAAAATGGGACACAATCATATAGTTAGGATGGTTATGATGAAGCTATGTCATTATTAGAGTACAGTCTCAACCTTTAGTTTGAATATTTATAACTCACAGAGACTATATTTTGGGGTTATAGAATTATTTTGTAATTATGATCATTTATCTTTGAAGAATATCTCTGTAGATAGTGACTTCTTGACTTCCATACATGATCAAAGGCAAAAATAGGTCTTTATAGGCTTAATAGAGATTAAATATGGGTAGCTAGCTATTGAAATGAGATCAAGTAGCCTATGTATCTCTATTTCAATGATATCTATAGGAAAACCAATAAAGGAGATTGGTTTTCACCTATAGTAGGCCTATGATTAGGTTTAAATTAGGGGTAGATATAGATGGTTATGAATAAGTGACTCATATTTGATATAGTCATATCATTGATAAATCGGTAATTACTACCACTCAAAGTAGACTTAGTCATGGCTCCATCTAGATTTGAGATATGAAGATTCTCTTCTCATAAACAGTGAGAACAAGTGGGAGATGGCATGAAAGATCAAATCAAGGGGATTTTTGGTTGGATAAATTAGATGAAGCATTCATTTATGTTTTAGATCCTTTAGAGATCTTCTCCAATAGTAAAATCATGACTCATCATCTTCAAAATAGATTCTTATCTTCTAGTGGATCTCTTAGCCAATGAGAAGAGCTTGAAGACTATTAGAGAAAATCAAGGTTAGCTTATTGATGAATGGTTAATATTAATTAGATTAAAATATGGTGTAGAATTTTTTAAATGGGTTAGCTCATTGATTTTTCTTGGTTAATGTGTTCCCTCTTCTCTCTTTCCTTTTCTCTATATTACCCATTCTTTTTCATTTTATAAGTTCTCTCTCAAATTTTGGATTCTCACAAGGAATCTCTAAGTTTTGGAAAAGTAGAGACTCTCATTTGATAAGGCTATACCCTATAAAAATTTGTAATAACTACCTCTTGATGCTATAATATAATTTCCTTGCCTATCTCTTGATTTGATCAACATTTAGTGAGTTGTGCATGATGTCATAGTGAAGGAGAATCTTCCTCATCCAGTGTCCTCCTTTCTGAATCCTTTAAGGTGTTTTCAAGATATTACAAGTCTAAATTATTATTCTTTTTGATATTGACATAAGATCTTAGTGAGTCTTAAAACTCATCTTTGTTTTCATTCTTTATTTCCTAAACCTAGTCTATGAAATACATATGAAATTATCTAGATCTTAAGATTATGTGATCTAGTATTGTGTTGAGCAGATCTAGTATGGGTTCAACCATATGAGAGCCTCATTTAGTTTTGGTGCATCACCTTTTTAAATTCCTTAGGATCCATTTCTCCCTTTTTAAACATTTTCCCTATGACAACATTTGTTTAGGTGATCCATCAAGAGGAATATGGCCTTCTCTAGAGGTTCAACCCCACCATAGGTG
This sequence comes from Torreya grandis, assembly GCA_037957365.1. NCBI lineage: Eukaryota > Viridiplantae > Streptophyta > Pinopsida > Cupressales > Taxaceae > Torreya > Torreya grandis. Next base: position 995,810 of record JARHVA010005854.1, read on the forward strand.
ACCCACATATTGGGGTTGTTCCCATAGTGTATATAAACTGGAGAGAGCCTAAATACCCCTATCCAAGGGTGAAAATTGATGCTACAATATTTTATGGCATGTTTGGTGGGACTTACTACATTGTTCAATAGTGAAGAGTTTTGATGTTCTCTTCATCCAATCAACCTTTGAAGGTAAGTGTTCAAACATCAATGGTGAATCCAAGCATTCATTAGCTATTTTAAGTATCCCAAGTTCCTAGTCATCATTATTTAGTATGTATCATCACTCTTTTGATCAATATGATTATAATTTACCTCAACATTCTCCATATTAGATTAGAAATGTTTATGGCTTCACCCCAAGTGGTTCTTAAGATTTAGTGCATCAACATTCTTAGGCTCAAGATGTCCCTAGTTATTCCCCAAATTAATCCATTTCAATTTGGAAGCAAATGCTCTTAAGATATCAAAATTACATGATAAAAATTAATACATAAAGGGGATATGGTGAATATGTCCCTAATCATATCATTCATGACATGAGAAATGCATTATAGCTAATAAAAGAAGAATGGGCACCTGTTGATGGGGTAAATTGGAGGAGCCTCTCAAGTCAAATGATGGATGTAGGTGGTTACATTCAAAGCATTGAAGATAAGTTAAGAAGCCTTGAAGAATAGTAGGTCTAACTCCATCAACCTTATATGTTTCATATACACAACCTCAACCCTTATATATGCCACCCATTATTCCCCAAAAGACCACTCCAAGTGACCCTTAGAGTGTTCCAAGTTTTTCATGTATTCCTTAGAGCTTCCCTTATTAGATTTTAATTCAAGAGAGCCTTCAAATAAAGAAAGGGATTATTATGGATCAGCCTGTTTTTTAAACCCAAGATTCTACTTATCTTCCTCAATAATCTTGTTGTATCTCATACCAACGTTCTTGTGATCCTTATCTTCATAAAGCTCCTAACCACATTCAATAAAATCTATTCCAAGATAATACACATAGGAAAATCAAAGAGTTAGAGATAAAAATGAGGAAAGAGGGAGAGAGTCAAAGAAAAGAAGAGGTAGTTGTTTCTTACACATTCCCCTCGTATAATTCAATTTAGAAAGGTTTCGAAAAGGAAGAGGTGCTAGTTAAAGGAGTCTAAGCACTAGTTCAAGAGCCACCAAAGAGACCATTCAAAGTCCCAAGCTGGAAGGATAATCCCATAAGATATAAGTAAGGTAAAGTTCTTTACCATCCCACCATCTCCTTCTTGGAGAAAGAGCCTAATCTACAAAGGATGGAGGAGGAGCTTTTAGTTATAGGTGAACCTAAAAAGGGATGATGTAAGTGTCTATGATGAAGAGATCATGATAGGTATCCCACTTCATTTAGAAGGGGAAGAATCAAGTTTGGACTAGACCTTTTGGCATGGATTTGACACTAATGAACTCGATCCTGATGAAGACAATCCTCAAGTTGAAAATAAATCAGACCTTGAATGGACTATTGAAGGTCCATTCTACATAGATAAAGAAGAGGACTAGAATCAGGATCCAAAGATTGGTTCACTTCAGGATGAGGTACCAAATAGAGATAGCTCTTATGGATTAGAGCTAGAAGAAGGAAATCTAGACCTTGAGTAATAGATAAGTGTATTTTTGGACTTTGGTTGGCTAAGTCAACCCTCAATTATAGTTAAAAAATAAGATGAAATCTTGAGTGAGGTTGATGAAGAAGACATCTCAAGTGCTCAAGTGATGCAGTTTGATGAGCTACCACTTTATGTAATGGAGGATAACTTTGAGGGTGAACAAAGCTTTCAACATGAGCATGTTCTTCAAGTAGAAGATCCTAATTAACTCAAGATCAACTTGCATACATCAACAAGTGAAAGGGATTTTGAGGTCTTGTTTGAGATATTGGGAGTAGGCTATGTTCCTATTTGAGGAGACTATGATATGATTATTCTTAAGGAGCATAATGATGTAGAAATAAAATATAGGAGTGAGGTAAAATATGATTACCTAGTGTTTATATTGATAAGATGATGTTCTATCAGGTACCTAGCTTAGTTGGAAGATGACAAGGAGGAAATCATTTATTGTGATTAATTCAAAGCACAAAGTTGAGCATCAAAAAGAGCTAGATCAACTTGCCTATCCACTCTAAGATGCTTGTATGTCTAATCAATCAGACTGTGTAGGTAAGTTTGTTTTTGTTATTATTTTTAGATAATTATATCACCAATATGTTAAATATCCACTCCTCCATCTTTGGTTATCTATCCTTAAGTATGTAAAGCATATTAGATTAGTGAGAAAGGTAAGATATTTTGTACAACTAGTCAATGGTTTTATATAGGTTCCATTCTGATTAGTTAGTTTAGGGTAGGTAGATTTTATGTTTTCCTCTTAGTGACCTATGCACATTTGTTTTAGTTATGTGTTTCCCTTCCATAAGTGTCTTGGGCATATTTATTGTTTTGTTTCCTTTTTGTCCTTGTTGTTTCAAGAGAGAGTTTTTAGGAAAGAGACAACCTTACTCAATTTAGATCAACTTATGACTTCATGCCCAATGGATTAAATAAGGTAAATAATATGGGTTACAAAGGATAATAGGCATGCTTCCCTTTGAGTCACCAAAGATATTGGTAAATTTTGGCCTAAATACAAATATTCTACTAGAATGGATGAACTAATCATAATTATGATGGAATGAGTGGTCCAAAGATCTCATATTTCTTACAAAGATTTTGAAACACTTTAAGCAAGCTTAAAGTGAAATTTGTTAATCTTTGAGAAGTAAGTCTTGAAATATGACTAGAGTTATAAGGGAAGAGATTCAGTAGGTTCTCATCATGATCATGACCCTTATGGACATAAATCAGGTTTCATAGATCTCAAAAACTCATTTTGAGCCTTGAAAGTTCAATCTCAAGCATAGAAGAACCAAACTTTCACAAGCACATCATGCAGGGACAAAAAATTAGTTTCTTATGCATTTTATAAATATGATTAGGAAGCCTCTCAAGCCAAGAGATTACATGGACATGAAGTTTTTCATGCTTTGAACATTCTCTACAAATTTCATGACTTGATGAGTTGTTTATCTCAAGTTATAATCATTCAAATTTGAACAAGTAGAAGGAAACATTCACATAGACTCCAAGTTTAAACCTTGACAAATAGCCTTTTGGATTCAAATATTCCAAGGTTTAACATAGATATGATAAGTGTCCATATATTGGGGGCTTAAGTTAAGATCTAATGATGAGTGGGAAATCTAATGATCCAATGGATCCTAAAGATCTAATGACATGTGTTTGATCATGCATCGAATATCAATGGTGAGCATCAAGTCAAAAATTTATCATAAATGCACAATTGACAATTGTTAATATCTAGGGTACTTGAATAGAGATCTAATGGTATGTGTAGACTAAAAAATATAGTGAAGTTAGGTAGATTGATAGTGCACATGTAATTATACAAAGTAGATCTAATGGCAAGCTTGAGGTTAAAGAGTCAACATATCTTGGAGACAAATGAAAATGTAACAAGTGTCACGACCACATTAGACTGGTAAAAGATATATGGCTCATGTTTATTCATATATATAAATATCAGTGCTGAGTGAGAAGTCAAAGAGTTAGTAAGATATTGTAGAACAAATGAATAACTATTAAATGGAACAATCTGAGAAGGTCCAGTTCAAGATTGATGGTTAATATTAAAAGCCAAAGACATGAGACTTTGAGTAAAGGTTAAAAATGTTACCTAGGTCAAACTAGAGCAATGTTCCAAAGGGAATATGTCACCATTAAAGCTCAATCAAGTATCCACTAAACATGGGACACAATTATATATTGAGGATGGTTATGATGAAAATCTATCACCATTAGAGCATAGTATCGACCTCTATTTTTAATATTTAAAACTTAGAGAGCCCATATTTTAGGGTTGTAGAATTGTTTTGTAACTATGATCATTGTTATTTAAATAAAATCTATGCAAATAGTGACTTCTCATATTCCATAAATTCTTGGAGGCAAAAATAGGTCTTTTTAGGCCTAATAGAGATCAAATATGGGAAACTAGTTGAAATGAGATCAAGTAATCTACATATCTTCATTGCAATGATAGATATAGGAAAACCAATAAAGGAGATTAGTTTTCACCTATAGTAATCCTATGATCAGGTTTGAAATAGGGTTAGATATTAATGGTTATAAACAACTGTCTCATATTTGATATAGCCAAATCCTCAACAAGTAGGTACTTAACACCGCACAAATCAAACTTAGTCATAACTCTATCCTAATTTGAGATATGAAGATTCTCTTCTCAGGAATAGTGAGAGCAAGTGGGAGATGGTGTGGAATATCAAAAAAAGGGTATTTTTAGTTGGATAAAGTAGTATTATTATTCATTTTTATTTTAGATCCTTATAGATATTTTCTCCAATAACAAAATAATGATTCATCATCTTCAAAATAGATTCTTGTCTTTTAGTGGATCTCTCAACCAATCCTGATTGATGAAGGGTTAATCTTGATTGGATAAAAATATGGTGGAGAATTCTTAAAATGGGAAAAATCACTGATTATTCTTGGTTAACGTGATCCCTCTTCTCTCTTTCCCTTTCTCTATATTACCCATTCTTTCTCATTTTGTAAGCTCTCTCAGATTTTGGATTCTCAAAAGGACTCTCTAAATTATTTAAGAGTAGATACTCTCATTTCATAAGTATATACCCTATTAAAAAATTTAATAACTACCTCTTTATGCTATAATATACTTTCTTTACCTATCTCTTGCTTTGATCAGCATTTAGTGAGTTGTGCATGATGGCATAGTGAAGGAGAATATTCCTCATCCATTATCCTCTTTTCTGACCTCCTTTAAGGTGTTTTCAATCTATTGTAGGTATGGATTAGTGTTTTTATACCATTTATGCAATCTCTTAGTGAGTATTATAAATCCTCTTTATTTGCATTCTTTGCTCCCTAAACCTAGTTTATGAAATACTTATGCAATTAGCTAGATTATGAGATTGTGTGAGCTAGTATTGTCTTGAGTAGATATAGTGTGGGTTTAAGTATATGAGAGCCTCATTTAGTTTTGGGTCATCAACTTGTTAACTTCCTTAGGATCCCTTTACCCCTTTCTGACCGTTTTCTCTATGACAATATTAGGTTAGGTGATCCATCAAGAGGAATCTAACTTTCTCCAGAGGTTCAACCCCACCATAGGTGACCCACAACCTGGGGTTGTTCCCATTGTGTAGCTCACTTAGATAAATCATGAATAATAATTTACAAGTGTGAAAATTGATGATAAAACACATATTTAAGGATGGACACATACCATATTATCATGGAAACTATCCATGATCTCAGTGGCTTCAACTTTATAAACACAACTCAGATAAATTTCTTTGTAGTTCTTTCTATAGAGGACACCTCTTTTGATCACAAATTGAGATGATCTCATATTGAGGTCTCTTTTATGTTATTTTTTAAGGTGTGTGGGACATTAACCTTGCATTAAGTAATGAACAATGTCTTTGTACCAATCTCCTCTAGGTACTTGATTTGTTTCAACCTACAAAACATCAATGCAAGGATAAATGTTTGAAATGAGTCGGATAAGAACTTGATCCCTAAATAGTTTAGTATATCTGATCTCTAAATCATATTCCTAAATTTTTTTCATCCAATTATCTCTTATTTATTTGAGTTCTTTCTTTCATATCAATAACTTATCATCTGGATAGACACCATAGCATATTTCTTATTTCTTAGAATGTAGTGTCTAAATTTCTTTACATCCTTCACTAGTGTGTAAGCCTACTTATCTAGAATAGGAAGGTTAAACTCTATATTATTCAAATTAGTGCTCATGAATGTTAAGGGTGATCTTTTTCATCTTATTTATATGTTAAGATAATAGCAATAGTATGATCAGAAGTAAAAGAGTATAGATAGAAATCTTTATTAAAATAAGGACTTATCAGGATAGGGGCTTGAAAAATAGCATCCTTGATGTCCTCAAAGGACTTATTTGCCTCAAACATTTACTTTGTATTATAATAATTATTTAGCATGGCATTAAGTGGTCTCAAAATATCTACAAAACTAGAGATAAGCATTCTCACAAATTTGATTTTACCAAAGAAAGATTTTAACTATTTTTTACTATTTGGAACTTATACCATTGAAATTGCATTCATCCTATCAGGGTCGATGGTCATACCTTCTTGAGTGATCACATGTTCTAATATTTTACCTTAAATCATGAAAATATCCTTTTATTTTGGTTTAAGGAAATTCCATACCTTTTACACTTCTCTAGCACTTATTCCAAATACATCATGTGATCTATGTTCTTATTTAAAAAGTTCAGATCATCCATGTAAATAATAATGCATTTACCTATCAGTCCATGAAATTCATGTTCCATCACTTGAAATAAAGTTTCTCCTACATTGATAATTTTTAATGGAATTTTTTCTTAGGAAAACATTCCCTATTTATTTGTGAAGGTCATCTTCATCCTTTCACTCTCATTTACTAGGACTTGGTTGTAGCCTAAAAATCTATCCAAGAATGAAATCATTCAAGAACCACTTACCAACTATATGACTTCATCAAACTATGTAAAAGGGTAATTATCCTTTTCTAAATATCTATTCAAGTTATGGAAATTTACACAAATTTATATTTCTCCATTCTTCTTTTGAACTGGCACTAGGTTGGTAACCCATGTCGAGTACCGTATAGGAAAAATTATCCTTACATCAAGTAATTTATTTACTTATTTGTAAATTAGTGGTTTATATATACACATAATATTATCAAATATTGACACTTTACATCTTGTAGGAACCCATTGAGACTCAATCTCTCTAAGTACATGCCTTAAGGGGTTCACTGGGAAAGGGGTGGGCATACCATTGGTGTTATGAAAGATTATTATACCTTATTACCACTTATTTCCAATCCAACCAGTGCTTGAAAACCATTCCCTAAGTTAATACTCCTATTTTTCACACTCCTCCCATATTTTCCATTCTCCATCCCTCTTTTCCTCACCTCAAGTGCCTTTTATCCATCAATTATGTTAGGTTGACTAGGTCAACCCTATACAATTTTAGGATATTTTCACTTAGGAACTAGTTTGGCTTTTGTCCAACTAGCTCATGACCTAGTGAATAATTATTTGAAATTATGTTAGGTTAACTAGGTCAACCCTATATATTGAGATGTTTGAAAGGATTTAGGGTCAAATATTCCTATATATAAAAGATCATTTCATCATTATTTAATGTTAAATTAAGATTTATTATTCATTCATACTTATTTACAATCTTCTCTTCCATCTTACTTGAGTGTTAGCTTAGGTTTTTTACTTGGAGAATCTAGTTTTGTGGATAAGTCTTGGATGATTTGGCCTTTATTAATGGTCCTTAAAAACCAAAATAACCTCTTATAAATCCCTATTGGACAAAGGAGAGATTGAGTCTTGATGAGTTCACATTCAGGTAAGTATTCTCTAACTTTGCTCCTCTCTTTAGTAAATAGAAGTAACATAAGTATTGGCTTCGAATAATATTAATGTTCATATTTTATGTATTAGGGTCTTAATCATACTTAGTTTAATTAAGATTATCATATACATGTTTTGATTTTTTGTTAACCCCTCATGTTGTGCCACAAGCTTTGGTGATCATTAGATTAGATTTACTTTACTTGTTATTAGTAGAGGTGAAATATCAAAACTTTGGACCCCCTTAAGGTTATTATATTAGATTAGAGGCTTTGTAACCCTCCTTATCATGGTATATTATGGTAAGATATCCCCTAATTAGGTCTAGTAGATCCCCATATTGGTCATGATCCTACTTAACAAATATGTCCCCAATTGGAAGTGTATGGTATGATCTATCTTCTTTGAGCTAGGATTGATTTATAGACATGATGCATTTTTGATTATATACATCTAGTGAACCCAACATGAATCTAGCCCTTGTAGGATTTGTTTCACTTATTGAATTATTATTTTCATTTTTATTACCATATATTTATGATGTTGGGTCAGTTGTATCCAAATAATTCTAACTTATATGCACAAGTTTAACACACAGTCACATCCATACAATTTTATTATGTTTATGTAGGTTCTTTTCTATGTTTATGATCAACCCAATTGACATAGTACATATTTTTAGACTTTTAGACATTAGATTTAGACTATTAGGTTGACCCAATTTTCCCTATACATTTTAGGCACTCAAAAATATAATTTTGTAAAGCTTAGTCAACCTTGTAAATACATTTAGCAAGATTTGCAAGTATTTATCAAGTTTATTCAATAATAATATCACTTCTCTACATCCTCCAACCCACCAAGGTTATTTTATATCCTTCTCTCTAATTTTTAATATTTCTATTTTTCATAATTTTTAGTCTTTAAAACTAACCCTATATAATCAACTAGGTCAGCCCTGACAACATATTTCTATATTTTGTGTGTAGTCTAGAAAGCTAGGTCGACTCTATCAACATAGTTCACTTTCAAAAATTTTGATTTCATACTACAAATGTGACCCTATCGACCCTATTCTATATTTTTTGCATACACTTTTGATTAAATTGACACTATACTATGTTTAAAAGTTAGAATTAACCTTTATATGCTAGTAATTAGCTCACACTTTCATTTCTTATTACTTGTATGCTTAGAATAGATCACATGGTTTAATTAGGTGGTTTTAAATATACCATTTAGTTTCACTATTTTCTCTTTTATGCACATGTGACCAAATCACAAAATCTTAAAATGCATTTAAAAATTTACTACCTAAGGCCTACCTACTTGTATTTCATCACCAAGGGAGAAGCCAACTTGGTTTTCTAGCCAAGTATAAACATGTGGTTAATGGTATATTTTGGCTAAGCACCCGAAACCCTTACCTTTGTGGTGTGTGAAGTGAGGGGGTAAGCCCAAATACCAAGCCTATACCATTGCCAATATAGATCCCTTTCATCCCAAACATCCTAAAACTATCCTTAGATTACTTTTTAGTTCATTGCTTATAGCCAAATTTTATCACATTTCAAAATTATATTCTAATGATCTAACATTTAGGTTGATGACTTAGCTTTTGATTTCCAATTTGATTGCTTGCTCTTTGCTCAATTATGTTTTGTATTAAAAAAACTTGCATTAGCCAAAATTAGTGCAAGGTTTTGTCCCTCAATTGGATCAACCTCATTGATCCAATTGATTATGTATTTCCCTTTAATTATTTATTTTCAAAATACTTGCAAAACTCTTTCTTATTTTAGTACACAGTCATTTCTATCAACACAGTCTCTTATAGATTGTCTATTTTCCCCTATCTATTATGTTAAGTTAACCCAGTCAACCCTATATAATTTTTTAGACCCCATTCTCTATGCTAGGTTGACCCAATCAACTTTGTACTATTTTTTTCCTTCCTTGTTTGTTGATCTAGTTCCTTATTTATCATTCTTAGCGTTTTTTTCATTTTTATCAAATCATCATGAAGCCTCCTATCAAAATATTCTTAGATAGTTTGAACCCATTTAGATACTATTTAGGATGTTCATTTCTTCCTCTCTTTTCCTTCCAAGAATACCATCACTTTTGGGGCACCTTTTCCCCTCCTTCATCCATGACTTGTAACATGGTGCAAAACACACCATAAGATGAATTTGATGGGTCTGATCCTTTCTATACCTACTAAGATGCTTATTATCTTCAAAACCTTAAAATTAATGTGAGATAAATTAACACAAGTTTAATCAATAATATCACCAATAATCCATCTTCTAATAACCCTCCACCTAATACCAATTTGGAAAGTTCTCCTACTAACACCAATCTACCTCCTAATACAGCTTAACTTCTTACCCAAGTTATCCAAAAAATGAACGTAATGCAAAACTCTAACACTATCCATATAATGCAACTTCAACATCATTTGATTAATATGGATAATCAAACTCCAACTATTCATCCTCAAGCCAATCCCAATTACATTCCTTCACCTCTTAGAGGTGCCTCAAGCAATGTTATTCCTCAACCCATAATTAATAATAAGATGCTTTAAACTATTCAAAATGAACCTTTATCTGTCTTCATTATGTCCATTGATATTGGTAACATATCTACATCTATCAAATATGATGGGAATAAATACCCTACCTCATTTCTCAAAGCCTTTAGCAACCTTTACAAAGAGTGGATCCAAACTAATACCTTTACCACAACTAAACTCTTAGTCAAAACCTTTACTAGTGATGTCTTAGAATGGTACAGCCAATTACCCCAACATTATATTTTTCTACTTGAATATTTGGTCAATCCTTTAGTTAAAGAGTTTCAACACAATGATCTTCCTAAAAATTGTCTTAGCCACTTCATCAATGTTAAGAAATTTCTCACTAAATCAGCTCATGACTTTATCAAATGATGGAAATAATTGGCCCACAAATGTGACCATAACATGACTGATGATAACTTTTTCAAACTCTTTATCATTATCTTGACTCCTTATCTTCAATATAAGGTTCAAAATTTTGCTCCCCAAACACTTAATGAAGATCTTGACCAAGATAAATGTTAAGACATTCTTATGAAGCAATTCAAACCTAATCCTAAAATTTTAAAAGGATATTTTCAAACATCCACTAATGTTATCACTAATAATACTCCACAAACCAAACTAGGAGTTGCCAAAACTAACATCCCTTCATCTTCTCATGCACCACTTTTTATGGATCAAATGTAACAAATATTACCACCCTCTTAAACTTTTACCTGTCCTAACAATCCTCCTACGTGGTATGACCCTAATCAATTTCATTTGTTCTATGCCAACATTAGTCATTCCCATGAATCTTGTAAAGGGATAGCTAAATTTTATATCTCATATATGCTTGGTGATTCATTTAATCATGATGCCATGATCAAACTTCATCATCAAGATTACACTACGGATTCTCAAATATGAGATGATTTTAAAGTGTCTACCTAAAATAACCAAGAATATTCATCAAACAATCAAAAAAATACCAAGGATATTTATGAAATTGATGCTGATTATGACCAATATTATAACAATTATCAATATTTTAACACTACTAAGGTCAATTATCATTGCAAGCCAACTCACAAAGATCCTATTACCAATCCTAATAAACTAATTTGAGAAGAAAAAATTGTCAAAGATACTACCACCACTAATATATCTTTGAAATCCCATGAGGAACCACTTCCTCCTTCCAAACCTCCAACCACATCCATTCCTTCAAAATCTACTTTACCTTCTAAACCTCATGTTTGTTCATTTAAATCTCATTGGAACTTTCTTGAAGAACTCAACTCTATGCCTTATAAGATTCCACTTATGGATTTGGTTCCTACTTCACCCTATATTCACAAGTTCCTTATGTAAAAACTACAAGAAATTAAAGATCCATATTATATAGATCAATAACCACCTTCTATTGAATCTCAACCTACCAATGTTAATGCCATTGAAACTATGTGTCCTTCCAATCCTTCCATTGAATTTATTGAAGAGGACATGATCAATGATGAAATTCTTTTGTGTGTTGATGATATGGTACTCTTTATTAAAATATCCATTAATACTACCCTAATTTATAAAGTTCTAATTGATTAAGGATTTTTTATTAATGTGACATCTTTATGGATTATTTAACAACTTGATTATAACAAGGATCATCTCAAGCAAACCCATCTTAATTATCATGGTTTAAAAAAAATCCACTTGGTTTTATTTCGATTCCATTAACCATCAAACCTAAGACTATTCAAATCAGGATTATGGTCCTTGACTTATCATTATCTTATAATATACTCCTTGGTCACCCTTGGACTCATAAAATGAGGGCCATTGCTTCTTCTGATAGCCAATGCATTAAATTTTTACATAATGGGAAATGATACAAGCATGAAGTTGATCCCAAATAGTGGAGTATTCAACTTCCTAATCCCAAATCTTAGTGTCACATTCCTACCATTCCTAAAATCAATATCACTCCTTTACCTGAGTTCATCAACATGAATCTGGATTTACAAGTCACTCTTGTAGATTTTGATGATGATGAACCTAATGATTTATAAAATCCTTGAAATACTACAAAGCTACCTCCATATATTTCATAGTGACTTCTTCCTTCTTTATTACCCAAGGACCATACTATTCCTTTTATTGATGATATTATTGATTTCCCCCTCCATGCAATGCTCAAGAGCCTTCTTTACCTAAATATGCCTTCACTTTCAATGATTTTCGAGTGGCCAAATTATTTCAATATCCTCTCACATTTATTAATATTGGGATTTCACCTTTTGAAACTCCCCTTGACTCTCAAGCATGTACCATTTCTACAACATATGATGATAATTACATAATGACCCAATCTCAATCTCGAGACTTGGATATCCAACATTATCAAAAAACCTTAGCTCAAATTCATGCTTTTAATTGGGATATCCATACCATTTATACATATTGTGACTTAGATCCCAAGGGTCATGTGCCTCCTACCAATTCTCCTCTTATTGATACTCATTAGGGGGTAGAGCAAATTATACCTTTTAAATCTCAAAAACTTTAAACATATCTTTTACCACTTAGTCATCCAATCATTGCATTTGATCCTTATACCATCACCAAAACCAACGACAATCCAATCCCTTTTGATCTATCTACTTCTCCTACTCTTGAGATTTCACTATATGCCAAGGCAATTGATGTCTGTCAGATACATTATGAGTATGATCACCATGGTAATCAAATTATAGATCTTGAAGTAGATGTTGATTATTATGGTCCTCTTCCTACCACTCTTAGTGATGAATCTATTATTGAACTACTTCATGCTTGATAACCTGAACTTCCTTGAAAACATCATAAACATGGGAATTTTAAAACCAAAACCCCTTTTTTCAACTTTATTTCTATAATTGATCCTAAATCTAATACAATTTATTATTTACCTAATGCACCATACCATTTCCATGATGACAATGTTATGCTTATTAAATAAACCACTTTCATTGAGAATTTTAATCCATATTATCCTCGACTAATTACATTATCTTGTGAACTCTCACCTACTAAACATGATAATTTTAGATTTTTCTTTGATAAGTATCATGAAGTTTTTTCTAGTCCTATGAGGACATGCCTAGTATTGACCCTAGTATTATGCTGCATAACATTATTACCTATCTTGATGTCAAGCCTATTTTTTGAAATCCAATTAAATTTACACCCAAGGTTTCCACATTATGTCATAAATAAATCATCAAATTACTTGATGCTAGATTTATCAAACTAGTGGACTATTTTAAATGGGTTTCTAACATAGTGCCCATTCAAAAAAAGGTCACTATGGTCATTTGCATTTGTACTAATTTCTACAATCTTTACCTTGCTTTCCCAAAGGATAAATTCCTTTTACCTTCAATATATTCCATCATTGATTCCATAGGTGGTTAAGAAATGTTATCTCTTATGGATGGCTTCTCAAGTTATAATCAGATTCACATTGCCCCCAAGGACCAACATAAGAAAACTTTCACCATGGAATGGGGCACCTATTGTTGTGTAAAAATGCACTTTAGCATAAAAAATGTTGGGTCCATTTACCAATAATTAATGACTCACATCTTTCATTATTTTATCCACAAAATTATTGAAATCTATGTGGATGACCTCATTGATAAATCCAAAAAATTTAAAAGTCATCTATGATATCTTGCTATCATCTTTGATCATCTTTGTTCATCTTCCTAAATATCAAGGTAGACTCAATCCTTATAAATGTGTCTTTTGTGTCACATATAAAAAAATTAGGATTCCTAATCTCTTTCAATGGCATCGATGTTGATACTGCTAAGATTAGTTTTATTGTCAACATGCCCATTCCTCATTCCGTTATTGACATTAATATATACTTAGGAAAATTTGGGGCAATTAAGTAATTTGAAACTAAAATGGATTTTCATAACCACCCCATCAATTCTCTTCTCAAGAAGGGTAATTCCTTAGAATGGACAAACCCTTGTCAAAAAGCCTTTGATAACATGAAAGAGTCATTGCTTTACCCACCCATACTTCATCCTCCTACCAATGATTGACCATTAATTACATATAATTCTTCCACACTTATATCAATTAGGGAAATGCTTTCCCAACAAGATGATACTACAAGAGAGTATGCCATTAATTACATTAGTTAAGGTCTCATCAATTATGAAACATGTTATACCAAAGTCAAACATGATTGCCTCACTATCTATTTCACAATTGAAAAGCTTCACCACTACATTGTTTATTAGAATACTTATGTCATCATTAATTATAATCCCCTTAATCACTTCTCCAAATCCTTTCTTCCTAGACTAGGGTTTTTTTAGTGTCAAATCTTCATTAATCTATGAATATTCCATTTTTTAGAGTTAACATTTGGTGATTTTTATTGAGTGGCCAATAGAGCAAGATCACCTAATTTTTTTGCATTCAAGTTAATTTTGAGGATAGGTTCACCTACATTTGAATATAAATTTCCTCATAAAAATGTAATTTGTCAGTACCTCAAAATCCAATCTAGAGGAATTCACTACATACCATTGGGTGACTTTAGTAATTTTTTTGGTGGTTTGTATTTTAGGTCCAAGAATCAATATTTTTAAATAAGGTATGCAATGATTTTTTTCTAATATAATTTTTTAGTATTTTTTAACTATAATTTCATTTACTAGTCTTTAAGTGCCATCATGACAACTAAACATAAGGCCACCCAATGGTAGCATTTGGGCACCTGACGACATCTTACGAGTGTTATATCTTGATGATAGCCTATGGATGCTTGACTATAGCCTTCTAGTGTATGAAAATAGCCTTCAAGTGCCTAAAAATAGCCTAAGAGTATGTGTGCCTAATGGTAGCCTATAGGCATTTGATTATAACCTATAAGTGTCTAATTATAACCTACTAGCATTTGATGATAGACTATAGGTAGATGCTAGAAGAATATAGGTAGATGTCAATAGGATGTAGGTGGATGCTAGTAGGATATGGGTAAACACTATAAGTATATGGGTAGATGCCAGTAGTCTATGGGTGGACATTGATAATCTAGGATTGGATGCCAATAATCTATAGTCAGACACTTGTAAGAAGCAGTCAAGCATTTATAAGCTACCATAGGGTGTTATTTGGCTATTATCTAGCACTAGTGGGCTATAGTTTAATGCCCATAAACTACTATCAAGCTCTCACACTCTTAAGATGTCACCAAGCACCTGCAAGCTGCCATCAAATGTGCTCATGTTTGATTATTGCCTTGATTCCTTATTCATTTATCAAGCATATTTATTTGTTGTCAATCATCTTGATTTTTATGTTAATCAACTTTCATCCATGGCTTTACAGGCTTGATTATATAGATATTGTAAATGTTAATGCCTCTAGGAAATTTATAAAATAAAATAACCTATTGTCTTATTTTAGCTAGACACCAAGCATAGGTAATAAATTTTCAATTAACTAGTGTTTTTTATTTATTAGCTTGTGTTAAAGTTAAATACTAATTAAAATGTCTTAAATCATTTTGCATGTAGAACCCACTGATAACTCTTTTAAATAAATGTCTCCATAGGAAGACATACTTGAGTATGAATTTAAAATTTCAAACAAAGGTACTAACACATAGAATACCATTTTTTTAATTAGTTAAATATTATTGTAAAGCTTCAATAATAATGACAAGGTATATAATAATATTACATGTAGAACCCATTGATAAAGGTATCAAAGAATTCCCTAAATTGGTAGACAAACTTGGGAATGAAATGCCAAACATAAGTACTAAATTATAAATATTATTTGATTTAATGCTTTTTATTTATTTATTATTTAGTATTGGCATTTATTAAAAAGTAATGTCATATAAACTTTTTACATGTATAATTCAATGATAAAAGTATTGAAGACTTGTATAACACTTTTGAATATATACCTCCCCTAAAAAAGGTTAGTCAAAAAGAAATACCCACTATCCCACTAAATTCAAGGAAATAAAGATATGAAATCATAAATAATGTTGTCGATGATGAGTTCCCAACACTAAATGAGATAAAGACTCACCCAAAAAATCTTTATATGAGACTTCTATGCAACTAAAACAATCTTTAGTTACAAAAGGTACAAAAAAAACTGTGTAAAAGAAGAAAAATATGATAATTAGAAGGTCATTTCAATATGAGTGGGCATCTAAATAACCATTTATTAAACCTATAGAGCCAAAAAATAGTACTGACACAACAAAAAAATACAAATGCATAATATTTAGTTGGAAACTTGGAAAGGGCCAAAAATTTCAACTCAAGATGGACATAATTGAGAAACATTATGGCAAAATATATGAGTCAGTAAAAGACAAAGATGGAAATATCAAAAAATAGTAAAATGGAAAAATAAAAAAGAGTGCATGCATCAATGTTACACAACAGAGTATCATAATAATTATAAACATCAATGACACCTCATTGAGAAAAGAGGAACAATTAAAGTTCAATTCAGAAAGGTTGCTCAATCTAATTTTCTTGCCAAAAATATATAGTTTTCAACTTTATATCACATTCTAAAAAGAACAAGATCAATCTCTAATTTTTTAAATTAAAATATTTTTTTCAGCATATTAGATTGCACAACATTCTATATTCACATTGGTCAGATACTAGTGTTTGTGAGATGGTAAAATGCCTTGCAATGATTGAAAAGGAGGATTTGAAAGAGAAATTAAAATAAAAAAGGTTTATATCACTATCCATTGATGAAGTAATAATGGTTGACAACATACCATGGGTATGCATGTATGAGTATACATTTTATAATCATTCGAGGTAACCTCACCTTTTATCTATACATAAAATGATTGAAAATTATAATGTTGAAAACCTTTGCAAATTGGTTATTTCTAATTTGATGGATATTGTTGAGATGAGTTACCATGATATAGGTATTAAGTTGGTGTTGATGGTATATTAGTAATGTATGGAAATTAAATAGGCTTATGTGTTCACCTTCAAACATCATTTTCCCCATATATGACTCCAATCCATTGCATGGCACATAGAATGAATCTTGATTACAAAATTGTAAACACATTCAAAAATGTTATAAAAGTGGAGGAGCTTATCCATGATTTACACACGTACATGTCATGTAGTCCACAAGGATTTTTAGAGTTACAAAAATTTGTAATTGGAGTGATTAACGGAAAAAAAACTATTAAAAGATATAGATACTAGATGGATTTCAATGTATGATCTTACATGCAGTATATTTGAATAATATCAATCATTGGTTTTTTGTTTAAGTATAGGATAGAGGTTGACAAGGCAAAATATGTATTGAACCACTTGATAGATTTTGAAATTTTTCTAATATTATGTGTTATTCTACCCATGTTTAAGGAAATGTATTGTTTGACAAAACATGCACAAGAAAGATCAATATATATTGTTGAATTCATATGATTAAAGAAATAGGGTTGTCTATCAATTGATATATTATACTACTCAAATGAAAGTTTTAAGGGACCTATATTTGAGAGTTGGGAGAATTTAACCAATATAAATATCCTCAAAACTATTTTAAATTCAATATTCATGATCTTATTTGTATTTTTGTTAATGGAAAGGAGATATCATTACACACTCTCTAAAGACAAACTAATGTAGTTGGATGAAAATTTGAAGAAGTACCTATAACAAGGGTTATATATGATAATGTCATATGTGAAACATGAATGAAATTGAGAGACATTTCCAAAAAATTATCTACTAAAATTTGAGATCATTTTCAAAGCGATGAGTTGCTTGAAGCCATGGGGGTGGTGAATCCTACATTTTGGAATAGTGCAAATGGTGAAGAAAGAACAAGTAATTTATTTATCAAATACATGTGTACTCTCATCAAACATTTCAATAGGTCTATGGAAATTAATGGAGAGGGATTTAAGGGTATTTTTTAAAATAATTTACTAAAAAAATAGTCAATCTTTTTTGGAATTACAATGGTTGAACAATATCGATTGTTAACTAAACTAACAAAAAAATGTTCTATTACAAGGCTATAGAAGAAATTGTATCATAGTAGTGTTCTGTAGGAAGAAACCAACAAATATTTTTGATTATATAAATTTTTACAAATAATTATTTTGGGTTTTGTTGAATATGAAAGGGTATTTAGTGCATTATCTTTTGTTAAATCAAGGCTTCAGAATAGATTGGATAAAAATCTTGAGATATGTTTAAGGTTGTATGTGTATAGACATAATATTTTTAAACTTTTATTATTAATGAAACTTCATATCTTGTAGGAACTTCTCAAGTCTTAATCTCTTTGAGTGCATACCTTAACGGGTGCACCAAGAAAGGGGTGGGTAGACCATCGATGCTTTGTAATATTGTTGTTCCTTTTGCCACTTGCTATCTACACACTAGCTCCCTAAAACCATGAACCCTAGGCTTTTTATTCTATTTCCTATCCATTCCAATCATTATCATGATTCATTCCTTCATTTCTTACCTTATTACCCTTTTTACCTATTCAATACACTAGGTCGATCTGGTCGACCTAGTGTATTTTAGGGACACTTTAGCTATTTTGACTTGTTTGCATCCCATTCGACCTAGCACAAACTTTAGGAATTACCTTGAAAATGTATTAGTTCAACCCAATCAACCTAATATAGATGACATGTTCAAATTTTTTTAGGCAAGATAATACTATATATACAAGGTCATTTCCCACCATTTATAATAATATAAGAATTAAGCAAAGAAGTGTGAACAAACATATGCTTATTGACCATTCTACTTGAGGAATAAAGCTTTAGGGTCTATACTTTATTTAGAGCTCTAATCTTGTCTTGTGGATAAGTCTTTTGGATGCTTAGGTAATTCATGTAGCCTAGAGCTGATTTATATTGGTTATCCTTACAATCCATAACAATCTGTTGTGAAACACCTTGGCTAAGGGAGAGGTTGAGACTTGGCGGGTTCATCTTCAAAGGTAAGTATTCTTAACTTTTTTTATCCTTTGTAAGAGTAGATAGATAATGAGTTATTTATTCTCCTCTTCTATGTATTAATATTCTATATACATTGACATGAGTATATGTCTCCTATGCATGTTTAGTTTAGTTGTTGTTTATTTGCTTTATTCTAACCCCTACTTTGTGCCACAAGCTTTGGTGCACACTACATTAGTTTACTTTTCTTGTTATTAGAATAGTTTACTTTATTCTTTATTAGAATAAGTGAATATCAAATCATAGGGATATTTTAGGGTTGTATAATTATGCTATACTATAAGCTTTAGAACCTTCTTAACATGATTTATTGTGACAAGTGATCCCATAATTAGGTCCATTAGATCCTTATGATCATCATGCTCTCACTTAACAAGTGCATACCGAATCAAAAGTATAGGTGTGCTCTATCTTATCTGATCTAGGATTAATTCATTATGCATCATGAAATTTTGATTGCATACATTCTGGTGAACTGAATGTGAATCTAACCCTTGTTGGATTTTTTCACTTTTATTTCATTATTTTATCATCATTTCTATCATTTATTTTGACATACTAGTTTGATTTTGTTGACCCAATTTTATTTTTATTTATGAATAGGAACAGACAATTAGATCGATTAGCTCAACCTAATATAGGTTTTCAAAACTTTTCAAGATACCAATTTAGCCTACTAGGTCCACCCAGTCAACTTGGTATATTTACAATCACTTTGTAGTAATTTTTATATGGCTTGATTAATTAGCTTGACCTAGTATAGATTCTAGTTTCTAGACTTTCAAATCATCCTACTAGGTCGACCAACTTGAGCTAGTACATTTCTAGACTTCTATCCCAACCAGCTAGGTCAACCAGGGCAACTTAGTGCATTTTTAACACTTTTTCAATAGATTTTTGTATTTCTTAGTCGACCAACTCAACCTAGTTTTTAGGTTTTGAGATCAATAATTTATATCTCTGAACCATCAAGGTGAGTTTATATTCTTATATATCTCTATATTTCTATACTTTATTTTCAATTTAATAGCCTTCAAAACTACCTCTACATAGCCAACTAGATTGACCTCATTGACCTCATTCTATGTCTTATTTACTATCTAAAATAACTAGATCAACTTGGTTGACCTAGTAGATTTTCCAAACCCTATTTTCAATAGTGCAAGCTCAACACTCTCAACCTAGTTATGTTTGTTGTACATATAGTGTTTTCATTATACCTTGTTGAAAAGTTGGAATTCACCTTATATGTTAATCACATTTTTCATTTTAGTTGTTTTCATGCTTAGAATAGTTCACATAGTCTAATTATGAGGTTATTAATTAACCACTTAGTTGTACTATTTTTATTTTATGTACACATAGCTAAATCACTTAACATCAAAAAAACATTTTAACATTTGACTACCCAGGCCAACTTACTTGGATTTTATCACCAAAGGGGAAGTTGACTTGATACTCTAGTCAAGTATAAAGTTTGGTTGATGGTATATTTTAGTTAAGCACCCAACACTCTTATCACTTCAATATGTGAATTGAGAGGGTAGGCCCCAATACCAAGCCTATATCATTTCCACTATAATCCCTTTCAATCTAAACTCACTTGAAACCATCCATAAATTGCTAATTTAGTACCCATTTTACATCTAACTTTATATCATTTAAAATAATTATTAATAATATAACATTCTAGGTTGACCAATTAGCTAGCTTTACTTTCCTAGTTGTTTTCTTGTTCTTTTCTCAATTATGTGTGCAAGAACTTTCACTAGCTCATATTGGTGCAAGATTTTTGATTTGGGTGCCTTAATTGGATTGAATAACATCAATTCAATTGATTTTTTCCTTGAATTAGCATTTAATTTCTTTGATTAACTACAAATTATCTAACTTTATTTTCACAAATTGATTATCATCTCTTTCTTTTTCTTTTTTACTATGCTAGGTCAATCAGGTCAACCTAGTATATTTTCTAGCCCATGTACACTACACGAGGTCAACCTGGTCAACCTAGTACTATTTTCAAACTTTTTTCCCTTTTTAACTAGTCTTTGTTCTCTATATTGGGTCAATCCTATGGACCTAGTTTAGTTTCACAAACCCAAATTTTGCACTAGGTCAACTAGGTTGACCTAGTTCAGTTATAATCACTTTTTAATTCCTTGTTTAGCTCATCTTGCCTTTCTTCCTTTCATAAAATACTATCCATTTGGTGATAACACTAAAAATCAATCAACAAATATGATATAATTCACCAATCCTAATAGGGTCTCCCATAGACAAACTAAGGTTCTTTTTGAGAATACTAGTAATGTCCATATTGCAACCTGTACAAAAAACTATGGGAATCCTCATAATACCTATTTGTATCATAACCCTTTCTTATAATAAAATAAATATCAATCATAATATACTCTTTAAATGCTTTTATTTAGCATG
Source organism: Torreya grandis (assembly GCA_037957365.1). Classification (NCBI taxonomy): domain Eukaryota; kingdom Viridiplantae; phylum Streptophyta; class Pinopsida; order Cupressales; family Taxaceae; genus Torreya; species Torreya grandis. The sequence continues at coordinate 1,017,395 of JARHVA010005854.1, forward strand.
GAATTCTCTGAACATAGATGGAAAGACCCTTCTACCATCTATAACCTCATGATTAGCCATCAATTTGAAGAACCTCATTCTACTACTTCCACTTTCTCAACTAGATTTGGGGGTACTAATTTCTTTTCTTCTCAACCTTTCCATTCAATATTGACTCCTTCTTATGCTATGACATCTTATCCTTTAGCTTCTTATACCTCCATGCCTAATATCTCGACTAATATGGTTGGTTTGACATCTAGTGGACCTCTCATAAGATCCACTATCCTTAATCCATCCATTAATTAATTATTTACTACCTAAGGAAATCATGCTTCTAGTGCTTCTTCATCTCAACCATTTACTATTCCATCTTTTAATTCACAAGAAAATTTTACCACTAGTGCTTCAAATTCTAATATCTCTTCTCAAAATCATGTCAACACTAATATTCTTAAGGTAATCTCATTCCTTAACCTCCATTATTCAACAAAGTTATCAAACATTTAAAAAATTAACCTCTTACTACTCAAATTACTAACATTGATATCATAGGTATAACACCTACCATCTCTTATAATGAATCAACTAATCCTACGCTTCGTCTTAGAACATTTGGAAATATTTATAAGGATTGGGTCAAATCAAACACCTTTGTTTCTACCAAAATCCTTGCCAAAACCCTCATAGGTGATGCCTTGGATTGGTATAATCAACTTATATCTCATTCCATAGTTTGGAGGATTTAGTGAATGCTTTAGTACAAGAATTCCAAACTAGTGATCTTCCTAAAAACACTTTGGACCACTTCATTAATTGTAAACAAAATGAAAATGAAACCACTCAAGCCTTTGTTAAGCTATGGAATAATTTTTTAAACAAGTGTGAAAATAACATGGAAGATGACAATCTCTTTCATCTCTTTACAAATTTTTTATTTGCTAAATTACAATATTGAGTCTGTACCCTTTCTCCATGTACCTTAGAAAAGGCCATTGACCAAGCCAAAAGACAAGATTTACTCATGCATCAATTTGAGCCACCCTAACCTTCCGTAGGTCCTCATCATTTACTTAAAAACAAAAACAAAAATATTATTAATGATGGTGTTACCTATTCATAGGATACCATTCACAATGTTCAAGTTATCATTCCTACCCCTTCTTTAGAACTAGATCCTTCTCAATAATAGACTAATATTCATTTCTCTTCACCAAACATAATTAATGTCCATAAGCCTCTTTCCTTATCTAAATTTATTAATCATCTACTTAGGCCTCTCCCTTGAGAGATTGACCCTAATCATCCTATGGAAACCTGGTATGATCATAGCAAGTTTTGTTGGTTTCATGCTAGTTGGTGTCACTCTCATGAGACCTCTAGACAACTTCATAATTTAGCCATGGATTTTATTCTTGGTCCTAATTTTGATCATGATTTTATTACTCACGAGCATCAATAATATTATTAAGTTGCTTTCAAGGACAACAAAACTCATGATAAAATTGAAGCCTTAAATCAAGCAAATTCTCATTTAGTTATTTACAAAGATACTTTCCCTAATCATCAACCTATTCAAGAAAACCAAGACAAGCACACCTATTTCACCAATAATGTATAAAGTATTGTTTAACCCACTTATAAATAAAATGTGGTTATCATAAATAATATGTAAAGGGTGGTGGCTTTCATCAATTCCTAACCTATCTACATCTCACCTCCTTCTAAGACATTTTGTGTTATCCAAGATTCTTCTCTAACTCATTTGAATAATTTGGATCAAGAAGATCTTATAACCTTTCATGATGATCCAATTTATGATTCTCCCTTGGATAACACATCTCATTCTATTTCTACTATTCTTCCATTATCTTCTAATAACAATGATAATTAATATTCCAATGATAATTAACCTTATATTAACATTCTACTTCTCAAGATCAATCTAAACCAACTACTTCTTTATCACCAAATTAATTACAACCCTATTCTAAACCTTCTCATTTTTATCAACAAAAATTCAAATTCTCTTTAGTTCCTCCTTCCAAATACCTCCTTAACCATTATTCACCTATATTTAACAATCTTCTCATGGGTTATGATGAGTGGGATCCCATTACATAACTCACTATTCTCCCATTTCAAATTCCATTTCCCAAGCTTATGAGGACATCTCCCCATCATCATAATTATCTTATGCAACTATTATTTGAGATGAATTTCCCTCATCCTCCCTTAGTAGGATGGGAGGTAGCCTTATCTGGTTCTAAGGATAGTATATTACAACAATGTGAATAGATGTCCATCAATGTTGATGAAACTATTGACACTTCTCTTTATTTAAAATTTCCCATTGCATCTATGATTCTTGATGAGATTCTACTTCATCCAGATGATCCTCCTTTATTTATTATTGTCCAAAGAGGTGATATCTAAGTCAAATGAGCATTTATTGATGAAGGTTTTGGCACTTATGTTGCTTCTCTTGATTTCATTAAAATCTTTAGATATTTAGAATGCAATCTTAAGTTTACATGTAACACCTACCAAAGATATGATAGAAGGAAAATGCCTCCTCTTGGGTGTGTGTGGGTTCCCATTACTATCCTACCTATTACCATTCATGTAAAGGTGATAATCTTTAATTTCCCTCTTTCTTATAACATCTTGCTTGGTAGGTCATGGATTCATCATATGCATTCTATCACTTCTTCCACTTGCCAATGTGTTAAATTCCCTTATAATGGAGTCATTTATAAGATTCAAGGAGATAATAACCCTTGGAATTTTGAGAAATTATAAGATCATGGTTTTTTTAAGATTCCTACTCTGAAGCCATTACCTAGTATTCCATTCTATGAATCATAACTTTTTAACTTTCCTATCAACTCAACCATAGGTTACAATGGGCATCTTAAGCTCATTGGTAACATTCCTCCTAACCTTTTAGACTCTAATGATGATGATCCCAATGATATTATCTTAAATATCAAAACTTTTGATCTCATGCCTTATCTCATCTCATAAATTTTGGCCTCATTGCAACCTCGTTCTCACAAACCAGCTTATGATGACATTCCCATAGCCTTATCTAAGACTAGGCATTCTATTCACCATGCTTCTTCTGATGACAAAGTTATTCTAAATTGTTTCATTTATCTTCATATGCTAGATTAGGATGATGGCTATTATTTATATGATCCTTTATTTGGTAACCTTGTCCAAGCCTATGATGCCAATATTGTGCATTATCATTATTCTTTATTTGAGTCTTTTCATGAATCTTCTCATGTTTCAATATTTATAGTTCTTGATTCTTCCATTTCTCCTCTTTATCACAAAGTAGAGATGGCACTAACACCTCAAATTTATGAGGAGCCTTGTAGTAATATGCTCATGGATCATGCTATGATTTGACCTTACCCTTTTTTAGGTTCCCTAACTCCTATCATTAGTTCAATCTTGAGGTTAGTGAAAGCCTCCTTAGACCTTATATTTATCTTTCTCCTCTCATAGTGGAATCTATGTCAGAACAAGTTATTATTGCTTCTTCTATTATTAATGATCCTACTTTTACTTCTATTTCTATTCATCCTACTTCCATTTCTTCTCCCTCACAACCTTCTCTTGGTGATATCTTGTTTCCTTTGCCCAAGATAGATCCTTTACCCACCAAATGGGCTAATGATCTATATTCATCTTCATCCATGCCTATTACACCTTCTTCCATGAGTGTTTTTCCTAAGAATACTCACAAGCATATATGTTGCTTCCATGGGATAGATAATCACTCTTCTACCCATTATTGTAAATTATGAAAATATATTGATACCTTTCATCCTTCTTCCCCATCAATATAAACTACCATACCTCCTCCAAATATTCTTCCTAAACATATACTTAAGTATGGTGAGATGTATTTTCTATGGAACCAATGCGACACACATCACACTTATCATTGTTGTATCCTTCAGCAACATCTTAAAGATCATCTTATAGTTATTCTTGGACCTTATATCATTCCTCCCATGGGTCATTCTTTCAATAAGGATCCTCCTTCTCCCATAGATACACCTCTTGTGGTCCATTCACTACCTTTTACACCTCCACCTATGGTTCCTTCTCCACACATAGACCCTTCTTCACCCATGGATTCTTGTCTGCCAGTGATTTTAGAATTTCCTATAGATCGCATTCCCACACATTCTCCCAACCATCTTCACCCAATTCCCCTACTTAACATGATCCAATGAGTATTCCTACTTTTTTAGTTGAGGAGATTAGAAAAGAAGTATTTGCCTAGTATTCAACATAAATTGATGAGACATTAGTAGCAGTTCGTATCCAGCTTCATAGAGATATATCCAATGTCTTGGATAATGTGTGTGGATAGATTTACCAACATTTATGAGCACATGCATGGTGATTTCTCATTTAAAATTGGATTATACATGTGCTTCAATCTTATTTTTACCTATTTTTTATCATATCATTTGACATTATGTCAAATTATTTCTTATCTTATATCATGTTGTCCTTTTTTTTGTATTGTGGTTAGTTTTGATTATTTATATTTCACATATACTTGTCTTTTCCTTATCATTTCTATTTTTTTCTTTATCATTGTTTTCTTTTAATTTAAGATTTTTTCTCAAAACTCTTCCCTTGTATCTTCATGATTGTTTGACCTTTAATCTTTATTTTTGATAGATAGTTGTCATGGTGACTTGGTCATATCTACCCTATCCCTTTTTGGTTATTATCTCCTTTTACCATGTGATCAGTTAGAAAACAATCTTTCTCATTATTATTTCCTTTAAATGGTCCTCCTTTGGATCTCCTTTTTCCTTCTTCTTTCTTAAAACTAAGTATATACATGGTTGAGACTTGAGATAACATACTTGTTAATTATCAAACCTAAGTGTCCTAGTCAGTATTTTTTCTTAGGTTACTTAGCTTCCTTTAACCTTAGCCTACATCTCATTCATGTGTATCACTATCTCTCTCATGTTTCGTTTTCCAAATCCATATGGAGGAGGAATCTTAAAAATCCGTCCAAATTTAGCTAAAATCCAAATATTTTAAATAAAAATCAATGATATCAAAAAGGAAAAAATATTCTCAAAAGTCAAATCACATTACAAGATGTGATTCAAAGCACATCTCTTTCTTCTAGTCGAAGATCAAACTCCACATTTGGCCTCACAATAGAGCCAAGGTGATTTGGGGTGTGATAGGCTAGTAGATTAGAAGAGGAGAATAATAATTTAAAAAAATCTCTTAGTGCTACCTACTTTCTCATGCCAGTACCCGATTTTCATAATAGACTGATAGCTCTATAAGGGGTCCTGAGGAGCAAGGAAAACATTGTGGGGAGGTAGGTCCATTTTAATGTTATTTATACCAATCTACCTTTATGAGTTGATCTTATTATCACACTTATCTACCTATAAAGATTTTTTTCTATAGGGAATAGGTTTCCTTTATACATAGATGACCACTAGTCACTTAGTGTCTTCTCATGTCCTTAGTATACCTCTTACCTCCTAATGTCTTCTCATAATATGCCTAAGTATTTTCTTTTAACATTCCCTTTTTTATTACCTTTCCTCATATTTCCTCTTGGGAAATATTGTTTAGATTTCTAATCACTCCCCATGGGATTTCATTTGTGAGTTGCTTTGTAAGATTACGGATAGGACCTGACATTCCTCATAAATTACCACCTTTTATATCTTATTACCCACATCCTTGATTTACCAGTCCTAATCCTTATAATTACCAATGTTATTTTGGTACCCCTTAGGATTTCTTTTGTGATTTGTAGTGTAAGACCATGGATAGGACCTAGCCCTCCTTACCAAATAACAAAACAAAAAAATTTCCAATAAATAAGTCACTATCCAAATTACATGTGTCAAGTAAGAGATAAGATTCGATTGATTATGAGGTTACACATCATTTGACATACTTCCCATATTTATATTTAGTATCTTATATGCTTACTTCATTTTTATTCTGACTTTTATTTTCTTATTTATTGAGTGCATGTAAGATTACAACCATTTCTTGAATTTATCATACTTTCTAGCTTGAATTAGTATGATAAATTCAAGATCAATTTTTTTCAGATTTTGTTTCTCTTTTATACTTCCCATCATGATATAGTATAGTTGATTGACTTAATTTTGATTTTTTTTTATTACCATTCATTCCCTTTCCATCCCTTCCATTTTATTACTTTATCTTTCATACTTCATAACGTGATATTTAGTATGATTTTACTTGTTTTAATTTGGTGCCAAAATCTTTCACATTGATTTCAAAACAAATCCCCCTTTTACCATCTTTTTTTCCATTCTCTTAGTTCTTTATACTTAGTCATTTTTCATGTTATTACACATTTCCTAGCTTGAACTAGTGTGTAGTGTATTTTTGATTGATTATATTTTTCCAAGTCTTTTTGCCTATTTATTTTTAAAACCATGCATGTTTTATCATTAATGCTAAAAAATAAACCACATCACATATATTTCCTATATAATATACAACAAATTTAAATACATGTGCTAGAAAGAGATATATCCAAAACATTCATACACAACCAACATAATGAACAAAAACAACCATTATAAAGATAAGATACACAACCAACACCAATAATCCAAAATGATATATCATGTATATATACCATGAGTTTGTTACAACATATACAACCATATATAAACCCTCAACACTAAGGCTAAGCTCCATCATGTCTACCTTGTGGCCTAGCCATGTTGCTCACTGAGGCCTTGGTCTGACTCTTCTAAATAGTAAAGTATAATAAGGCACTCCAAGATCTCAATCCCTCTACCTATCCCTATAGATGTGCTATCTACATTTATGTATATACCAACTTGGTTTGGGTGACTACATATGCTTACAACAGTTGGGTATACATTGTCATATATGCCTACACCATCTATGTCACTGTATCTTGATGTATAGCTCTATCATCAGTGAGAGCTTTCCAAGCCTACCTCTCCCCTACACCCATATTTGTTGGTGGTTATACCCTCTCTCTACATCTATATATACCTCATGGCCTCCCTTACTTGTTTGAACCAACTCACCTAAGCTGGGGTAGATAGTACACTCAGATCCTCTAGTGTCATGGGATCATATGGTTGTAGAGTCTCATCTAAGATGTCATAGAGTGATCCCCTAACTAGAGACCCACATCTCTCCTCCTCATCATTAGGTACACTTGAAACATCACATGATATGGATATTAGATCACTATCATATCTCATAATATTTATCTATCTACCAAATAAAAACTTAAGAAATAAATTAATCATACTTTTTCTTACCTACCTATGTCTTAACTCCTATGGTCTCACCACCTGTGTGACCACCTAGAATAGTCTCCCCATCTATGTGGCTTCCTATTACATCCTCTATCATTCACCTCCTTAACTCAAACCTAGCTATCATGGCTCACATCTATCTTAGCCTCCATGTCAGTGGCCTCTTTATCCTCTCCACTAGCTCCTCTACTAAGTCACCAAGGATGATGATGGTCTCTACTCCCTCCTCCTACCTCAGTCACTATCATGTCGTCAATGACCATAGCTCATCTCTTTATGGATCTAGTGGTAGCACATTTGGTATTTTTTCCCTTACCTCCACCTCTTCTTACTCTACCCCTCATTTTACCTAACTAGTCCATGGTCAGTCCTAGTGTGGCCTTAATGTCAATCTCACTATTAGTGGTTTGAGCCCCCTCTTCCCTCATGTTTCTCTCACATGTTGAGTCCACTACTCAAACATGAGTATCAATGTCATTAGATGAGGTAGACCCATTTTCCCTAGCACCTATGACACCAGATGTGGCTCTCTCCACCATGTATAGTGCCCTATCACCTCTCTCCTCTCTAACACTAGTCCAACTATGTGCTAACTCTCCTAAGTAGTCATTATCTACTCATATGGTCACCATATTATGTTAGTACATCTCACCATCTATAGTTCTAGCACATGGGCCATGATCGATGCTACTTGGTCCTCCCTCCATCTCCTCACCCAAGGTGACCTATTATCAACCACATGGGGTAACCCAGCCAATTGATACATAGGAAATTTCTAATATATCCATGTTATTAGTAGTATAATTGATCCTATGGTCTTATGTCCTCTACCCCATATCTTAAATAGATCATGAATAAGCTAGATCTAGATGATAGAGCCTAGATCATATAGCACTCCCTCCTCCAACATCATCCTACTTAAGGATATCATGTATAGTGGTACCTTTCCATCCAACATTGTGATAGAGCACTCATTGTGTCACAAGGCCTATCACTACCTTCTAGAGATATAGAATATATGATATATATGCATGGTCCATACTCAATCTCCACCCTAGCAGTATCATCTCTGAGCATGTAGCCCACATGACTAAGGCACCCCTTTCTTCTATGTTATCTAATATCCCTATAGTCACTGGTACTCCTACTATGGGAATTCTAAATATGGCATGGGCAACCTCTAGTGTGATAACCACCTCTATCACATCCCCATATATCTCCCATCTAAAAGTGTTAGTCAATCATTCCCAAAAACCAAATAACATGACCAATACCTCCACACTTAGGGGTATCTTGCACATATCTACTATACTTTTTAGACCTATGGCTACCAGTCTAGCTCTATCTCCATCTATAAACCTCTATAACAAATATGGACACCATAACACATCTAGAAATATCTAGAACCATGGTCGTCTTTGTAGTCAATAAATAATAAAGGGTGTATTAGTTCCTCCATCTCATGTATAATCATAATACAATATTTATACATTCTATCTTTAATAAAAAATAATCATACTCTATTCATTGTTATCCTATTTTGGTGCCTCTTGTCCTTATTTGGTCATTTTGGGCCATTCTAGCCCTCTTTTAGCTTTCTACATGCTTTTTTGTGCTTATTTTGGCTCCCTATTCAACCTAGTTTGACCAAAATTTCCCTATTTTTTATCTTATTTTATCCTAAATTTATTAATTTTCCTCTTATCTTCTTTTCCTTAGTGTTTAGGTTCTATTTTGGCCCTTATAGACTAACTGGACACCTTTTCACTTAGTTTCAACTGGTAGAATACACTAGGTCAACCTACACCTACTAGGTCAACCATATGGATTGTCACCCTGATTCAACCTACTAGGTCACCCTAGTTGACCTAGTAGGTTTAGTGTGTTGACCTAGTGTATTTTTTTGAAAAAAATTGTCTTTTTCTTGCTTTCTCCTTGTTTCCTTCTAACCCATTTCCCATATTCCTATATACTACCCTTAGAGCCTAATTTTGTTCATTTTTTATATGTATAAATGCTTAAAATCAAAATTTACTCAAAATTCACTTAAATCAAATCAAATTTCAAAAATTGGTTTGAGATTCTTGGTTTCATACCTGTAGTGCACCTGCTCTCGCTCTTGGGGTTCTCTCTTGCCTAGCATGTCATTCCCTCACCATCTTAGCTTGTTTTCTCTCCAGAGCTCTTTTTATCCTTTCTTACAAATCAAAATAACAAAATGATTTCTCTTTTTCCTATTTAAAACCACTTTTTCAAAATTCAAAATTCTTAATTAGTTTTCTTTAGATTCCTTATTTTATTCATATCTTTATTTCTTCTCATCCATTTTATAAACCATAAAATGCATTAGATTCATGATGGTGTAGCAATTAATTTCCATTATCATATGCCTATCTTCCAATTTTTTTTATTTTTAGCTATTTTTTGTACTAACTTCTATAGTTTTGCCTAGTGTGTTTTACATTAGATGCCTTCACTTTCTTATAGTCTTATTATTTATCTATATCACTAAGTTAAGTTAAAGGTATTTATTTTTTAATTTATTCCTTTCATTTATCTTATTTTCTTCCTACTTCACCCTACTTCACATTAGCATTATGTGTTATCATGTTTTATCCTTGAAGCACCATCTCGTGTTGCACTTATGTAACATATGATGAGATTCAACTGAGGCATATGTATACACATAATATTTTCAAACTTTTAGTGATTATTGACACTTCATATCTTGTAGGAACCTATCAAGTCTTAATCTCTATGAGTTCATGCCTTAAGGGGTGCACCTGGAAAGGGGTGGACAAACCATCAATGCTTCATACGATTCTTGTTCCTTTTTCCACTTGTTATCTACACACTAACTCCCTAAAACCATGAATCCCAAGCTTTTTCTTCTCTTTCCTATCCATTCTAATCATTATCATGCTTTATTCCTTCAATTCTTACCTTATTACCCTTTTTACTTATTTAGTACACTAGGTCAACCTAGTCGACCTAGTACAGTCGACATGTCAAAATGTTTTTTAGGAAAGATACTACTATATATACAAGGTCATTTCCCACAATTTATAATAATATAATAATTAAGTGAATAAGTGTGAATTAACATATACTTATTGACCATTCTATTTGAGGAATAAATCTTTAGGGTTTAATACTTTCTTTAGAGCTCCTATCTTATCTTGTGGAGAAGTCTTTTAGATGCTTAGGTAGGTCATGTAGCCTAGAGCTAATTTATCTTGGTTATCCTTACAAGCCACAACAATCTATTATGAAGCACCTTGGCCAAGGGAGAGGTTGAGACTCAACAAGTTCATCTTCAAAGGTAAGTATTCCTAACTTTATTTCTCCTTTGTAAGAGTAAATAGATAATGCAATAAATATTATTCTCTTTCATATATTAGGATTATGTATACATTGACATGAGTATATGTCCCCTATGCATATTTATTTTATTTTTTGTTTATTTACTTTTTTATAAGCCCCACTTTGTGCCACAATATTTAGTGTGCACTAGATTAGCTTATTTTTCTTGTCATTAGAATAATTTACTTTCTTGTTTATTAGCATAAGTGAATATGAAATCATAGGGTTATTTTAGGGTTTTTATATGATTTTGTTAGACTGTAGGCTTTGGAACCCTTCCTAGCATTATGTTCTGTGACAAGTGATCCCCTAATTGGGTTAAATGGATCCTCATATTGGTCATGCTCTCACTTAACAAGTGTATACCCAATCAAAAGTATAGGTGTGCTCTATCTTATATGATCTAGGATTAATTCATTATGCAGCATGCAATTATGATTTCATATAGTATGTTTTAGGTTGTGAAGTGGATGTGTTTCCATATTACAGATTAATTTCAATTTGGATTACTCTAAATGACAAAAGAGGTGTCATGAATACAAATATAAAATAAGATAGTGAAACTAAAAATGCTAGTGATGAAGCATGGGTTACCAAAGGGTTGTTCAAGATAACTAAGTGTTAGTTTGTAACATTACAATATATATATGAAAACTACTAAACAATATTTATGAAATGCTTAATTGATATGATCCTATATTTAGTATTCTACAATAGTATTCTTTAACATTTTTTACATTGCAGATTGTAAAAAATAGTACATGTTCAACATTATATTTTTATGATTATTTGACCTTTTGAATTAAATTTGCATTGATTAATAAAATGAAATGGTAAACAATATTTTAATAGATTTGAAGCCAAATTTACTATAACTAAACCAATTAAACATTGCAAAAAATTATTACATATCATAGCCGAATATGATTAAGGAATCCATAATTACAAAATATATTTTAAATATTATAAAACATAAGTTTATAGTATTTACAAAACATAAGCATAAAATAACTCACGTATTTGAGCGCAAACCTCAATTTCAATTAACTACACAATAGTATGGAAGAAATTACAAAACAACAATATGGAATAAATTACAAAACAACTAAAGTCTCATAATCATTATAGATCAATTTGTCCTTCCACTACTTGATACCTGGTATGGGTAATGGTTATGTTGTCTATGAGGATAGAGATCCCAGATTCTTGAAGATATTTTTATACAAAATGGATATTGGCAAGAGTTTCCCATTCTTCTATAGCAACATCTCCTGCTAAAATCAATGAGGGTCCACTTCAACTTTCTTCTTAAACAAAACATCAGGGTCCAAGCCATTTTCTCAAATTATTTTTGTCAATGTATTATTTTACTTATTTAATAAAACAAGTTTCTCCTTGAAATAAATTGTGGAAAAAATACTTTTGAATGCATTATTCAAATTCCTATCAAGGATAAAAACTTGGTTATTTAGATTTGTATATTTTGATTGAAAATAATCAAAGAACATTTAATTATTTAAATGTTTTAAAATAAATTTTAATTTAAAAAACTATAAAGAAACTTACCACATATTTTTATTTTTCTACATTTGCAAGATCTACAAGGCTTTTGTTTTTTGCCCATTTATTATAGTATACTTGGGATTATGCATTTAAGCTCTCAAGCTTATTTAAAATGATATAAAGAACAACATCATTAAATCGATTATTCACCACAACACTTCCTAAAACTGCTTGGTTGAATAAAACATCATTTTTTATTGGTTGATGTTCGACCATTACATATAATTGAATGTGTTGACTATGGTTATATAAATAGGCATTTATTTCCTAAATTAATAATTTTTATTGATGTTCCCAATTTTTCAATTCATCAAGTTTTGGAAGAATAAAATCATTAACAAAAGCTTTAGTATTTTCTACCAATAAATTAGAAACAGGAAAAAATACACTAGTCATTTATTTGGAGAATCTCTTGCATAGGATTGGCAATGTCACTTAGTGGAGAATTGGGTGTATGAGGTTATTTTGAAGGCTTCATGGGATGAGATCCATTTATCATATCATGTAGGTTGAAAACACCCATGGGCATGTCACTGTCAATGCCTAAATACTCATCATCTAAATCAATTTCATGAACTATGGTCCCTATGGCACTAGGTAGACCACCAAGAGAAGTTTGGAAACTCTAAATTTGCCACTTGAATTGTGCCATTGCTCTGAGCTAGGATAAACAAATGTTTCCCAATACAAGTATTTATAAATCCGTGTTGAGGTGGTGGAAGTGGTAGGAATTATCTTCATTGAGAAGAATGACCTGCAAATGGAAATTAAAATCACTAAAATGAGCAATTAAAAAAATCCAATATAATATTAGTATTTAGTTTTAAAAAAATAGATTTATTTAGTGCACCTTATTGCTATTATTGTTGTGGATATAATTGTTATTGTGGTTATGGCTATTTTTGTTATTGTTGCTATTGCTATTGTTATTATTGGGGAACTCTCAAAGCTCTACCAGACACCCTAGTGTTTACAATACATATTTTTTGGGTGCCACTATATATATAAAAGAGTTAAATTATTAAAATGATAAAAGAGTATTAAATCAAAGCAAAGCTAGTTTATGAACCTTTATCAATAACATGAGTGGAGGGTTATTTCAAAGGTGTAATCAAACTCCACATTAATCTTCTTCTTGTTAATTGTTTCTTGAGCACCTACAAAGTTGATTCTACATCTTCCTCCATGTTTGTTTCCATGGTGGCTTTAGGAGGTTGATGTCCCTTGGTTTTTTCATTTCATCTAGTAATTGTTTTAATTAAATTTTTCTACAAGAAAAATATATTTTTTATTTAAAACTAACTAGATCAATATTTATATAACTATTTGAAATAAATATATTACACATCTCAAATAGTCTCAAACAACAACTCAACCTAACCTCATGTGCTTCAAAGGAGAGTGTGTTAAAAAAAATTATGGGATTACGAGCAAAAAGAATAGATGATGATTTCAAATTCAAATTCACTTTATAATACAATGCAATGATATAATTACAACATGAAAACTAATTATCTTCATTATGTAGAGCAAATTTCAAATCATATTTAATTTTGTTTGAAATAAAAGTGCACTAGTCAAACAGTTGAGTGACCAGAGTACGAATGATATAAATCAGAGCCCAAAATGGAATATCAAATGGTCTAGCATAAAAAATAATTCTTTCTTAGAAAATTTCAATCATTCCCATTAGAAAATGACTTTTAACACATTAAACTCTTATCCCCCTTTTACCATGGCATTGAGGATCTATAAAAAAAGTAACAAGTTAGAACTAATAGAAGTAAAACTAGTCAAAAATGAAAAATTATAAATTTTACAATACATACCATCTAGCTATAGTGAGTAATGAGACTCCAAATAATCTTTGTCCTCATCAATTAGTAATTCCTTTGTGATGACCAAGTCCCCATCCTTGTAAGTTATACCTATCAATCTCTATATATCATTTAGATGGATTCTAAATGAGATATTCTAGGAGCCCAAGGTGATGTGAAATGTGGACAAAGTAGTATCAAATATTTGTAAGAAAAAATTTAGCAAATGAATATCTTTCTCATATTATGGTATGTATATAATATTAGTGACCTTGAAAGTCTCAACCCATTTGTATTATGTGTCTTATTGTTGCATAATCCTTTGGATTATGGTGCACGTCAAATTCTAAAAAGTGAGTTTGGAGTTTTCAATTACCTCAATGATTACACTTGCACTGACATCATAAGAGGTCTGAGAAATGGAAGTCATGGATGAAAAGAAGTTTTGGAAGTTGGGGAAAAGAGTGTAAAATTTTTAACCATGGAAAGAGAGCAATAAATGGCAAAAAGTGTAAAATGAGGTACATTTAGTAATTTTATAGCCATTTAGCACTTTTATAGCCATTTAGCTTGATATGGGTGAACATTCATATAATGTGGATGCTTACCAGAGACACCTATGGCATAGATGAATGGGATATGTCAACATAAAAAATACAAATAGGCACCCATCAACACCCGACCATTCACCTATAGGATGGGAGAGCCCAACAACACACTACCAATAAATGTCTATGCAAAGTAGCTAAACACTGGTATGGAGTAGATGAATGTTAGCATGGTTTTGATGAGCATTAATATCATGTATTTGATTATCAATGAAATACAATTGAGTGATGATATTTTTCAAATATTTTGATGATCATCAACATGGTAATAATATTTGTTTATATGGTATAGGCATCTAACTATATACTATCAGCATCTACCCACACCATGTTGGTGACCACCAAAATCACATAGGCATTTATCTAAAAAGTGTTAGAATTCACCCATATCATGCTATTGGGTGCCCACATAGGCATCCATATACATGTAACTAGTAATCACATGCATCATATCCATCTATGTATGTGCCATATTAACATGCATCTGTATTGTGCTAGTGTTCACCTGCATGGTGTTGATGTTTATCTACAAGGTATCAATATTCATTTGCATGATGTTGGTGTTCACCTACATGGTTCTAGTGTTCATATACATTTTTTTTGGGTTCATCTATATGATACAATCATTCACTTGTAAGGTCTCAACATCCATCTGCACGTTGTTGGTGTTTACCTGCATGGTGCCCTATTGTTATTGATCTGCATAATGTTAGCATTTATTTGTATGATGTTGATATTCATCTACATGGTATCAAAATTAATATATTAGTTACCATAATTTATCTACATTGTTCCATTATTCATTTTTAGACTTGTAGTGCATCAATGATTTTCTTTCCTTGACATTTATGTGTCATAAAAACTTGTCGACCCTTGTGAGATTCATCATGTGGCATCACATGATTTATTTGTGTAATAATTCCCTTCCAAATTGATTCACCACAATTTTTAATCCAATTTTCCTTGGTATTTCCATGTATTTTTTATATATCCCACTAAAATGAACCTTATCCTAGAGATAGAATTGGCAAATGGATGGTCCTCTTGATGGAATTTGATCTTTGCATCATCCCTTAAAAACTATCAAAAGGCAAGTCATAGTTGATCAAAATTTTTTATCTCATATGATAGCTACCAATCACCTTCAATATAGTATTTTAGATGATAATATCCTCTATATTGAAGGTCTTAATCAATTTATCTCTCTTAAATATTACTTTCATAACTTTACTGCTAATCTTGAAGCAAATAATCTTGATGAATCCTCTATTCCCTCTGATACTACAAAACCTAAAGTAGTTATTGAAGAGATTATTTAAATTAATGTAGACTTACATGAGGATACTTAGACCCTTCACTTTTATGGTGTTAAATACCTTTAATGAGCTAGGGCAGGTTACATTCTTACAATTCCTTTTGTCAAAATCATTCCTTTATCTTAGGCATGAGATCTGATCTTGATTTATACATTTAATACCTACATTCTTTAGGTGATTATTAGCTTATTTTCCACCAATTCAATGGTGATTACCAATGTAAAATTGAAAATCTCATTTTCTATCATCAAATTAATACTACTCTTGCTAAGGATTTCATCTTTTTCACTATTGAACCTATTCCTCGATATCAAAATTCTATTGCTTATTCTATCTTCTTTAGCTTATCTCTTTCATCCACACCAAGTTCTTTCCAATCCCACTTTTTTATACAAATAATAAAATATCCATCCTCAACTCAACCACTACATTCACTTATCTACCACATTAAAGATATTACCATTTGACAAAGTCTAGGGTACAAAGACATCATTTGATTCTTGAAACATCAAACTTATCATCCTAACCTAGGTTCTCATGAAAATGCATGCATTCATAAACAAGATTTTAGGTATTTATTTTGACGTAACATCCTTTATTATCACAATGTTGAATGTGCCTTGCTCTATTGTGTTTTACAAGATGAGGTCCCTCCTCTTCTTGAGCAAGCACATGGGGGAATTTGTGATGGCCACTATAGTGGACATGTTGTAGCCCACAAATTCCTACATGTGGGTTACTTTTAGCTTATTCTTGAAAAGGACACAATTGAATTTGAAAAAAAGTGTACTCTTTACCAATTTTATGATGATCTAATTCATTTACCCCCAGCCAAGCTTCAAAATATCAAATCTCCTTGGCCATTCTCCGTGTGGGGATTAGATCTCATCAAAAAATTACCTCGCTCCCAAAATGGACATGTTTTTTATCATCATGGCTACCAAATATTTAACCAAATGGGTTAAAGCCATGCCCATTATTAATGTCACTAGTAACACCATTTCCAAATTTATCCTTAATAAAATCATTTACCACTCTGGTGTTCCCCATATTATAATTTTAGACAACGGTGGTAATTTTAAAAACAAAGATGTTAGACAACTTTGTGCTAAATTTAAGATTAATCACAAATTTTTTACACCTTATCATTCATAATAAAATGGCCAATTTGATTCCACTAACAAGATTCTCAACAAAATCATCCAAAATATAATTCATGAAACTATCATAGATTAGACTCATCTTTATCTTGCTCTTTGGGCCTATCGAACTAGCATATGTATTGCCACTAAGGCAATGTCATTCTCTCTAGTCTATGGTTCTAAATCAGTCATTCTTTTACAAGTTGAGATTCCCTCTCTTCATATATCTCTTCATGGTATCATTTCCAATGAAGAATTACATAATTATCAATCTCATTCCCTTTATCTCCTTGATGAACACCATCTTTCTGCCTTGCAACATAATCACCAATACAAGGCTCATATTGCCAAACAACAAAACAAATGTGTTAAAATTTGCACATTTATCATTGGTGATCTTGTCTTTAAATTAGACTAAACCCTTGAAAAATAAGTAAAATACACCCAAAAATTATGGGGACCCTATTTAGTTAAATATATTCTTGGTTTAAGTACCTATCACCTTCAAACCAATAAAGGCCATGTTTTTAAAGAGCCCATCAATGCACAATTCCTCAAAAAGTAAATTGCCTAAAATTTTCCTTCTTTTCATGCTTTATATCTACATATATCTAAAAAAATTTGTAGGTTACTTACACAAATCTATCCCTCTACAATAGTTCTCTCTTTTCACAAAGCTTTAGTCCTTTCTTTTTGATCTTTTGGTTTTTGCCTTTCTCTCATGAATTGCATTGTAAACCACGGATAGGACCTAGTATTCCTCATGATGTGCCATAGTATTCTTTATTTTCATATTATTTTTACACACTTTTTGGCATCCTTTGATTTTTATTTTTTGAGTTGCATTATAAAACCATAGATAGGACCCCATCTTCCTCATAAAAGCCATCTTTTTATTATTATTTATTTTTCACATGCTTTTTGGCACCCCCATGGGTTTCTCTTTTATGAGTTATAGTGTAATACCATGGATAGGACCTAACCCTCTTAATAAAATTACCATCATATTATTCCTTTTCTACAAATCTATTTTTGATCTTTGTTCTCAACATTAGCTTTTTCTTCTTTTGATAGATGGAATTTGCAGAACAATATATGTTATCATGTTTTCCTTCATTTCCCTCATTCTTATGATAAATAATCACACTTTACTATCATTGTATCCTTTTTTCATCCTTTGTAACATTTTTTATGATTTGAATTAATTCAAATTGTAACATGTTTCATTCTTCTTGACTTCCTTTCCTTTTACTCCACATTGGATAAAACAAGGTCAAAGTCAAGATAGCACTTTTATTCGCCTAGATTTATGAGACTCTTAGATCCCATACTCTCTAAATTTTTATATCTTAGAAACCAAGTCCCAAGTATTCAAATTAAATTCATATTTAGCACCCAGGTTTGGTTTTTTAAATCCATATGAAAGAGGAATAGAAAATTCCATCAAAAGAGATAAAAGCCAAATCATTTAAAACAAAAGGAAATGATATACAAAATGTGACATAAAAAATTTAAAAATTCAAAATCACACCAAAAGATGTGATTCCAATCACATCTCCTATCTCTAATCAAAACTCGAACTCCATAATTGGCTTCATGTAAAGCTGAGGTCCATTGGGTTATGGTAGGATAGTAGATTAGAATAGGAGAACAATAGCTATATGGTGTTACCTACATGCAATTACCCAATATTTGTAGTAGAACGATAGCTCTATAATGGGTCCTAAAGAATGGGGAACATGTTATGGGAAGGTAGGTCTATTTTATTTTTCATTCATATATACTTTATGGGATGATCTATATAATTTATTTGTTGACCTAAGATTTGTGTGGCTAAGAGAAGTTATTTAGAGTCCTTAAGGTTAAATTACTCTTATTTTGATAAACCTAATTTGAGTGTCTTGACTTTGATAAAGAGTTCCTCTACCTTGGTTTTTCCTTCATTCTTCCCTCTACCCATTTCATTTTCCCCCTTGACAAGAAAATTATGATTTTGCATCTATTTTCTCTTATTCTATATTCCCTTCTTTTTCACATCTTAAAAACATGCTAGCACTACATTTTTTTTAGTTTTATCTATCCTTCGAGAGAAACAACATGTTTGAGAAATTATGGATTACTTTATTTACACCATAGAATTACATTCCTAAACTTGTTTTTATTCCTTTTACCATTTGTCATTTTTGTACTAACCTTTTGTTATAGACCCCTGAGTCCATACCTTTTTCCATTTTTGAGTGAGGTTAGCTTGTTACTTCTCATTCATCATTATTGTTTTCCCTTTTATGTAACTTTTTCCAGTGTTGAGGGAGATAAGGATTGTTACTTGTCACTCATTAATGTTATTTTACCATTTTGTTTTTATCTTTTACATTGATATTTTGATTACCATTCTTTTTGACATGTATCCTTGGTTTGATTCAGTGAGTTTGCCTTTCTTACTCAAGGTTTACTTGTTTGATTTTTTCAATCTTTATTAGCCTTGGATTTTTGGTCACTTGATTTACTCTTGTTTTTTTTTTTACTTGGTCATTTGGTCTAACATAGCACTTGTCAACCCAACTTAACAAATTTCTAAGTACATCTCACCATCATAGCACTGGTTATCTTGGATTTCCTATGTTTATTTGTTTTTGATTTTTAGTTTTATATTCTTGTATTTGTTGAAATCAATTTTTATGCCCAACATAATCAAAACTAACATAGCAGATAATCATCCCATGATAAAGGTAAGTTAAGGTATGCATCACATTTAATTCTTAGTTACTTCCCTTTTCAGTCATTTACTTTTAGATATTTTATGCTTTAAAATACTAAAAAAAAATTAGAATCAAAATTATGTGTTCTTATGTTATTTCTCAAAGCAAAATCCCCTATTGCACCTTAGTGACATGTGATGAGCTTCGAGTGGGGCATATTTATAAACATAATATTTTCAACTTTTATCAAATACTAATGCTTTAGATATTTTAGGAACTCATCAAGACTTAATCTCTATGAGTGCATATCTTAAGGGGTACACCAAGAAAGGGGTGGGTAGACCATTGGTTCTTCTTAGAATTATTATCCCTTATTTCCACTTATTTCCAATCTAACCAGCTCCTAAAACCCATTCCCTAAGATATTACTCCTCTTTTACACACTTATCTAGTCTTTTCCACTCTCCATCCCTCTTTTCCTCAACTTAAGTCCCTTTTACTGATCAGTTATGGTAGGTCGACTGGGTCAACCATGTACAATTTCAAGATATTTTCACTTAGGAACTAGTTTGGCTCTTAGCTGACCTAGCTCATAACCTAGTGAATAATTGTTTGAAATTATGAAACATCGATTGGGTTGAACCTATTAGCTAAGATTTTTGAAAGGGTTTAGGGTAAAATCCACCTATTATACAAGATCATTTCATCATTATTTAATATGCAATCAAGAGTTATTATTCAATTACACTTCTTTACAATCTACTCTTCTACCATTCTACTTGAAGAGTCTTAGCTTAAGGTTTTTAATTGGAGAATCTAGTCTTATGGATAAGTCTTGGATGATTTCATCTTTATTAGTGATCCTTACAAACCAAAACAACCTATTACAAAGCCCCATTGGCCAAGGGAAATATTGATTCTCGATGGGTTCACATTCAAGTAAGTATTCTCTAACTTTTGTCCTCTCTTTATTAGATAGACATAGAATAAGTATTGGATTCAAATAATATTACTCTTCATATCAAATGTATTAGGGTCTTACTCATACTTATCTTAATTGAAATTCTCATATACATGTTTTGATTGTTTATTAACCCTTCATATTGTGCCACAAGATTTGGTGAGCACTAGGTTAGATTTACTTTACTTGTTATTAGTATAGGTTAAAAATCAAAACTCAAGACCCCCTTAGCATTATTACATGATTATGTTGGACTGGAGGCTTTGAAACCCTCTTTATCATGGTGTATTATGGTAAGAGATACCCTAATTAGGTCTAGTGGACACCCATATCGGTAATGCTCTTGCTTAACAAATGTGTCCCCAATTGGAAGTGTATGGTATGATCTATCTTCTCTGAGATAGGATTGATTTATAGACATGATGCATTTTTTATTGAATAGAGTTCCAACACTAGATTCACTAGTCTTTGTCTTTGCCTAAAAGTTTTGTAGGCTTTCTTTAAGGGGATAGAATGAGTGATCACACTAGTTTCAAATATCTTAAGTTCATCATATGACCATACAATAACATCCTTGAACTTGGTTAAGAGAGTATAAGCCTTATTTACTTGTTCGCCTATGTAAACTAGGCTAATGTTGACATTTTATTCATCCTCAGGACCTCCCAAGTTGATGTTTTTGTATTCCTTCCCACTTAATTTGGGATACTTGGCTTTAGTATCTTTCTTATCTAGATAAAAAATCCTTTCTAAGGAAATCATACCTTTAGGGATTCAATTCTCTTTAATATGGATTACTCTTTCCTCATTGTCCTTTAAATCTTGTATAGGACTTTCATCCTTTTCATCAATGATATGAGACTCGAACACTCTAGTATTGCACAAGAAATGAATTATCAATTGGTCATCATCAAAGACATGGAAATAATTGATGTTATCAATAATTTAAGGGTGTGAAATTATCTCCATAGTAAACTCTTAAAACTTTAAAGCCTTCAGAGGCACCAAGTTCACTACTATTAAGGCTAAAGCATATGCTAATTGATTATGTTCCTTAGGCAAGGAAATAATATTGAATGAATCAAAATACTCAATTAAATCCAGAGATATAAATTTATACTTTCTTAAATAATAAATATTACATTGATATCTGATTCTAACTTGATTCATAACTAATTTAGAATCACCATAAACTAATAGTACTTTAACCTTATCTTTAATTTCAAATTAAATTCCTAAGATAAGAGTTTCATATTCTACTAAATTATTACTTCAAGAAAACTATAATCTATAAGAAGCTAGATACTATTTACCTTCAATATTTGTTAGGACAATCCCAACACCTAAACCATGTTTTTATTGTATACCATCAAAGTGCAATGTCTAAGGACCTTTGTGTCATTCTTCTTCTATCTTATTATCACCTGTAGTAATGTTAGTGGTTTCAAGAGTATAAAAACCTAAATCAAAGGACAAGTAATTTACCTTCTCACTCTTAGAATTGTATTTAGTAATCGTGTATTTCATTTTGGGTTCCATATCGATCTTGATATAATTTGGGATACCTTACCAAGGTAACCACATGTCAGAGTAATACATGGACACGTATCCATTCAAATATTTGGTCCAGTCATGGCTTAGTAATAATCCGTAGGCTTCCATTATATTGATGACCTAAATATCGATGAACTACAATACTTAAGGCTCATGAGCTAGCCACATATGGATATTGAACAATTCACTGATTACCTTCAATCTTGACTTATCTAACTGTACCACTACCTTTTCAATTTGACTAGGTTTAACCCTAATTTTTCACAAATTCTTAGAGGTATAATATTAGCTAAAGCACTAGAATTAAGCAAGAAATTATGGATATTATTATCAAAAATTATAATAGTTAACAAGAATGGGGGAACCTCATTCTTTCTTTTTTACATTACAAGATTGGCATAAGACTATTTAGCCTTACTGGAGCCAGGTTTTCATTTAAGGATTTTTTTTTAAAAAATCACATTATTCAATTATTTGTGTGAGATCATGTAATGTTATATTTGCCTTGATATTATTCATGTATTCTATTATGTTGTATCCACCCTTTCATATTATACATGGAGCTTTTATTATTGGTTGGATATCCTTATCTTTGGGGTGTGGAGGGTTATTGTCTATCCTAGCATTAGGAGGAGTATATAGTTTATTAGGTGGGGTGGAAGTTATCATATGTGGGATCTAGCCATTGATTCTCAAGTTATAATTTTTCCTTTAGTACTGTTGGAAATCATGCACCTCTTCAATGTTATCTTCAAATTCATTCGCATCTTGGTTGGTAAAGTCATAAGTCTCAACCATGAGGAATGATTTAGGTTCTCTAGAAACATCATTGGAGTTATCAAATATTTTAATGGGATTCATGTCAAATGGAGGATTTTAATGGATTTAAATACATGGTATAAATCAACATAGCCAAGTTATCCATGTATAGCTATATTGTGCACTCAACACTAGTTAGGTAAGGCCATCTCATAGCTGTTAATCTTAGGTACTTTACTCAAAGGGGGTTCACTATTGTTTATAGGCCTATTAAAAGGTATATTGTATCTTTGGAAGCTATAATTTCTATTGGAGATCTCAACAGTGTTACCCATTTACATCTTGAGATCCAAAAAATCGTTAGTGATCTTTTGGAAAGTTATTTGGATTGAATATAACTCTCCATTTGGAGGTTCTAGGATCTTATTCTAAGTGGTAGATTAGAAATTGGTGTTTTTTACAAGCACTATTACTTGATTGTTTAGGGGATGTGTCCTAGCATTTACTTGGTTGAAGAATCCAAGCTATTGGTTAGGTATGATATGACTCAAAGGAAATAATTTGAGCACCAATAATTGGTTTAATTTAGGCTAGTTTTGATTCATGTTAGGTATGACATTTAGAGGAGGAATATTTGGATCAAATTTTGGTAGGGTAAGGCAAGGTGCCTTTGTAGTTGCATTTGCTCATCAATATGAATAGCCTCAACATAAGCTAAAGGTAACATGTCAATACCCATGGATCTCATCAAGAAGATGGTTGTCATTGGGTCTAAACCATTCTTGCATATTTATAAGGCTAAATCACCTATAGGCTTATATGGTGGGGATGTCAAGGTGTACATATTTTAGAACCTAGTATTGAACATTCTTTTTGGCTCTTTTGTTCCTTTTTGGGGTGGTAAATTATTCGTATACAACTCCAAAACTAACTACCCTTCCAAATTGGGTAATAAAGGTATCATTAAACTAAACCCATCCTATGATGGAATATTTGGGTAAGTTAAAGAACCAATCATAAGTTACATCCCTAAAGGTGAAGGGAAAAAGGTGACAAACCACATCTTCATGATCACATTAATTAACCTTAAAGATGCCTTAAATCATTTCACATGTTCTTTAGTTGTCACCCTTCTAGTGGGGATAAAGAGAGGTAGGTACTTTTATGGATTCCTAGGTAGATCATGCATGGGTCTAGGGAAATTGACGGATGAGCTAGTTAACCATGCCATGATTGGATTTGGTATGAGGTGTTGTATATTTTGGTTAGATGGGGAATTTGGTTGGGTCCTAGACTTTTTATGTCTACCTCTATCTGGTCTAGCTTTCCTATGGGTTTCTAAGGATGTTAAAGGGGTCCTAGATTTAGATTGAGACCTGGTTCTAATCCTAGGCAAATCTAAGGTGTAGTGGGTACTAAAGCACAAGGATCTCTAAATATGACCTCAAAAATGCCAAATATTATAAAGACTAGTGAATCCTTGACATAAAATCTTAGATCAAGAAAATCCACCTTGATCTTTGAGGATCTAAGCTATGAAACCTCAAATTTATCAAAACTTGCACAAATATTTATAGTCATGTACATTAACATAAAAATATCAACATTAAACTAATGAATCAAATTGTATCTATGCCTTATTTAATGATCCAAGAGCGTTAGAATGTTTTGGTATAAATTTATGCAAACATCTACTTAAATCCAAATGAAATAGAGTAATTAAATTTTTAAACATCTAGATCTAGTATCAACAACATGTTAGAGAGTAATATTTACACAAATATTCTAATTATTTAACAAATTTATACAAAAATTTGCAAATATGACCAAAATAACAATTAATATGTGTAAATAATGGGGTATTTTACCTATCTTTTCATGAATTTAGGCAAATAAATAAATTATTTTACCAAATTTGCATGAATGAACACTAACATGATGAAATATTTCAAAGGGTGCAAAGATCCATGCAAAGGATGCATGTCTTTAGTGTTGAAGAAATTAATAATGTATATATTGAAGTGTACTATAATTCCACAAATATGCATGAAATAGTTGCAGAAGGCCCTCTTTCTAGCAGCAGATAATTTCCCTTCTTGTTGATGCACATTTTGTGCTCCCTGTGTCACTAGGGAATAAGGGGAAAGTGAGAAACTCAATATAAAGTCATGAAATGACTTGGGGCTTAAGTTTTTTATACAACATTTCTGGGAATAGCACAAATAGAAGAGATATGGTCACCACTTTACAAGTTTACAATCATACCCTACTGTAGGGATAGTAGATGTTTATGCAGTGACATTTTTCTTGCTAATATTTGTGAATTGTCTTAGTATTTACCAATTAATGCCCAAAATTTAAGTGAACAATGGATATATATATAGCATGATCTAAGCTAAGGTGATTCATGGGTGGATCCTAGAGAGAGTAGGGTTAGGCAGAAAATAGATTATGCTTAAGATGAATGAAGATGCCAATTCTTCTAGCTTATAAGACAAATACATGAAACTAAAATTTACCATCCCTATCTTAATGCTCAAAACTAAATAAATATAGTTGAAGATTCAAAGGAAGAGAATGCATATATCTAACAACATACTTTTCATAAAAATAGCTCACTCATAGTAGATTACACAGTACATCTAGTTGCAAATGAGACAAAATACAGAAAATATACTATCAAAGTAGTAAACCTAACGTCAAGATAAAACTAAAAAATGCATACATAAAATGTAATTTATAAGTTAATTTATAAAAAGGAAATAATCAGATGTCAAAATATTGAGTAAAAGTAACACAAAAATAAAAATTTAAGTGCTACAGACAATCTCATGAATTCTTTAGCTCTCTTGTATTAATTTTTGCAAATAACTATTTCTAATTTACAAATAAAGAGAAGACCCCTATTTATAGGGTAAAATTTCCTAAGACACATTTGAGTGGGCCCACAAAAGGCACCCAATACAACCAAGTGGATGGAATAATAACATTTCAAAAGAATATTCCCAATTCAAAATTACAAGACATAAAAGAATATCCTCTATGGGCCTAAAGGTGGTTGTTGGTTTTCTTATTGTTGATGTTCTATTACAATCCCATATGTTCATTATCTATTATATTGTCATGGCATTAACATTATGTTTGTTAGATTAGTTGTTAGCTATTATTTATCTAGATTATTATGGTACTTGTTGAAGTAGTGTTGGCTACATACTTAATTCTATGATTAATTTTTTTTGGGACTTATTTCTACTATTGATGATTTTATAATTTGTATCGATTATCAATTTATGACATAATGTGATTTATGCCATTTTGTTGGTTATAGGTTTTGTCTATGAGTTAGGTAGGTGATGAAAGGCATATCCCTGAAACAAATGAATTTTGAGCATGTCAGCATGTCCAATAGGTATACTTGTTTTTTGATTATCATTAAAACACTTTGATTTGATTGTTATATTTCTCAACTATGGTCCTTATGTGGTGATTTTTGATGTATTTTACCGATATCATTATGAGTCATTATTTATTATTATATTTCATTATACTTCATTAAATGTTTATCAGTCATTGCCTTTTCTACATGCAGATCCATTCTATATTTCATGTAGGTCCCCAAACCTCTCTTGTTCTCCATTAATCCTATCAACCTATTAAATTATGTACCTGAACCAAACTAAACCCACCTAGACCTAACAACCCCCTTGGGAACCCTTGTCACCTTTTTTTCCTACACTAACCCCTTTGACCTAGTATTATTTATAAGGTTATGGCATATTGTTATAATGACTATGTATATACATGTCTTTATTTAAACATTTATTTAATTTCATTATGATATTTTAATATACTATCAACTTAGGTCGATAAGTTGTGAGGGAATTAAGTTAACCTCATTTAATGAGGTAGATAGCATTACACTCAAGGTTTCAATGTTAAACTTCTCATTTTATGTTTAATATTATTTGATTAACATTAATCCCATTTTCTATTGGATGAGGGTTTCTTAGTCATCGATCCTTCTAGACTTGACATTAATGATAAGGTTAGCAGGGATTGTATTAGGATCTAGAGGTGTTTTCCTCTCCTCATAGAATTGAATAAGAAGTAATTTGGGGTATGGGGGAATGGATGGAAATAATGGGGAAGGTGGATGGTAGGTAGAATTGTTAGGAAGATGGAGAATTTAGGGTGTAAATAGTAAAATAGATCGACTGGTCTTAATGGTGAGCTTAGCAATTTGGAAAATAGAGAGCAATGTTTGGTGAGTCTTAGATATTTTTAGCCTTTTAAAATTTTATAATATTTTGCATGTTTTAAAGTAAGTCCTTTGGGTTTTTTTGGTTTATTTTTGGTTACTATTTTGATTTAATGGAAAATATTTAGAGGCTATGCATGTAATTGAAAGTCCTCAGACTTTTGAGTGCATACGCAAACCCTTATTACTATATATCAATACATTAATTACATATAAAATTATAATGAATGTATATATAATATATAGATGTTGGTTGGTCTAAATCTTGTCTACATGCATTCATTTTGATTGTTTCAAATTAGGTCATGGACTATGTTTTTCATGATTATGAGTTATAAATGTTTGTGTGATGATTATATTTTATAAGAAGGATTTTGTGTGATTTTCTTGTGTCTTAATTGTAAATACTAATGGTGTTCTCATGGGTATAAGTGGAAACACAATTTTGATATCCATTGTAATTGACTATGTTTTATAAAAAGGTTTTTATGAGCTTTACTTAGTTATATATATTTATTATCGATTTTGAATCATATATTCATGCAGTCATTTTATTATTTTCTAGATTTTGGGTTCTCATACATATAAGTGGAAATTGTTTTGTGAGGATTATGATTTCTTTATAATGGCTGAATGTTATAATGATTAACAAGTTTGGTATTTTTGTAAATGATGATTGTGTGTTCATTTTGATAGTTTTGTTTTATTGAATTGACTGTCTTCTTAAATATATATTTTTGACTTTGTTTTATTAAGTGATTTCTATGTGGATTTATTAGAGATATGTATATGGTGTAAAATTTTATATGAATTAAGGGTTTTCTCTTATGGATAAGTTAAAACCCCACTACAAGTGATTGTGATTGATTTAGGGAATCGAATATGTTAATAAAAAATAATTCAGTCTTATTATTATGTTATGATTATTGTTAACTATGTTCGTTGGGGAATGATCTTGGTCTTGGTTCAATTTTTTGCTTGATATTTTTATATATGTGAACCCATTATTATTTTTTATGACTTTAAAAGGTTGAATGATTTCTTGTACTATGTTATTAAATCTCTCTATGACCTCATCTTTTGGTAACCTTATTATTCGATTAGTACTTATATATATATATATATATATATATATATATATATATATATATGATTTCTAGGTGTTATTATCTTGGATTTTGGTTATATGGTTATTTAGTTTTATGGTGTTGTGTTTTAATAAACTCATGTTGTGCTTATTGCATTGGTGTCTTGGTCATTATGGTTATTTTTTATGTTGTATCAACTTGTCAAAACATCAAACTCGTTATATTATTTAAATCAATCTTTACCATTTATAAACCCTACTATTATAAATAATATGTGGTATTTTCAATAGACTATGTGGGTAATCTATGACTTTATTTTGTGGATTCTAGGTTATCTAGTCACAAACCATTGTATTGTTGATATTTTGAGCCTTATTTCTTTTGTTTGATCGTAGAGCCTTTAAAAGTAGATGGTAGAACTCTTTTATGACTATGTCATGGTTAACTATATTAGGGTTTCTTTATTGACTGTTTAGATGTTCAATTATGTTGATGAAGATATATATGTGTGTGTGGATAGGATGCATAGCACAGAGAAATAAAATGGATCCACCTAGGGTTTATACCTATATTCAAGGAAAAATATGATTTCTTCATAGGTATATGCTAAAAACCATTAGATCTAATAGCACCATCTAGTAGTGATGAGGGCCCTCAGGTTAAAAACATTTTTAAAGTACATTGGTTGGGTTCTATGATTAGAAACATTATCAGAAAAAACTAAAGATCACTAAAAATATACTTCTTCCCCCCTCAAGAATCAATTCTACTCACAAGGACACCTACGGATGCTTCTCATAAGATAAAAAGAAGAATAATTTAAAGATCAAAACAAAAAAGTTTTAAACTTTCTACCATTCCTAAACA
Source organism: Torreya grandis (assembly GCA_037957365.1). NCBI lineage: Eukaryota > Viridiplantae > Streptophyta > Pinopsida > Cupressales > Taxaceae > Torreya > Torreya grandis. The sequence goes on from JARHVA010005854.1 coordinate 1,046,721, forward strand.
AGCCTTCAATGACGTAAGCCTTAGGAAAATGTCCTAAATTTTTTAGAGAAAGATCTTATAGAACATTGTATCAATAAATATTACAAAGATGTGGACCTATATAAATGGGCACTCAACACTTGGGGATCATTGTTGGGTTATGCTCCTACCATCCATAACAGGGCTAAAGGCTACATCATATTTATGTTCAAATCACTAGAGGATCATCTATGAATCTCATTAGAAGTCCCATGGTTTTGGGGGAGAGTGGCCCTAACCATCTCAAGGTAGAAAGTGGGTTTTGATCCAAATGGGGAGTTCATTAAAACCATAGACATCTAGGTAAAAATTTTAAGACTCCCAATCAAGCTGTGGGAACTTGAGATCTTCCAAATTATTGGAGACTAGCTAAGAACATTCCTCAAATTAGATATACGCATTCTTTTTAAAATAAACACTATGATGGTGATCATTTATGTGGAAATGGATGCCACTTATAGACTATTTAACTCCATCAAGCTTGTCATAGGGGAAACTAGCTTCATCCAAATACTTGACTATAAGAATGTTGCTTTTAGATGCTCTCATTATCATACCTATGGACACTTAAAAACCACCTATGATCTACACCATCAGACCTCTACTTGGGGTAGGGTTACTATCAAGGGGCATAAAAACATCACTACTAGTGTTCCCTCAAACTTAGTTTTGGGTACAAACAACAAACTTGGAGCACCACAACTAGCCACTTATTCAAACCTTTTCTATAGTTCACTAGATCAGTGATAAACTTTAGAATATATTCACTTCAACTAGTTTCAAAAGGTCAATCCAAGGAAAAAACTCCCTCTTCTTTAAACCCATCTTATTTTACTCCACATGATTCTTGTAAGGAGCCTTGCACATATCTACCCTCCTTCTCCCTACTGGTACTGTCTAATTTTATCTTTTAAGAGATTTATTTCCCCTAATATAAGGAGCACACTACAAAACCATCCCTTGGGGGAAGCCTTGAATTGGAAGCCACTTATGCTGGGACATTTATTTGATGGTAAATGGCCATTATAACATTGGGGTTTTGCCTAATTAGGCACATGAAAAGAATGAACAAACCCACTCCCTTTTAACTGGGCATTGAGTATTTGTGAACACCACATATTTTATCTTAATGGTAGATGAGTATGATCTACATTATATAATGACATCAAACTATCCCCCTTCTAGGGAAGATTTTCCTACAAATTTAGATCAACATTTCTTGGAGCAATATTTTTAGGTGTCTAAGAAGAGAACTCTTGACTCAAAAAAACCTTCCTCCTCATTAGTGGTTAAGGTTAAAGATAAAAAACACACACACTCTCTCTCTTCATCCTTTTTCTATGGGCCCTCCACTAAAATAAGATATCATACTAGATCATAAACTAAGGCTAAAAAGTAGTAGCTCTTACAGACCATGTAGGTAGGAGGACTGGGTTCTATCAAAACTTATCCACCCATGGTTAGTAGAGGTAGGCCTTTGAATATATCACATGCAAGGTTGGAACTTAAACATGATGTTTCCCTTGGAAAATAACAAACTATTACCTAAGCCTTTAATAATGTATCCCTAAAATAGGTCATCAAATGATACTCACATCTTTCAATGCTAGAGGTATTGGGAATGCCTCAAAAAAAGTGTCCATAAAGAGAATGGTTTAAAAACACAAGCTCGATATTCTCCTTATTAAATAAATGATGTACTCAAATGAGGATGTGAAAAAACACCTCCAAAAATGTTTTCTAGACTGAACATTCATTGTGTGCAACTCTAATGGCAATTTAGATGGTTTAGTTATTGGTTGGAATAATTCTCTGGATCATAAACACACACAGATAGATTCTTCCTACATTTTGGTATCTCTCTCAATGGATTCAGATATTTTAAATGTTTATGCTCCTTCACACTAAATAAATATTTTTTGGGACTCTTTAGAGGAATCTGGCATTCTTTGAATGTCACAACTTATCCTTGGTAGAGATTGTAATTTCACCACTCATCTCAATGAAGTTTGGGGAGAACATGTTTGATAGGACCCATTAGCTAATTAATTCTTATATTATATTTAAATTAATAAATTGGTTGATGTTATGCCAGGTAGGATGGAACCAACATGGTTAAACCATAGATCTGGGTCTCAAGGCATCTCAAAAAGATTGGACCATTTTCTTCAAAAGGAAGGGCTCATCCTCCAGTTGAAAGTATATAGGGCTTCTAATATAAATTAGTTATCTTTGGATCATTTTCATATTTTTTTGGAGTGTTTTTATGGTCAAAAATAGCCTCCTTCACTATTCAAATTCAACCCACACTAGTTCATCTACAAGGACTTTCAAAATATTATTAAGGATATATGGGTCCCTTTCTCTCCTTCCTACAAGGACTTTAAAAATATTATTAAGGATACATGGGTCCCTTTCTCTCCTTCCCATGGAGAATATGCCATGATCATCCTATAGAAAAACCTCATATTGGTCAAGGATGCAACCAAGAGATGGTCAAAATATTTATTTGAGGACAATAAATAAAAACTTATAATTATGGAAGATAATATAAACACTTGCCTCACTTCATTTCAATAAGTGTATTTTTAGGAGGAAACACTTAGGGAATTGAAAACACTAAAATAAGAAAAAAACAGACTTTTAGCTTGGTAGGAGGTAAAATGGAGAATGAAGAGTCACATTATTTGGATAAATGAGGGGGATGGTAATACAAAATTTTTTCATCATCAATATTTGGCTTAGAGATCAAATAATACCATCTAGATCATTAGAGACAAGGATGGTGTTATTTGCTTAGATTTCGATTCTATCTCAAAGGTAGTGGTTACTCACTATCAACACATCTACATGGAATATCCATGGGAGAATATCATAGATGTATTGGTGATGGCCACTTTCTTTGATATATGGGTGGAATATCAACAAAATGTGTATATTCTTAGCCTAGTTACCCTTGAGGATCTCCATAAAACTCTTTAAAATTTTCAATATGGGAAGGCCCCTAGAACAAATAGTTGGATGGTGTAATTCTATATATATTTTTGGGATGTTATTGCTAAATATTTTCTCCTTGTAGTTGAGGAATCTAGAAAGTGTGATAGGATACATGCCCCTTTATCTTCAACTTTTATTACAAACATTCCAAAAAGTGCAGACCTTTCAAGCTTAGATCATTTCCATCTTATCTCCATCTGTAACTTCACTTATAAAATCATTTCTAAAATTATTGTAGCTCATCTCAAGCCCATTCTTTCTAAGC